>LR989928.1:44288904-44715083 GCA_905146935.1 Scaeva pyrastri | reverse complement strand
AAATTTTGCTGCAGTGAATCGGCATTACTGCTGTTTTGCGATGCTGATGCTAATGCAGCTGTTGCTGATGCGATGCCGACTAATCACGCTGTCGTAGTGATGCTTTTTTGTTTAGTTTTTGCACATCAGTTTATGAAACTTTGCAATAATGAACAGTTGACGAGAAAAGTGATGCCAGAATCTGGGTTTGTGAACGTTTGACTTTGAACATTTGGGCATCATTACTGCAGTAATGCGTTTGTGAACTTACACATAGGTTAAATTTATTTTGTAGTGAAACGGAATACAGCCAATTTTATTTTTCCAATTTTTGGTGTTAGCGTTACGTATTATGAAATAGTTATATTGGAAATATAATATAGAATGAAATTTGGCACAGAGATAGATTATAGCCTTATAAAGCACGTAGACTAATTTTTACCCCGGTAAAATGTATTTTTTAGGATTAAACATTGACCACGTTGTACATAAAAATTGAAGTAATCTGCGGTTACAACGAAACCGATATTCTCAACAACTTTGGTTGTCCTGCCAATCGATCCATTAAACTTTAGAAATTCACCCGGCCATTTGAAAAAAAAAATTATGGGAAATCAAATAAGCAACAACAATATTTTTCCATAGCTTGAGTTTCTGCATTTAATTGGGGCAAGACGAAGTTTGCCGGGCCCTCTAGTTATTAACTATAAAATAACTTTAAATTTGAATCACAATTTTCGTAACTGCTTTAAACTCTACTCTGGCTTTACTTTTCGTTTCTTTTTTTTTCTATTATCTCTCCGCCGTCTTTACTCGGCGATGCCTCCGAACTGATTGCCACCCACTATTGCTAGTGGAGTTGATGGCAGTCATCCGAGGTACTACTGTACGCACTGAGTGTACATCGCCTCATCCTATCCCTGATCCATCACCTCATCCAATACATCTTCATTTCCATCTTATGTAAATTAATTACCGTCGGCCGTTGGGTTCAACGACTTTTACTCTTTTATATACCTACAATTCCTTTTGCCGACGTCGTCGGTGGTTATTCAGAAGGAGCGAGTTACTCCCTCTATCCGTAAGCATTAGCCGTAGTTTAGGTTTGGGCCCTCGCTAACTTGTCAACCCGATATGACAGATGTCAGATGGAAATGGAAATGTTGTTTATTCTATTTCAACTTTTATTCCGTGCGCGTGTGCCTCCAGGTAATTTATTTTAATAAAAAGATAAATGAAAGCACGAGCGCGGAACAAATTGTAAAAATAAGGTCCACAGAAGGAAGGAAGAGGACCTAATCCCTAGATGCCCATACCTCCAACCTGGGAGTGGCAGGAGTCCCTGAGTTCAAAGCTAAGTATCATTTTTTTCTTTTACTCTACCTTCTATAGCCTTACGTGTTTTTTTTTTCAGGTTAGGATCTAACAACACTGAGACGAGCTAATGAAGGACTTAGGAGTAAAAAGGATCCTCAAAAACATGGAATGGAATATTTAATTCTTAACCAAATTTCTTTCTTCCAGAAGCAACCACAACAATCTTCATATCCAGGTTCTAATAAAGTTTTGGCATTTATAACTTAATCAATAAGCGCAATTTTTAATCTCAATTCGATGAATGACTTTTGAAATTCTGGAAACGCCATTGATTTTTTGTTTGCAAAATAAAAGCGTTTCCTAGATCTTTTCTCTTCACATACAGGACCACATCATAGGACCATTAACAATAGCAACTTATATAGGTAATTAGATTTTAATATTCAAAAAGCCTTTACAGAATAGATGGCATGAAAATACCAGCTCCAATCCAGCATAAAAACCTATAAATGGACCTTATATTTTGTTTCCCTTGAGGCACTATTTTCTGCTTCTTTCCATATCCAATTTATCACAAATATATAGCTAGCTTTCTATTGGTAAAAGAATTTTAAAAATCGGCTCAGTAGATCTAGAGATTACCTAATACAGTCTTAAGAATGTTACCAACTCTTTCGAGAAACGATGGATTAAGGTACTGTGGCCGTTTTGTCAAAAATTCAAATCGACCATTCTAAACTTCAATCTTCAATGTTATGACTGTTTTGTATACAGTGCTATTTGGCAAGTCTAAATTATTTCAATAAAGAAATTCAGATTTGAAAAGTGGCAACCGTTTGTCTTGTTCATACTTCCAGGAGGACACTTTTTTTATTTTCTTATCGATAATAATAAATATTGATGTTTAATGTCAACTGTGACTATTAACTGTTAGTTAATTAGTTCAAAAACACGGCGGCGGTTTAAAATATGCGTCGAAATAATACTTGTAAGACTTTTATTTCGTAAGCAATTTAATTTAAAATATTGAAGGAAAAAACATTTTTTTAATATATCATTTATCATAGTACAATGTTCAATAGTGCAGAGACAAAAATGAGCCATAGTGTGTTAATTTTCATTGTTTTTAAGATGTATTCTGCTATTCGGGTTGGAGACAAATCCAACGAATCAATAACCATGAAAATTGGTTCAGCAGATCTCGAGTTATAAGTGTTGTAACAAACCCGTCTTTAGGCGTTTTTCTTTTTAAGCTCAGAGCAGAGAACTGAGTTGTCAAAAAAAGATCTGTGTTTCTTTTTTAGCTCAGACACATCAGAGCGCTCAGTTTGTGTTTCTTTTTTCAATCGGAGCTAGCTCGGAGCGCGCTCTACGAGCTCTAAATAAAATGACCGAGTGAATGGAGTAAAAAGATGAGCGCGACTATGTCACTTTTTTGTTCATGTGGTATGACAGAGACAGACTGCTTTTGGCAGTTCAGTGCTTAAGTGTGTTTCTTAAATATATCGGAGAACTCTGATCAAACTCTGCTCAGAGCATACTCGACGTGCTCAGGCTCTGCTCAGTGCTCTGTTCAGAGCTAAAAAAGAAAAACGCCTTTTGTTTTATATATATAGAAGATATATCTTTTTTAGACAACGTTTGGATGGCTTTTTTGGTTTCTCAAATACCTATCTCAGGAACAAAATATGTTATTGACTTCAAATAAACATTTATTAATTTTACTGGAAAATTTTCAACGTACTGTTATTTTTTAAAAATAAAAAAGTAAAACAATATCTACCAAGAATTGGTAAAAAATGTTTTTTGGTTCGAATATCTCAAAACCGGGTAACGATATTGACTTCAAATTGATTTTTATTATACAACTAGCTGACCCGGCGAACTTCGTACCGCCCTATAATCAAGAACTATATGTTACCTATTTATCTGAATAAAGTTAATTTCTTTATTAAGTACCTAAAGCTGACCCGACAGAGAATGTTTTTAACTGTGATTGTATATTAATTGGTATATACCTATATTGGCATACAATTTTCTTGAATAACTTTTGTAGCGCCAAATGATGTCATTTGAAAGCAATTATTGTATTACTGGATATCAGTTAAAAAATGTCTAGAATCTGGCCCATTTTCGAAAACCAATGAATGTAATGGCTCTGGTGGCGGTACCAACGGCCTCAGTTTGACTTGACCGTTCGAGCAACACAATCCAGGGGTTTCATTTTTAAACTTTAATGCCTTGCAATATTGACAAACAAGCAGTGTATTGTAGTCAATGCAGCTCTATAAGAGTTAAACGCAACACTTCTATTTTGTTAATGTCGGTTCCATCGATTCCGTTCAACTTCATTCCGCGTTTCACGTTGCTCATCAGTTTGATTTGCTCTTGTATTTCTTTTACTTGCAGCATTACGGGTTCTGTGACTTAAGTTTGTACATCTAATTGCCGGCATTTTTAGAAACAAAAATTCAACTGAAAATAACAAAATACTATAGTACCTATTCTTTTGTAAAAGTATGAAAATGGTCTATCAAAACTTTGAAACACTATATTAATTTGACTAACCTTGTTGAACAAACACTTCACAAATGAACACACACTACAAATTATCCTATGGAAACCAATGTGAAAAGTACACTAAGAAATGGTAAAGGAATTATATAAGTATTTTGTTATTATAACTCCGACCACAGACCAACTCCGACCGTTATATTTGCAAAGAGCATTTAAACTACAATTCTTTGTTTTTAATGGCAACTACGTGAATATTACTGCCATAACACATTATTTTATTAAAAAAGTAAAATCTTCTTGTTTCCTGTGCAACTTTCGTAATTTTTTCTTACATAAGAGACTTCTCCTAATAATAACAAATACAACAAAAAAAGAATTAGTGAAATCGGTCCAGCCGTTCACGCGTGATGCCGTGACCAAGGGAAAACGGGATTCATTTTTATATATACTGTTAAAATATGGAATAATTTTGACAAATATCGATTTGAAAGTTCTTTTACAAAAAAAAAACCTAAAACCAAAATTAAGTTGAAAAAATGCAAAAGTGTTTCTTGACTTGAATATGTCGAGAGTTTATTGATTGCATAATGCACATGTTTTAATATGGTACATTTTTGACATTTATCGTATTGACAGTTTTTTTTACAAAAAAATAAGAAACTAAAACCAAAATTTACCAAAAAGTATTAAAAATTGTTTTTCGACTAAAATATCTTCACAACAAGCAATGATATTGACTTCAAACGTATTTTATTTTCAACATACATTGTATACAATTTTCAATAAATTATAAAAAGTTGAGAAAAATCAACTTGACATTTTTTACAAAAAATAAAAAAACTACCTACAAGAAGTTATAAGAAAAATTGGTATAAATGTCTCGAGAAATGTATTAAGTCTGATAGCATTTAAACAATTAAAATTTCTATCTAACAACATCAAAAGTAAATCGATTAACATCAAGAATAAATCAATTATGTACATACGTACATAGTTTAAACAAAAATTAACAAATTTACATGAGGAAAAGAAATTGTGTATTGTTTGAAGACTGCAAGGGAACACCGTATTATTTTTCTTTGATTGGCGATTTATTGTAACAGAAAAACTTCAAATGGGAATTAACTCTATTTTCCATTTTTTACTAGGTATGTATCTTATGTCTAGATCTTTTTAAAAATAGCTTGATAACGCAATTCAAAACCTTTTACTATGATTTCTTTATTCTTATTAGAAAGGAAATGGGAAAAAATGTTTTAAAGCTGGCTGTTAGAAAAAAAAAAATACCTCAAATAAAATAAATGTATGAGTTTTGCAGAATATGTAAAAGGAAAACTAAATGTTAAATCTAAATTAGTAAAATACTTTCATAAAAATTACTGGTTGCATAATCTAGCTACAATTGATGCCATAAAATGTAAGTACCTAAAACCTACATACATACATATGTTTCTATTATTTGAAAAAAGATTTACTAAAATTATTGAAAAATGATTTTAAGACTTTTTTAATTGGCAAACTTATCTACCTAGGTAAGTCACGGTGTCTGACTTTTTTTCCCATCATGTTTTAGGACATAAAAGTTTTGATCAAGGTATTTGATCAATAAAAGACACTAACATACCTACAGGTACACACATAAGTAGATATGTATGTAAATGTTAAAAAATAAATGCTTTACTTACCTACCTACATATGTATGTAACGGGTGATTTTTTAGCTGGTTTGGTTTTGGCAACACTGGTTTTGACAACTGACGTGTGTTTAGTACCTTGTGTCACTGTCAAACAGCTTCAGTTTGGTTGCAATTTAACCATGGATCGTCTTATAAATGAACAACGCTTACAAATTATTGAATTTTACTATCAAAATTCGTGCTCGGTTCGAAATGTTCATCGCGCGCTGCTTCCATTTTATGGTCGGCATTCTCGACCTTCTGAGCAGTCTATTCGGAAGATTGTGACCAAATTTCGCACCAAATTTACTTTGTTGGACATTAAACCACCAACACGTTTACGTACTGTGCGTAGTGAAGAAAATATTGCGGCCGTATCAGCTAGTGTGACAGAAGACCGCGAAATGTCGATTCGGCGCCGTTCCCAGCAGTTAGGCCTTTGTTACAGCACTACGTGGAAAATTTTGCGGAAGGATTTGGGCGTAAAGCCTTTTAAGATACAGCTGGTGCAAGAACTAAAGCCAGCCGACCTACCACAACGCCGAATTTTTGGTGAATGGGCTCTTGGAAAGTTGGCCGAGGATCCGCTTTTTATCGAAAAATTGTGTTCAGCGATGAGGCTCATTTTTGGTTGAATGGGTACGTAAATAAGCAAAATTGCCGCATTTGGAATGAAGATCAGCCAGAAGCATTACAACAGCTACCAATGCATCCCGAAAAAGCCACTGTTTGGTGCGGTATATGGGCCGGCGGCATTATTGGGCCATATTTCTTCAAAGATGATGTGAATCGCAGCGTTACTGTCAATGGTGAACGCTACCGAGCAATGATAACAAACTTTTTTTTGCCCGAAATGGAAGTTCTTGACTTGCATGATATGTGGTTTCAACAAGACGGTGCCACTTGCCACACAGCACGCGAAACAATGGCGCAATTGCGAGGCGAGTTTGGTGAACAGTTAATTTCACGTTTCGGGCCGGTCAATTGGCCGCCTAGATCGTGCGATTTGACACCATTAGACTATTTTTTGTGGGGGTATGTCAAGGCTAATGTCTATAAGGACAAGCCCGCTTCGATTGACGCACTGGAAGCCAACATCCATGCATTCATTCGTGAGATACCGGCCGATATGTGTGAAAGAGTATGCGAAAATTGGACTCAGCGGATGGGCTACCTGAGACGCAGCCGCGGTCAACATTTGCATGAAATTATCTTTAAACATTAAATTGCAAGGTTCAAACTATCGATTCAAATAAATATTTCATTCATTTTTTCGAATTTTTGTGTTTTTTTTTTTTTTTTAAGTTCTAAACCTCTTAAGAAACCACCCATTACATTCCTACCAAGTTTCTTTTCGAAGCTTCAAAGGAATTAAAAATGCAAAATAAGATGATAAGTAAGAAAAACTAGTCTAAAAAGTTTAATTAAAGTTTAATAAGAAAAAATATACATACATTACATATGTAGGTACCTACCGACCTATGCAGATACATTTAAAACATTTTTTCATGGCAAGTATTAAAAAGAGAACACATAATATTTAAACTGTTTTAATTTCTGTTTCTAAATATGAACATAATTTCCTTACACATACATATATACTTATCTACCTAGTTCATGATTTTCAATAAGATAATTTTTTTAAGATGAATAAGAATCTACATTGTTTTGCCTAGCCATGACATGATCACCATTCACATATTTAGCTTTATTTTGGATTTTCACAAAAATTTAAAACTCTTGCAAACCTTTTTCATATTCCTCAACGCTCGGACTTAAAACAATATAATAATGATATTTCCGTACCTCCCTATCTAAATTACATCCATATGATCAGCAACAAAAAAATCATCAAAGATCAAACCATACAGGAATACCTACGCAAAATCGTTTCTTTCGCCTGCTTTTATGTATCGTCTGGTAAAGACGTCTACCGTAAAGCATACTCGACTAAAAAAATGTAAACAAACCAAAGTTTCCCAAAACAGCTAAATGTCCGTTTTTTAGTCTTTCTAACTCTCACAAAAATTGTATAGTCTTTCCTTCCACATTTGTATGCTTTTTAATGTTGTGTCCATAGTGTCCTTCACAGAAATGATTTCTAGATGCAAATTTTCTTGTGCCGAAGGACGTTTGGTTCTCGAGCAGTGCAAGTCTTTTTTCTCATTTTTATCCTTAGGTGTTAGTTTGTGTTGACTAGCTTTCGGTGATTGCACTAGGTTGTAGTTCACTCGCGTCGACCAGTTCTAAATCGTTTTCTTCGGTGATTTCATTTAATAATGAAACTGAAACCCCGGAGGATCAACACTTGCTGAAAAATTAATGAGTCGACTTACAGCTTCTTCAGTGTCTTTCAATCGCATCCTCCTCGAGTTGCAGTCATTTCAATTGTGTTGTTTTCTATTGTTCACTATTCTGTTCCCAAACAAAATGATTTATTTTTAAGAAACAAAATAATTTGTTAGGTATGAGATTAGGACAATTTACTTTTTTGCACAAAGAACTATTCTTTTCGTAGCCAACAACAAACAAACAAGTATTTGTAAATTTGAAACGCCAAACAAATTAAATAAGACTCATTCACAATGAAATATTCACAATCGATCCGTTATTGAAGAACGCATCGCACTTTTATCAGTGCCAGATTTGAAGTACATAGGACATTTTTCAGTTGATTCGGGAAAAACCGTTATTACAGAAAGAAGTATATTTAACTTTCTCGAAAAAAAAATTCAGTTGCGAAACTACTTAGTAGTAATTGGGTGTTGGCACAGCTGTAAATACGGGACATAAGAACATCGTTATTATGTACAATGTATGCACAGATGAGAGCTAGCTCTTCGAAGATTAAAAAAAGCAAAATAACTTAAAAAAAGGAAATGAAGCTCGTGAGTTTAACTTTCTCAACCCCATTCCATATTCCATCTTATACCGCTAGATATATTTAGCAAACAAACGGCCGCTAGCACAGCAATCCGTCTCAAAGCCTCCTTAGGGGCTAGTTATAGCTATCATTGGTTTTCATCATTGAAACCAATCATTGGAATTTTTTTGACAAGTTGGTTATAGCTATCATTGAAAAATATGTCATTGAAAATATCTATCATTGAAATAAAAAAAAACTCGTTTTTTTACACCACCTCTACCGTTTGGCAAAAAGAACAAATTAGAATTCAAACAACCGTGTAAATGATAGATTTATTTAAATTTCTTTTAAACATTACGTACAACTGCACAATTTAAAAGAAAACAAAAAAATAACAAACATTTTCAAGAATTTGAGGTTAGAGTTGATCATTGAAAGAAAAAATAATCATTGAAAGAAAAACTGACAGGTGGGAATACAACGAGAATGGAATGCTTTCATTGGAACGATTTCGTTCCAAATCGAATCAGCTGTTCATTGAAAACGATTTCATCATTGAAAAATTAAAAGTTAACTTACAGAAAAATTATGGGTTAAAATTAATGTTTTTTTCACTACAAAAATTCTCCTCATTAGCTTCATTTTGATACCTCCAATGACAAATTTGACTTTCTCTATCTCTTTTAATAGCGAAATAAAATTTTCAATGATGAAAACCAATGATAGCTATAACTGTCCCCTTACAGTGGATTAGTAACGACATTGTCCACTCAAATATTCTGAGCTCATATTCTGATCTCTACCTAGTAACCTCAATTACATCGCCCCTTATCTTCGTTTTGATAATAACTAACTTCAACATGTCCATTCCTTCTAGATCCTCATCGCAGATTAAGTCACTTTGGACAGGAGAAGCTATCAACTTCTACTCTGATGGATCCAAAACCGATGAGGGGGTTGGAGGATGTGGCCGATCAATTAGATATATCTAGGTAATCTAATATCGGTATACCACTAGCTACATGTGAACTTATGCTAAAACAAGATATCATAAAGACGGTGAATCAAAGGTGGTCTAACACATCCACTTGCCTAGCAACAAAATTAATTTTGACAAAGCGTGATGCTAAACGCTCAAGGCAATTGGTGTTATCACATAAGCTCTGTGATAGGTGTCCTTACTGGGCACTGCTTAATAGGCAGACATGCTTTACGGCTTGGAGCTACGGCAAACGAAGAAGAGTCAGTTCCTCATCTTCTTTCTTTTACACTGTCACAAAAACGTAGACTACACCTCGGAGAATTTTACTACTATGATCCGATTGTAAAGTAGACATTCACATTCTCAAGGTCTTTATTGTTAACCTAAGCCTTATAAATAAATACTATAACAAATATAAATAATCTTAATCTATATATATATAAATGAATCCCATGTTTCTTGGGCACGGTGAATCACGCGTGAATGGCTGGACCGATTTCACTAATTCTTTTTTTGTTGTATTTGTTATTATTAGGAGAAGGTTCTTATGTAAGAAAAACTTAGGTACTTACTTTTTTAATAAAATAATGTGCCAAGACGAGTGTTTTTATTTCCGCTTACTATTAGTCAATGTTCGTGGCCCAACATCTGCGAATTGTTAATGGTGTATTGTGCAGCACATACAGAGAAGCCTGTCAACTTTTGGGATTGCTAGAGAATGACGCTCATTGGGACCACACTCTTGAAGATGCTGTAATTTCGTCAAATGCTATACAAATACGAACATTGTTTTCAATAATTTTGTCTACATGCTTTCTATCAATATCGATTGATTTATGGAACAAATACAAAGATCATAATATGGCTGAAGACATATTACCCGAGAAACGACTTAGAACAATGAATGCAGATTTGCAAATTAACGAAGAAATTCACAATGAAGCATTAATATTAATTGAAGACATGTGCTTGATGTTTACAAACAAAGGATTAATACAATTAGGAATGACAACGCTCAATCGCTCAATGCATGAGGTATTTAATGTAGAATTGACACGCGAAACTCAATATGATTCCGAGGCATTAAAAGAAACCGTTCTAAGAAACGTTCCTCTTTTAAATGAGCAAAAAAATATGCCTACGATACTCTTATGAAAGTAGTGAACGATTGAACAGGTGGATTTTTTTTCTTAAATGCTCCTGGTGGGACTGGAGGAACATTTTTGATATCACTGATTTTGGCAACGATTAGATCCCAAAATGGTATTGCACTTGCACTTCGTCGTCAGGTATTGCAGCCACGTTGTTGGAAGGCGGTCGGACAGCTCATTCCACAATCAAGTTGCCTTTGAACGTGCAAATAAATGACACTCCAACCTTTCGAGAAATTCAGCAATGGCCAAAGTGTTGCAGCAATGCAGATTAATAGTTTGGGATGAGTGCACAATGGCACACAAAAAATCTTTAGAAGCATTAGACCGCACTTTGCAAGATTTGCGAAAGAACCAAAACCGGTTTGGTAGTGCAGTGTTATTATTGGCAGGTGATTTTCGACAAACATTACCAGTAATACCACGATCAACCCCAGCCGACGAACTTAATGCATGCTTAAAGTCATCCATTTTATGGAAATATGTTAAAACGCTCAAATTAAGTATGAACAATGAACATGCGAGTCGAACTACAGAATGACCAATCTGGAGAAACTTTTTCAAAGTAATTGCTCGACATTGGTAATGGAAAAACACCTGTTGACTCATCGTCTGGATACATTACGTTCCCTACCAATTTCTGTCACTTTATGAAATCTAAGACAGAACTGATTGAAAAAGTTTTCCCAAATATTAACAAAATTATAAAGATCATGTTTGGATGAGCGATCGAGTTATATTGGCTGCAAAAAACATTTATGTCAATGAAATGAATTTTCAAATTCAAAATAAGATAACTGGTGAATTGATTACATACAAATCGGAATTCTTAAATTCGCTGGAATTACCTAGATTACCACCTCATAATCTGCAATTAAAAATCGGATTGGTAATAATCATGTTGCGAATATAAACCAGCCACGTCTTTGCAATGATACCCGACTTTCGGTAAAAAGATTAATGAATAAGGTGATAGAAGCCACAATTTTGAAAGGGAAGTACAAAGGCGAAGACGTTTTAATTCCACGAATTCCTCTAATTACGAACGACATGCTGTTCGACTTTAAACGGTTACAATGTCCAGTGCGTTCCAGGCATTTGCAATGTCGATAAATAAATCACAAGGGCAGTCGCTAAGTGTTTGTGGCATTAATCTTGAAAATGCATGTTTTTCACATGGCCAGTTATATGTCGCCTATTCCCGTGTCGGAATACCAACAACACTATTTATATACGCGCCAGAAAATAAACCTAAGAATATTGTGTATCATAAAGCATTAGAATAATAAATACTTTATTTTTGGAATAATTTTGATTTATTAATATATACCAATATACAATCACAGTTAAGAACATTGTCTGTGGGGTCAGCTATACTTGATAAAGAAATTAGATTTATTCAGATAAAAAGGTAACAGATATTTCTTGATTATAGGGCGGTACGAAGTTCGCCGGGTCAGCTAGTAATATAATAAAAATAGTATAATAATAATATAATAATAATAATAATAATAATAATAATAATAATAATAATAATGATGATGATGATGATGATGATGATGATGATGATGATGATGATGATGATGATGATGATGATGATGATGATGATGATGATGATGATGATGATGATGATGATGATGATGATGATGATGATGATGATGATGATGATGATGATGATGATGATGATGATGATGATGATGATGATGATGATGATGATGATGATGATGATGATGATGATGATGATGATGATGATGATGATGATGATGATGATGATGATGATGATGATGATGATGATGATGATGATGATGATGATGATGATGATGATGATGATGATGATGATGATGATGATGATGATGATGATGATGATGATGATGATGATGATGATGATGATGATGATGATGATGATGATGATGATGATGATGATGATGATGATGATGATGATGATGATGATGATGATGATGATGATGATGATGATGATGATGATGATGATGATGATGATGATGATGATGATGATGATGATGATGATGATGATGATGATGATGATGATGATGATGATGATGATGATGATGATGATGATGATGATGATGATGATGATGATGATGATGATGATGATGATGATGATGATGATGATGATGATGATGATGATGATGATGATGATGATGATGATGATGATGATGATGATGATGATGATGATGATGATGATGATGATGATGATGATGATGATGATGATGATGATGATGATGATGATGATGATGATGATGATGATGATGATGATGATGATGATGATGATGATGATGATGATGATGATGATGATGATGATGATGATGATGATGATGATGATGATGATGATGATGATGATGATGATGATGATGATGATGATGATGATGATGATGATGATGATGATGATGATGATGATGATGATGATGATGATGATGATGATGATGATGATGATGATGATGATGATGATGATGATGATGATGATGATGATGATGATGATGATGATGATGATGATGATGATGATGATGATGATGATGATGATGATGATGATGATGATGATGATGATGATGATGATGATGATGATGATGATGATGACGATGATGATGATGATGATGATGATGATGATGATGATGATGATGATGATGATGATGATGATGATGATGATGATGATGATGATGATGATGATGATGATGATGATGATGATGATGATGATGATGATGATGATGATGATGATGATGATGATGATGATGATGATGATGATGATGATGATGATGATGATGATGATGATGATGATGATGATGATGATGATGATGATGATGATGATGATGATGATGATGATGATGATGATGATGATGATGATGATGATGATGATGATGATGATGATGATGATGATGATGATGATGATGATGATGATGATGATGATGATGATGATGATGATGATGATGATGATGATGATGATGATGATGATGATGATGATGATGATGATGATGATGATGATGATGATGATGATGATGATGATGATGATGATGATGATGATGATGATGATGATGATGATGATAATAATAATGATAATAATAATAACATAATATAATAATAATAACATAATATAATAATAATAACATAATATAATAATAATAACATAATATAATAATAATAACATAATATAATAATAATAACATAATATAATAATAATAACATAATATAATAATAATAACATAATATAATAATAATAACATAATATAAGCATAATAAATACAAACAAATATTTTAAAATAATTTCTTTTCCTTAGCATTTCTCATTGGGGGTCCTAAAAAATTAAAAAATGTGGCCACATTTTCCCAATACAATTTAGGAATCCTGATTTCAGATTTTCGTATATGAAATCATGCATTCACTCATTCTTGTTCACTTGAATGCTCAGCTCAGATCACCTATAGCTTAGCTCAGTACTCCTCAACTCAGTGAGACCAACATCTTCAGCTTACCTAACAATCCAGCTCGAAAGTGAGTTGAAGGAAAACGAGCTGATAAAAATTTCACAGTTTTTCCCTATCTATTTATTTTGTACATCTTATTATTTTTAATGGAATAAAAGAACCATTCAATCTTTCTTGTAATTGATTTATTTATTCACTTAGATTATGTTCTTTACTTACATGAGTGTAGATTAAAAATGCTCCACACGAAAGGCAACTTTAGTTCTTAAACTAATTATGGTCGTACAATAGATATTAGTAATTGTAATAATTTTTAAATGGATTAATATTAATTCATCCACTTCCTACAATTAGGTGCTTCACACATGCAAGAAATTTTATGCGCATCGTCTTCAATGTCAAATTTATAATCGTACGATAACTAAAATTTAAGATTAGAAAAAGCTGTACACAATAATATATAATAGAAATTACCTCTTCCCCCTTATTGATCCTTCGCTTTGCAAAAATAATAATTCTGTATTCTCTGTCAACATCGACGATTTCTGTAACACAATTTGGATTACATGAATGATTAATATAACGAGCTAAACCTCCGGAAAGTGTTGCATCCACGACACGTTCTTCATCAAGTCTGAACATATAAATCCCTCTATTCTGTAGTAATAAAAAGCAGAATTAATTAACCTGAAATTCATTTGTTGGAAAAAATAAACAATTTGTTCATATAAATTTTTCACAACCGCGAATTTTATTTTTCGGATCTTGGGAAATAAATTTTGTGTTCACAGACGAATTAATTTGTTGAGAACTGAAAAATTTAATTCGTTCACGAATTTATCACGGAATCTATTTCACAAATCGATCGTAGTTGAAAATAAAAAAATATAGCTCAATTTTTGAAAATATAATTGTATTTAAATATTATTATTATTATAATATTAATAATATAAAAGAAGAATACTAACATTAGGCGCGTTTTGTTCTTCATTTTATCCTTAGGTTAGTAAAATTTTTCATAGTAAACAACAACAAACGAAAACTGAGGAGAATTGAGTTAGTAATCGAGCTCAGTAATTTACCAAAGATAAAGTTTCAGCTATTTGACACGGGGCTGAGCAAAAATATGTTTTTTTACATAAACATTAACAGACACAAATGGGAATTGTTGTTGATCATTTTTGATTTTCATATCATAACATGAACTGTAATAGAAAATCTGATATAATACAAGAAAATAAAAAATTAATATAAAAAACTTGCCTCATCATTCGTTTCGTCTATTTTATTATTTTTATTCGATATTTTCTTTTTTTCTCTGAAAAGTGATGGCATTTGACTCAAGGGGAACCAACTTTTAAATATTAAACGAAAGTCAGTTTAAAACTAAGGATAGCGTTTTATTGCGATTCCGATTACTAAGCTAACCTAAGTTTAGCAAAAAAAGCGCCTAATTCGTTTAAATTTTTTTAAAAAACCCGGCGCGGCTGCAGTGGAGACGTCGTCGGTCGGCGGCGTGTCGGCGCACATAGCAATAAAAATTGTATGCCTTTTTGTCATTCACATAGCAATAAAAATTGTATGCCTTTTTGTCATTCTGAACCAAAAATTACACTAACAAAATAATTTGTCTATAACATGGATAAAATTATGTATATAATGTTATTAATCAAAACAAATTGCTATTTCTCGCACTTTTACATATTTCACCGTTTCAACTTTGTTTTGCTCCACCTTTTGCATATTAAACTATAGTTTTATAACTGTATATTGACTTAACCCCTTTATAATCTAATGTTCAGGAAAATCAACAATTTTGTAGTTCTTTTAACAACATTGAATTTTGTCCCGAAACACATGTGTTTCCAATGAATTTCTCAATTTTAGAATATTAGACAATTTCCCATTAAACTCTTAAAACTTCGAAAACCGCTGAATTTTACAAAAATAAAATTTTTACATCCCGTTGTTAGTGCCTTACTTAGCGCGACTTCTTTTGCTCCCTGGCATTTAATTTCTTTCAGTTCACGCGTTTCAGTACATCCAATACATTACAATTTGCCTAAGAATGGTGAACAAATCTTAAATTGCTAGTGACCAGTCTTACTTTTAGCATCTCTAATTTTGTTGAACAATAATTTACATAAGTAGATCCACGTGCCCGTATTATGCCTGCTCTTTTCTTTTCATTGCGAACTACCAAGAAATTAAAGGTGTGTGTATGTATGTAAAACGACAACCGTTGTTTCTTTTGAAATCCGAAAATGTTGAACGAAACCAGGTATAATGGCTTAAATTATTTTAAAACAATATATTAGAAAGACCACTTACATATGTAAATGTGTACATGTATGTATTGTTTATACAAAAATATGCTTGCCTATGTTTTGAAAGGGATAGAGGATCTGATTTATCCTTTAATTATTTTTGAGTTTTCATTTTCACTTTTTAAGATAACTAAATTGCGCCAAAACATTTTGACTTCAATTTGCTTAAATAATATTTGGAAATTAATGACAGACGATACTTATTTAGCTATAGTGCGAACGTTATCGTTTGATAATATCACTCCGATGATTATCGTTTTACGTGATGTGAGACTATCGTCGAAACGGTATCATCTGACGATAATTGTTTTACGGAATGACCCCCAGAAATTTAAATAGTCGTGTTAACAAAATAGCACAGATTTAGAATTTCCATAAATCGAAATTGTCTTTTCAATCTAAGCAATCTACCGCTCAATTGATACGTCTGATTACCTTGTGATCTTCAATAATTTTAAGAATCGATTAATTTATTTCACACTTGTCACAATTAGCATCAAAGTCCATAACTAGTTGTACTTTCGGAAACCTGTTTTTGGAATGAGTATTTTATTTTATAAATTATAACTGCAACAATCAATAATATCCGACTTTATATTTTTCTCTTTTGGAAATGAAGACTGAACTATTTAAAGTTTTAAAACAAACCTTTGCCAGCTGAGATAAATGCTCTGCTTCTTTAATATTTATATGTATGACTTGTGTTTTAAGTCTTTAATCGCTTTGTACTTCAATCGCACCTTTAAGGTACTCGGCTTCTTTTTAATATTTTCACTTAATTTATGTCAAGGTAAGGACTTTTATCAAGAACTTTAGTCTTGTACAAATAAGATAAGGTTTGACGAATAAACAACTTTTAAATACTGAGAGAAATTAACACATTTTCTGAATAAAGATTCTGCACCTACCCTTAGATCATATTGCTTCTCTCGTAACTCAGATACTTCTGTACGAATGACTTGTCCAATGTACTCAATGACCATTGTATGTTTTTCTAGATCACGGGCAGCATATAGGCCAAGACCTTGAATTTTCGATCTAAAAAAAAAACAGTTAATAAATACAAGAGCAAACTAGTTTTCTCATACAATTTAGAAAAACTAGGAAATATATACAACTAAGATTTATTTTAAATAGATAGATATTAATATAGTCGAATAACACTAGCCGAGTTTTCACTTAAAAAAGAAAAATTACCTTGCAAGGTAGACATTGTTGCGCCACTCCTGTTTCATTTTGCGATACTGAGAGCTTTTTGAATGAACAAATTGTTTACTATATGGACAAGCCACTTCTCCGGCAACTAGCGATGAAGGGGAGAGAGTGAACTTTACATTAATCGAACTTGTTCTCTGTGTATGCGCCTTTTTCCAATTTACAATATGTTTTTGTTTTGGTTCAGTTCGTGCAGAACCTGATGGATTAAGAGCTAATGGAAGTTCCAGCAGTGGATTTCGCCCATATTTAAATCTATAATCAGTCAAACTTTCTACCCCAGGTAAACTTTCTAGAATTCTAACAATTGAAGGTTCTGATAAGCCAAACATGTCTTCACCGGTGATAAATTCTGTGAAGAGTTGCACAATCGATTGTCCTTTTCTGAGTAAAACAATTTTATCTAGAACTTGTTGCCAAACAGCCTTCGGTGAGATGTCCCTTAACTCGACATCATTTTCAAATTGCTCTTGTATTTGAATGACAAACTCCGGACGTCCATTTGTTTCCACAATCGAACAGATGTATCTACAGCGTCTATTCAATTTTTTCGTTGACCAAAAAAATCTTATCTATATAAAATTCAAAAACCAATGAAAAATCAAATTTATTTATTTCTTAAATAAATAAATACACTTACTATTTTATACCCTATTGGATAGATATAGTTTCGAGAATGAAAAGCTTCTAGTTGGTGTGGTAGAAGCTGTCCAACGTTGATAAATGTGAGATTTCCGATTCGTAGAAGATTGCTTAGCTCCAAGTGGTGCATTACTGCGGCAACTTGTCTATTTTCATCTCGTTCAATGTAAACTCTTCTTTTAACGCGAATCGTACTTAATTCATTTTTTTTATCCATTCTGTGAGCATGCGAAGCACAGTGAATAGTTTTGTTTTTATAAAAAACACACTGTTCTTTAATAGCACAAGGTAAATGATACATATGAGAACATCTCATTTTGAAGCATTTTATGCTTGCACCATATTGATTACAAAAACTACATATTTGATGCAATCCTTGTTGCATTGTAAGTTCTAAATTCATGAGACCTCCATTAATAGTTTCGTAAACACTATTAGACCAAAGAGCACAGTTTAGGTGAACCTATGAATACAAAATTAAACCATAACGTATGAGTCAAAATAGGCATACAAGTTTGCTAAGAAGTTAAAAGAATTAATTTTATATTAAAATGTTTAATGAATATTTAAATTAAGTTAATAAAAACAAAACATCTTCCAAACTGATTTATTATATATACTATTTATATGCATGTACATGAAATGAAAAATTATCACTTTATGTGTTTGCCTTACAACATGGATAGATTCGCATTTTATGTATTCTTTATTGACTTCAAGTCACCCTTTGATACCACAGACCGAAGAGCTTTATTATTTAAATTGTATGGATTAAGCTGGTAACGAAAATTTGGGCGAGTTCTGGAAGCTTTTTATAAGGAAACTGATGCAGAAGTGTGGAATGGAGCACAACTTTCAGACTGGTTTGAAACTGGGTCCGGTGTCAAGCAGGGATACGCATTAAGGCCAACATTATTTGCTCTCTTCATAGATGATCTGATTGACTATCTGCCCGGCGGATTGGTCTTTGCGGGAGAGAGTATAAAGGCGCTTTTCTTTGCTAATGACGTAGTCATGTTTGCAAATTCCCCTGAAACTCTGCAACTCATGATCAATAGAGTACATACACGGTTCCATAACCGGCAATATCGAAAAATCGAAAGTAATTATTTTTAGAAGAAGTGGTGGAAGAACTGCATCAAACGAAAAGTGGAAATTTAATGGGGAAAATATTGAGATTGTAAGTATCTAGGTGTTTACTTTTTGAAGAACTTGAGTATGGAAAAGCATTTTAAGGAAAAGCTACAGGAAGCAAAAGCGACTATCAATATCTCGTGGAGGAAATGTTTTATGAACAAAAACATCATTCATAGCAGAAAATACAAGGTATTTGAAGCAGTTTCGGAGACCATTCTGCTGTCCGGTCCCAGGCTTTGGGAAGTAAGAAGTTTGACGAAGTTGAACAACTTTTGAGGTATTATTTAAGCTTAAGCTCCAAGCGGATTATTTACTTAAAGTTATGATGATGCCGGAGACTCGACTTATTAGGAAAATCGTACTAAAAGACTGGATGATATTGGCACAGCGTTGTAATTTAAGCTTAAATATCAACATTGAAGATGTGGCAAGTACAAAAGGAAATTTGTACGAGATAAAAGAAAAAGCAGATGAACAATATAGAGAATACGTAACAGAAGCATCTGGGTCGTTGTACAGATCAATCTATAGTAGACTTAACCACAACAAATTACTTCTACGACTCTAATAGTGTACAAAAATGTCTAAGGCGAGAAACAGATTGACACAGCAGCTACAACAGCAACAGTCAGTAAAGAAAACTTCGACAGCAAAAGTCATGTGAAACACATTAAAACGTAAATTGCGATTTACTGCTGTGTTAATGTATTCAAAGCCATTTAAAACCACTGGCTCTTGCTTTAAATTGAGTAAAGTGGTTGTCAAAGTTGCTGTGTCAATCTGTTTCTCACATAATTCTAACACAAATGTCAACTGGGTTATCATCTGTTTGTTTTAATTTTATGTCCAATGACGAGAAAAGACAACCAAAGTCAGTCTTCAATTGCGGCACTGGTCCCCAAAAACCAGAAAGTTAAAATGCAACAACAGTTGTAACGAATTTCACAAAACCTATAAAAAAACAACTATAAAATCTCAATTTATTTCAAAAATAAAATAAAAACAATAACTAATCACACGCGTTTACCAAGAGAAGGAAATAAACAGAAATTATAATAAAACTCTGAACTGTCAAAGTCTGAGTGACATTAAATTGAAAGGTAGGGATATTCGGACTAGAGATGGTTAGTAAGGGAAATAATAATAGAAAGGGAAATTTTAAAATGTTGCCGAGTTCCGATCTCTGAGCGAGATTCATGGAGAGAAATTCTAATCAAATAAATTCCTCTGAGCACTAAAAATGTTAGAATCAATCCATAAATAGAAAACCGCAAAACCAGGAAAACACCGATATATGGTTTGAGAGACAAAGGTTTCGTCCAAGTATTGGTAAGAAACAAAGAATAGTCAATTACTAGGAGTTAGGTTTTCGATTTTGAATAAGGAATTGTTCTTTTTTGTTCAAGAAGTCAATCGAGATAGACACACCATAAACGAAAGCTAGAAATATCAAATAATTCAAAGTGCATATCCAAACCTTTAAAAGTTTCAAAGTGAAATAGTTAAATACTTAAATATTCAAATAAATTGTGATTTACATTCTATACAAATAATATTTAACAACAAAATATAAAACCAAACAAAAAAAAAGGGAGAAAATTTCTTTAACACATCTCACATAAATTTTGAGGTAAGAATTCAGAAATTAACAAAATAAATAGATATCTTTCTAATTACAATATACATTTTTAAAGGAAACGTTATCCTTCAACTTACACTTTATGTGAAGAATTTCAAACGAAAGTAAAAATACTAGCGAAATCTACAAAAATCGCAACATAATTTCAGGCGCTCAGCATAGCTGAAGCGCCCACCAATTTTTACTACCTTGCCGATTTACGTCACAAAAAAAAACCCAATATCACAACCGGCAAAAAAAAAACAACCTACAGGAAAGGAACACAAAAAACCAGATATCCAGAACAGGCGAAGATAGGACGAAATTTTAAAATTCCAGCCCTACACAAAAAAATATACATATATATATATACATACATATATAATTTAAATTTTCAATTTTTATCAGAACTTTAATATTCACATTCTTATCTTCAATTTTTTTGTTAATTTGTTTTTTTTTACTTTTTCTTTCTTTTTGGAAATGGTTCAATTAATTTAAATCAGTATAATTCTTGCTCTTAAAAATAGATAAAGTGAATTAAAATACAAACAATACATATATATATTAAATACAAAGAAAAATAGTGATTGAGTGAAGTGAAAAAGAACAAAAAAAAATAATAATAATACAATACATAAACCTACAAACCAACAAGCAGCAGTGGCCACTTCTTCTTCTTGGGGTAAGTCATATGAAAATTTTTACATATACATATACATACATATATATATATTTAGAACATATATATATTATCTCACTATTTTATATATATAAGAATTGTTTGAATTAGATTTCATTTTACACTTATATTAAACAAAACTAAACAAACAAAAAAAAAAAGAAGTTAAATTTAAATTTTAAAAAGAAAGAATAGGTAAATTTATTGATATAAATGTTTATTATAAATCTAAAGTAAAATAATGAAAATCAATGTTTATTATTAAATAAATGTATATTTAATTTAAACATGATTGGCTAAAGTTTAATCTAATAAGAGATGAGAGTGACCGAAAGTAGATGTAAGTAGGAAAAGAGAAGAGACACCAAGGAACGGGTCGTCTAGGCGAGTATGACGACAAAGGAAGGGAGGGTAAGAAAATACCTCGCATACCTATCCATCTAAGGTACTACATATCTTAAAAACCTGGTATGAGAATTTTTTTGTAACGAGTTTAGGGAAAACAAGAACCAACCCCACCGACGAGCTACAGTGGTGCAAGCGTACCAGGAAGGTTTTCCAAAAATATCTTATTAAAACGGTTACACAGTCTAAAACCCTACAACAGCAACAAACTAAAACCGTTCAAAAGTCAAAGCCCGCAACATTAACTACAGGATCGGAGCGGTCTAAAAATACAGCAGTAGTAGGCCAGTACGTTGAGGTCCCATCCACCTCAGAAAGCAACAACAACAGTAACAACAACAACAACAACAGTAACATCAACACCAGAAGCAACCACATCCTAAAGTTAAGAAGGTGCCACCAATTAGGACCCAAAAGGTCGAAATCGAAATGGAAGTGATAAAAAGGTATGCAAACAAGTCAGCCACTAACAGTAGTATTAATATTAATTTATTAACGACTAGCAAACTCGGCGAACTCCGTTTCGCCACCAGATGGCTTCGTTTTATGTACCATTTCGTTTGGTGATTAAAAGATGACGAACTTTTTTTTTTTTTATATATGAAAAGGAAATATTTTATTTCATTTCACAACAGTAATGAATTCATTTCGATTACAAAAATAAAGTGTTATTTAGTTGAACTTCTCTAAGTAAATGAAAGTGAATCGAAAGTAAATACTGAATCGAAGCGTTATACGTGTCCGCAAATTATCCGTTTCATTGAAGTGCTTTTTGGTAAACCACATTTTTTGTTTTTTGGTCTGACGTTAACACAAACAAAGCGGATGGTTTCCCAACACGTGAACACGCAACGTATAACTGCCCATGTGAAAAACAATGATTTTCTAAATTTATCCCGCAAACACTAAGCGAACTGGAAATTGCAATCGTTTAAAGTCAAACGGAAGATCAGTCGGAATCATTGGTATTCTAGGAATACATACATTTTCACCTGCGTACTTTCCGTTAATAATGGTTGCCTCAGTCAAATTCGGCATAAGTCTTTTTACCGAAAGCCGAGTACCGTTGCAAAGTCGCGGGGATTCAAATTACGCAATATCATAATAACTGTACCAACTTTGAGTTGCAAGTTATGTGGTGGAAATCCTGGTAACTCCAGAGAGTTCAAAAACTCCATTGGATAATTTACTACATCATCGGGATTTGTTATGGAATCAACGGATTTGTATGTCAAAAAATCGCCAGCAATTTTTGATTGAATGGTGAAATTCAGTGCGTGTACATTATTCTTCTTTGCGACAAGAATTGCTAGTTGACTTAACCAAGCATAATTCTGATAATTCTCACTAATGTTTGGGAAAAAATTTTCAATAAGAGCTAATTGAGAGTCTACAAATCGGCAAAAGTCGTTAGTAAGAGTAATTAATCCAGATGTCGCATCAACTGGGACTTTTCCATTTCCAACAGTTAACAATTGTTTGGAAAATTGTGCAGCACTTTGAACATTTTGAAGTTGAACTCTCATATTAGTGGTTAGCGATAATGTGTTTACGTTATTCCATAAAGGTGATGCCTTCAGGCAGGCATTCAATTCATCTGCAGGCGTTCCACGGGGAATTACTGGCAACGTCTGCCTGAAATCGCCTGCCAACAATATCATCAAGCCGCCAAAAATGTTGTTATTTCGCCGAAGATCCTTCAGTGTGAAGTTAAGTGCTTCAAGTGATTTCTTATGTGCCATAGTGCACTCATCCCAAACAATGAGCTTTCATTGCATCAACAATTTTCCTATTGCACTTGATCGGGAAATATTGCATGTTGGATTATCAATTGTGTTTAAATTGAGTGGCAACTTAGGAGCAGAATGTGCAGTACGACCGTCATCTAGAAAAGTCGCCGCAATTCCAGATGATGCTAACGCCAAAGCTATGTCACATCTTGATCGAATAGTGGCCAAAATCAATGAAATGACAAATGTTTTCCCTGGTCCTCCAGGTGCGTCCAGCGCTTGCATTAATGTTTCGTATACTGTTCATTCAGCAACGGCACATTATTTCGAACGAATTCCTGCAATGTATCAACATTGTATTGCAGCTCTCGATTTAATTCTTGGTTGAATGCATCGTGCATCGATCGATTTAGCGAATAAATGCACGATCCACATAATTTACACAGTTCAACTTACCACCTTAAAGACAAAGAATAAAAATTTGCACAATTCACGTGATTGATTTGATGGTTTCCAATTGAAATGTTAGGAAACGAATAACTTATTTTTTTTACTTTTTTTCACAATTTCACAGTGAACACAATACCGGTTCGTCACATGAAATTAACTGAGCAGAGAACAATGAGTAGCTGTCAAACAATGTATCACGCACCGGCGGCGCCATCTACTTAAAATATTGGTTTGTAGTACATGGTATGTATCAGAGATGACGCTGTATGTGAAAAAAGATTTGCCCGCTTTTCTGTTGAAATTTTTCCTGAATTTTCTTTGCTATAAACCTCAAGGAGCCCGAGACCTTTCCAACGAATGTAAAACCGTGGAAATCGGTTCGTGCGTTCTGGAGTTATAGTGTCAGGAAGGAAAACCCGACTTATTTTTATATAGTAGAAGATAAGGAAAAGAGGTATTCAATGCTCTACATTACCCGATTAGAAATTCTTCAGCTTCACTCCTAGGTAGAAGGTAGACACGGTCCTCGAGAAAGGCACCAGTTCCTGCACGGAAACGGAGGCGCTCTTAGATGAGCTCCGCCAAAACGCGAGTGATGATCTCGATTTTATCGGGGCCACGCCATTCACTACAGTGAAGTCAAGACGGGGAGGTTACAAGCTGCCAATGTTCCTTGTAACATAGTCTGAGGAGTATTACCATCCTCCACTGCCAAGATATTCGATGGGAAAAATTAAAGCGACACGACGACATCAATGTATGCGGTACCATGCCGCAGCTGACAATAAAATGCAGATGCGCTGCGTAAAGTGTTCGGAGAAGCACATAAGGGGAGGGTGGCAGTTAGGTTCTGAGCGGGTTGAACATTTAACCCAACTCAAGTGTGTTCTTTGTGGAAACGAGGGGCACGTTATCGCAATTCAAACTGTAATGGGAGACCGACCCAATCCTATCCAAGGAGGCGCCATCTTCACACGAAAAGCCATTAGTTATTAAGTCGTATACAATTGTGAAGACGGCAGAAGTTTGCGTTATTTTCATCCCCTTAATCCAGGAAAAACATGCACAGTACATTGTACATAATCGCGGCTTATGCGCTTGTGTACCTGGTGAATGTTAGTATTCGCCCGAACCACGAACGTCCTCCTTCGAATTAAAATGACGCAATGGTGCACAGTGGGGCTATTTGTATAGAAGAGCGGAAAAACTCCATATCCAAATCCAAACTATTGAACCTATTGAAAATCATTACTTGAAAAACAACCTCGGGAGCTCGCAGTCATCAGGTCCTATGAACATTGGTCAACAACCAGTAGAGAAAGTAGTGCACTTCCAATACATTGGAAATATTTCTCTACTGAAAAAGGAACCGAACTAGACATCGCCAGCCCCATCCGAACAGCAAAGGCTGCGTTCGGGATGTTGTCCAATGTTTGGAGGAACAAATTTCTCAGCTTGAACACAGAGCTGGATGATGCTTAAATACATAGCTGGAAACCGCACACGATGGCGCGCCGGATTAGTTGAGACCCTATGTCCCGCTAGGGAATACCAAAGGACTTCGTAGATCTGAGGTCCTTAGTAAGTAAGATGTCGATGGTATAGCCAACGTTGTACTTAGGCACTTAATGATTGAGGCAATTGAAATTTATCCACACTTGAACAATGCGCTAAATAATGCATATTATCCAGGGCATTAGAAGACAGCTGTGGTATATCCTCTCCAGAAAAAGAGAAAGGACAGCTCCAATCCGTCAAATTTTCGGTCGATAAGTCTTTTTCCGAGCATCAGCAAAGTTTTCGAAAAGATAATAAATAGAGCTCCGAATACGTGGGCTGCGTACAACACAATTAATGCCACGTCTAAACTCTTTGGATTTAAAAATGATCTTCAACAGGGAGCGGTGAGTTCGCCAATAAATCTTTAACATTTGCAAAAGAGATCTGATGGTAGCCTTGCTTAGACAATTGCGTATGCCTACGATTTAATCGCGTACAGAACAGATCGAAAGATCGAGGTAACTAGAACCCTCCTACCGCTTAAATGTGTACCATGCTGCATTGTTGTTTGTTATTTAAAATTTTCTACAAAACGCATTTTCGCAGGTGCGGTTATACTTATGTACATATATGTACAAAAAAAATTCTGATAAAACAATTTTTGTACCAAACAAAATGTTATCCTCGCATAAAATGGTCTTTTATATCATTTAAGGCGAATTCAATTCATTTTTTATAGAATTAAAACTCAAGTTGATGTGTTATGTGTTACAATTTAGGTTTGTAAAATAAAATTAATAAATAAATTAGGTAGCGCTACAGCTCGTAGAGAACCAGGGTAACTTTCAACTCTCAACCATTCCTGTATGCAAATATTGGCAGAGATGGAGGGGACTACCAATTTGTATGCTGAATCCGAACGGCTAAATTTGGAGAAATCAGTTTACATGATCTTGGGGATTTTTTTAATTAATCGCAAGGGGCAGTACTCGTAAAAACTTTCAGGTGGCACAGGCAGCGATTGAACCCAAACCTTTGGCAAGACAGTCCTACACACTAAACATAATGAAACTGGTACTAGCCTGTACAAAAGACAAAAACAAGTTCTTGTTTTTAAATATTGACTTTTGTATAAATCTGACTTTAAACAAGAGAAACGTCCTTATTGTCAAAACAATTATTGGAATAACTTCAAAAAGCTTAAGATATTCTTCCACTACGTATTATAGAAATTTAAAACTTACCCATTTGTTAACATCATAATTCAGAAGCCGTGAGGATCCGTCAGCAAAGGAATCACCTTTTTGATTGCACAAAACACACCGTCTTGTATCTTTATTTGAAGTTATGGTAATTGCAATTCGCATCTTTAATGCCATGTCATTCGCATCCTCACTTGTAGTTGTCTTATGAGTCGACTTCCAAAAAGTGTTCTGCCCAAAAACTTTATACTTCGAACTGTTACAGTAACTTTTTTCATTATTTGTATTTATAACTTGATTGACTATATTATTGTTGTTATTATTTTGCAAGCAACGTTCCTTCTTTCTTGTAACAACAAATCTTTTACCTTTTTTCTTGTATTGTATGCAACAAAATTTATCACAAAAATAACTATCAGCTAGTATTTTTTTCTTGATATTTGAATTTGAATCTGTACCAACAATACCACATATTATAGTTAAATGACAATTCCGACAGCATTTGTAAGTGCCGTTTAAGAAGTTTTGTATATTTGTAGATTCGGTTTTCTGAAGATTTTTAATTCGAGATACATACAAGCCTTTACGAATAGTCGCTTTGTTATTGCTTTGTAATTTATATGATTGCGGTGATTGTACATTAAGCAAGTTATCAAGATCTCTTAAAATGTCAAGGATATTTTCAGCTACAAATGATGAGAGCTTCAAAATCACAGCATCCTCCACAATGTCATAATCGCTAAAAATTAATTATACATTATTATTGAGCAGAATATAAAAAAATTGGATATTAATATATTCTTCGTTTATTCATTTAAATACATACATACGACATACATACATAATGAAAATATTAACTTTAATCAAATTTAAAAACTCATTTCAGCAAAAAATCCTGTAAGTTTTTGCCGAAAAAATTCTATTGGTTGTGTAATTTACTACCTGTTAATAAAGTTATAATAAAAATCATAATAAACTTACATATTTTACCTTAGCTCTAAAAGAATACACTACATTTACCTACAAAAATAGTAAAATAGCTTTATAAATTTCGTCTTTTACCCAACCCCTCCCTAGGTTTGTCTTACGTTTTAATACTCGTACAAAATATAACAAAATAACACTAAGGCTAAGTATTGAGATATAAATGGTGATTTCAGAAAAATGTATTTGATTGGCTACAGCCACAGGAATCGGTCAAAGTTCTGAGTTTATTCAGATTTTATTAGCAAAATTCATTAATAATACAATGAGGGCATTTACTGGAAGTTTGATTAGCTAGAATTGTAATTAAGGCTCATCAGTTTATAAAGATGAATCAAATCTGGTTTAAATTTGAATCGACGTCGAATTTACATTTTATAACTAAGTTATTATACTTTGTCTCCAAAAATTGTCAGTACAGGCCTTTTGGGAGAGCTTTTTCTGAAGCAGTAGCTCGCCCTATTTTCACACTATACTGACTTGAAAAAAGTCAAAACAAAATTGTTACTACCCGCCACTGAATTTCTCATTTAATCTGACGCAGCTCCCACACGACTATTCTGCCACACATCTGAGTGTGGACTGAGTATAGTCTATGGCATTTCAAGATTTTAACCCTCATGTTATATTTATATTTATGATATGCAGTGTTGCCTTACCAATGTAGGTAACTTGTATCTTTACTTGGTGTTGAACATTTTGCATTGCACTGTGCGGGAAATCCGTTTAAATTCAGTTATAAAAGTATAAGCTCTTTTCTGCAGAGAAAATGATTATTTGCGTAGATTTTCGTACCGTGTGGTCGGTTTATTAATACTTCGTGTATTTTTGTGATATTGTTTAATGTTATGATTGTTAATTTTATTTTTTGTTACATTAATATGTAAGAATACATGTTTATTTTCCACTTGTTATTTATTTAAAAGGCATTAGGCCTACTGGGGATACCCTTCAAAAACGCGCCTTTTATCTTACCTCTTAGTCGTGTGGCAAAGATAAATATTATTTCATTTTTATAAATAAAAAAAGAATTTCAATATTAAACGAAGGTAACCCTCAACACATTTTCTTTAAATGTTTGCCATTTCATTGTTCGCAGTAGTCAACTTTGAAAGAGCTTGAAAGAGCTTTCAAATGAAAAAGACTTATTAAAATAGAAAATAGTGCGAATGAAAGGCAAACATCCTATCTTCCCTGTACTGACAATTTTTAGGAGACAAAGTATAAAAGCTAAGCAACTGCTTTCTAACAAAAAGCTAAAAGAACTTACAGACCAGTATACTCCTAAGTCTAAGAGTTGTATTACAAAAAATGTAAACATGGATAAGCCAATCACATCAACACATTACGTTGGTAATGATTTAAAACACCATTTTTAAATATGGAAAGAATATTTTAACTACATTCCCCAAATTAGCAAATGAGATTTATGAACACAAGAATTCTGTAAAGTTTTTGTGAAAATTGTAGGCTTATTTCTTTTTTTAATCCCATTTGTTTTTTATTTGTTGGTCGTTCTCATGAGAATAGTCCTAACAATGTTAATAATAATAACAATTATATTAAATTTGCTGCCAAACCAATTTTAATATAAAAAAAAATCTTTCTTTTTGAACTTTGAGTATATAAAGATGATTTAAGATGCCATTGAAAGTACTTACCATTTTTTTATATTTAAATGCGATTTCTTCTTGCGTTTAACTACTCCACCGAAATATTTTGGGTTAACAACTGATAGCACAGGTGACATTCTTTCAGCACTTAAATTGAAATTAGTTTCTATCTTGATTCCCGGGTAAGCAAAATTCAAAAGAGATTTATTTCTCAGTTCATTGTATGGAGGTGAACGTGGAACAACTGAAACGTTTTCCGACGGCGGTTGTAAATGAAGGTGCTTTAAGTTATTTATAAACTGAAATAATTTGTCATAAGATTCCTGATTAACAGTTGCAAACTCTTCATCGTAAAACTTATTTTGAAACGAGGGGACAGACTTCGGATTTTCGTTTTTGTTTGAACCGAATGGTTCCACCGAGTAGAAATCAACATAATTCCTAATATTTATTTTTCCAAAATCATCTTTTGAAGAACTTTGATATGGATATTGATTCCTTACTTTATCATTATAACCATAGACCGAACAAATTCCAAGAAACGTAGACAAAAGTGGTTCCAAAACTTCAAGAACAAACATTTGTTTCATTTGCACAACTTTGTTTTCAATAAATTCATCGAAGTCCTCAGTTGCCTTTGATAATTTTCGGGCTCTCTTCTTCAGAGGATCTTTTTGGTGTAACATATATCTTTTATGTTTTTGATAATCGCGTTTGAATTTTCGGCGTAACTCTGTATTTTGTTCAATATCCATTTTGATTAACTTAGTTTTCACGGTCGGTGAGCTTCGATTGTCTTCAATTTCACTTTTAATAGACATTTTTGTATCTGAACCATCTTGAGGTGAAAGTTTATTCTTAGTATTATTAGAACTTGCTTCGGGACTAAGATTCTCATTAGCAGTTTGTTCCTTTTGTTTGAAGAACTTAAATAAATTTATGGAACTGTAGTTATTATTTGTATTTTGTGTAGTTTGCTGCGCTGTAACTTGTTTAGGAATTGTTTCTGCTTGTACAATTTGATAAGCATTGGACTGAACACTTGCAGATCTTTCAAACTCATTGGAATTCTTCGACTTTGGAGAAAATGCAGAGACGAATGAAGTTTCTCTAGAAATCATTTGAGGTTTATTTTTCACAGAACTTACAGCGACGTCACGATCGTTCACTGGGTTCTTTTTTGCCTTATCACTGACACCCTTATTAAGTATTTTAATTTCTGGTTTGATGTCACCTACTGATGAAACAGGAGGTATAACTGGACGAGCCAACTGAGCTTCTAGAGAACTAACAACGCCCAAACTGGGTGCACGAACAGTGGCCAACTTTCGAGGAGCTAATGACTGGTTGCATCCGGAATTAGATCGCTGACTAATAGATGACTGAAGTAAATGCTTTAATAGCACATTTTGAGTCTCGTCTGATTTTGGATTAATTTGTTTTTCTATTCTCTCAGTGGATGTAGATTCATTTACAGGTATTTGACCAGATTTAGGATTAAGGCGCTTTTGTTGATTTTGGCAGGAGACCATAGATTCAACGTTTTTATGTTCAATTCTCTTTGCTTTATTTTCTTCAGTAGTTTTGGTGACTTTTAGTTGAAGTCTATTAACATTATTTTGGACAGCCAAAGCAATGTGTTTACGTAAAAGGAAGTTGTCTTCTAGCATTTTTCCTATCAAGTTATTGTCAACTATTTGTTTTGTGTCACTAACACGAGTAGCATCTTTTCCACTTGAAGCTTCAGATGTAGTTACCGTTTTTGTTGTCAAAATTAAAGGTTTCCTTGAAACTGTTTTAGGAAGACAGGTATTTATCCTCGGCAGCACATTATCAGCACTTGAGGACGATGCAACCACAGAACTTGGTATGGTCTCAGTTACGATGCTTTCAATAGACTTCGATACGCTAGAATCAGTTTCTATTAAACGATATTGGTTAGCATAGGAAGGACTGCTTCTGGGGACCTTTTCATCATATGCTGCAATTGGTTTTATTAAAGATTCTTTAGGCTTTTGCTGAATTTTGTTCGATATAATTAGGTTGTCATTCGATGTGGCTTCAACATCTTGGGCGTTGTGAGGGGTGCTATCTGAGACAAGTTCATCTTCAAATATTTGCTTTGGCAAAGTAGTGACGTCCATTTGAGATGGTTGAACAAAATTCTGTTTGGAAAAACTTGCACCTGTTGTCGATTTAAAACCTATGTTGGGTAGTTGAATTTTATTCCCTACCAAAGTAGCTTGAACAATCTTTGAATTATTAATTTTTGAGTTTAATTGCACTTGGGAAAGTTGCACAATAGTTGGAGCTTTGATTTTATTGCTTCGAATGTTGATAACCTATGGATAAATACAAAGTTTTAAATAATAAATAGAAAAAAAATTGGATTTTTTGTTCGTATTAAAAATTGAAATAAAAATATATTAAATAAAATAAAATGTATGTAATGTGGACACATTTCTTATTATTTGTTTTTGTTTTACCAAATGTGTATTAGCCAAACCACCATGGCAAAAGTGCAAAAAAGGCGAGAAACACCAGTTAAAGTTTAACTTAGAGGTTATAAAAAGAAATTACCGGAAACGATTGCAAGTCTTATAAAAATGTAGATGACAAGGAAAAATATCTTAACACCAAAAGAAGGTTCTGCAGCAATTAATAAACCCGTTAGTCGGTGGATTGCACACAAAGTTACTTTTCATAACGTGGCATAATCTCACTGAGTTTACTAATATAATATTTGTCACTACATACTATCTTTTTATATTGTGTTTTATTTAACAAACTATATAATTAAAAATTGTACATTATTATACATTTAAATGAGAATAAAGACAATTAAAATTGAAATAGAAGAGCTCTCCTCAACAAAACCTACAATGTCGCTAAAATATGTCAAAACCCTTTTGAAGTTCGTACTGCAGCCGCTAGATCACATTAAATAAAAACATCTTTTAACAGATATAAAGTTTTACCAATTGTAACGCCAAATTTTGACATTTTTACAGAAAAGATATCCAACAAAGCTTGTGTGCAAAATTGAGTACATGGGAGTTGTTTTTGTTTTTTGTTGATTTTTTTTAGAATTTTGTGTTTACAGTTTTGTTAAGAATTTAACATTCAACAAAATACCTAATTTTAAAAAAATGTACTTGTTATTATTTTATTAACAATACTTTTTCATTATAAATGCACCCAGTACAACCATTTACTCATTTTTGCACCCATCTGTAGATATTTATTGTAAGCAAATCGAATTGGGAACTGAATGGGAATAGAAGATCTAGAAATAATCTGAATTCGTGGGATAAGGTTTCTTTTAAATTTGCCGTCGATGAACGTCATTCTAGTCACGTTTTTCATAAGTTGCTTGAAGGACAACTGTGAACCGTTGCACAATGTCGGATAATTCTAGTTCTTGTCACAACAATTTACATCACTTTTCCTAACATTTTTTTATAAAATTTCATCGCCAGCAAAAATATTTTCGGATGATAGTGTACTGAAAGAGTTTCTTTATATTTTTTATCATTTAAAAGAGTTTTAATTGAAAACCTAAAAATGTAAATAAATAATGTGAGTACTCTTCTTTTATATTAATGTGATTATTATATGCAAAAACATTTATATTGTATAAATTAGAAAAATCTAATTTAAAAATTAAAATTTTATCATTCAGATCGGTTCTTGAATGGAACTTTTATGGATCTTCTGCGATAAATTCGTGAACGAATTTAATTTTTCAGTTCCCAAAAAATTTAATTTGTTCATGAACACAAATTTTATTTTAAAATATCCGAAAAATAAAATTCCTTCTTCGATCGGAAACGAATTAAATTTTATCATTATCTGAACCCTTCTTTATACTCTGTTACGCAGTCAACGGAGTTGTACGAATGTAGCTCTTCAGTGAAACTTTAAATAACGAAAAGCTAATGCTGTTGATAATCCAATCGAATAACATAAATACGCTAGTTTATCGGCCGTACACTTAACAAACTCTCTTTTATATAAATATATAGATGAGACTGAAACGACAAATACCATGAACAAACAATAAACGCATTCTCAAAAAGGAAATCCCCCCCTCCCCATCTAACTTTCTACCCATAAAACATGTGTCATATGATTAATCCAAAGTTAATTATGTATATATGTTCATAACTTTTTAATACAAAAAATTAAATGACTTTTTGTCAGCAAAAATAATCTAAAACATTATGTCTATAAATTACTACTTATACTCAAACTTCACTCAATTATCTAAATATAATTTATAAATCATATACACGGAGCTGTCGGGTATTGAGATACCCTCGATTGTACTCCATTCGCTGGTCTTCGCTTAACTTCTAGGCTAAACATACGAACAGAGTTACTTTCGCACTTATAACATTAAGTAAGGATAACAATAAGGATCATGTATCAAATATTTATACATACCAACATTCTTTTTCCTTTCATTTCTCGAAATTGTTTTATAACCTTTTGACACTTTAAGAATTTTTTAGAAGTTTAAGAAAAATTCAAAATTTCGAGTATCAATTTCAATATACATACATATAATTGGAGCCCTTTAAAAAATGTTATTGTGGTAACTATTGTCTACAAAATAATCACTAGAAATTGTTCAATTTTGTATGTGTAGTGTGGTATTTAGGATGGACACGGAAACAAAAAATGAAACATTTGAATACTTGCCAATAAAGTGCGATCATATATATTTATGTATATAATTATGAGAGCAACCATTTGAAGTTATCCTATTAATATTTTCTGTAAGTATTACACATCAAACAAAATTCCCTTGGATAATTTTGATCAGTAATATAGAATTTATTTATTTAGTCTGTCAAAGCTATTTAAATACAGAAACCTTACCATAACCTCTAAACTGGTGCTGTAAAGGACTATCGTCTTGTCAGAACTCACATATTGATCCGAGACCTGGGTGCTTATTAAAAGGCACTCCGACCTCTAAGGATCCTTAAGGAGAATAATTGCCTCGTATGCAAGGAAAGAGGACTCCGGAGACGCTACAATCATGAAGTGTATGCTATCTACCTCGGAGCCGATATCGGTAGCCTCCGGTGGGCTAGCCACCTAGCTCGCAAAGTTGTTTGTAGTACATTTTATGGTAGGAGACAGCGTCGTATGCCATGCTTACGCTGGAGAGATGGGTAAGATCAGGACGCCCGAAGCCTTGGGGTCCGCAAAAACAATTTTTTAAAACAATTACTTTTTTTATTTTTCTATCCTTGTGAAAAAAGTTGTACGATTTCTTTCCACAAGCCCATTCGCACTATGGGACCAAATAAGCTTGAGCGTATCAAAAATGGTCTGAAACTAAAAAAACTGATCTTTTCGAAACAGTAATTTTTTTTAAATTTTGTTGTTTTCGATACTTAAATTGGATATTGAACGTAGCTATTTTTTTTTCTTTTCAATTAAAAGTTTGAAGTCACTTTTTTCATAAGTTTCTGAATAAATTACAATGATATTATATATTTTTTTTTACAGAAAAGATATCCAACAAAGCTTGTGTGCAAAATTGAGTACATGGGAGTTGTTTTTGTTTTTTGTTGATGTTTTTTAGAATTTTGTGTTTACAGTTTTGTTAAGAATTTAACATTCAACAAAATACCTAATTTTAAAAAAATGTACTTGTTATTATTTTATTAACAATACTTTTTCATTATAAATGCACCCAGTACAACCATTTACTCATTTTTGCACCCATCTGTAGATATTTATTGTAAGCAAATCGAATTGGGAACTGAATGGGAATAGAAGATCTAGAAATAATCTGAATTCGTGGGATAAGGTTTCTTTTAAATTTGCCGTCGATGAACGTCATTCTAGTCACGTTTTTCATAAGTTGCTTGAAGGACAACTGTGAACCGTTGCACAATGTCGGATAATTCTAGTTCTTGTCACAACAATTTACATCACTTTTCCTAACATTTTTTTATAAAATTTCATCGCCAGCAAAAATATTTTCGGATGATAGTGTACTGAAAGAGTTTCTTTATATTTTTTATCATTTAAAAGAGTTTTAATTGAAAACCTAAAAATGTAAATAAATAATGTGAGTACTCTTCTTTTATATTAATGTGATTATTATATGCAAAAACATTTATATTGTATAAATTAGAAAAATCTAATTTAAAAATTAAAATTTTATCATTCAGATCGGTTCTTGAATGGAACTTTTATGGATCTTCTGCGATAAATTCGTGAACGAATTTAATTTTTCAGTTCCCAAAAAATTTAATTTGTTCATGAACACAAATTTTATTTTAAAATATCCGAAAAATAAAATTCCTTCTTCGATCGGAAACGAATTAAATTTTATCATTATCTGAACCCTTCTTTATACTCTGTTACGCAGTCAACGGAGTTGTACGAATGTAGCTCTTCAGTGAAACTTTAAATAACGAAAAGCTAATGCTGTTGATAATCCAATCGAATAACATAAATACGCTAGTTTATCGGCCGTACACTTAACAAACTCTCTTTTATATAAATATATAGATGAGACTGAAACGACAAATACCATGAACAAACAATAAACGCATTCTCAAAAAAGAAATCCCCCCCTCCCCATCTAACTTTCTACCCATAAAACATGTGTCATATGATTTATCCAAAGTTAATTATGTATATATGTTCATAACTTTTTAATACAAAAAATTAAATGACTTTTTGTCAGCAAAAATAATCTAAAACATTATGTCTATAAATTACTACTTATACTCAAACTTCACTCAATTATCTAAATATAATTTATAAATCATATACACGGAGCTGTCGGGTATTGAGATACCCTCGATTGTACTCCATTCGCTGGTCTTCGCTTAACTTCTAGGCTAAACATACGAACAGAGTTACTTTCGCACTTATAACATTAAGTAAGGATAACAATAAGGATCATGTATCAAATATTTATACATACCAACATTCTTTTTCCTTTCATTTCTCGAAATTGTTTTATAACCTTTTGACACTTTAAGAATTTTTTAGAAGTTTTAGAAAAATTCAAAATTTCGAGTATCAATTTCAATATACATACATATAATTGGAGCCCTTTAAAAAATGTTATTGTGGTAACTATTGTCTTGAAAATAATCACTAGAAATTGTTCAATTTTGTATGTGTAGTGTGGTATTTAGGATGGACACGGAAACAAAAAATGAAACATTTGAATACTTGCCAATAAAGTGCGATCATATATATTTATGTATATAATTATGAGAGCAACCATTTGAAGTTATCCTATTAATATTTTCTGTAAGTATTACACATCAAACAAAATTCCCTTGGATAATTTTGATCAGTAATATAGAATTTATTTATTTAGTCTGTCAAAGCTATTTAAATACAGAAACCTTACCATAACCTCTAAACTGGTGCTGTAAAGGACTATCGTCTTGTCAGAACTCACATATTGATCCGAGACCTGGGTGCTTATTAAGAGGCACTCCGACCTCTTAGGATCCTTAAGGAGAATAATTGCCTCGTATGCAAGGAAAGAGGACTCCGGAGACGCTACAATCATGAAGTGTATGCTATCTACCTCGGAGCCGATATCGGTAGCCTCCGGTGGGCTAGCCACCTAGCTCGCAAAGTTGTTTGTAGTACATTTTATGGTAGGAGACAGCGTCGTATTCCATGCTTACGCTGGAGAGATGGGTAAGATCAGGACGCCCGAAGCCTTGGGGTCCGCAAAAACAATTTTTTAAAACAATTACTTTTTTTATTTTTCTATCCTTGTGAAAAAAGTTGTACGATTTCTTTCTACAAGCCCATTCGCACTATGGGACCAAATAAGCTTGAGCGTATCAAAAATGGTCTGAAACTAAAAAAACTGATCTTTTCGAAACAGTAATTTTTTTTAAATTTTGTTGTTTTCGATACTTAAATTGGATATTGAACGTAGCTATTTTTTTTTCTTTTCAATTAAAAGTTTGAAGTCACTTTTTTCATAAGTTTCTGAATAAATTACAATGATATTATATATTTTTGAAAAGTTTGTGTTCTCGTCTTCACAAAACAGCTATTTTTTTTTTCAATTCAATGAAAAATTTAATTTGAGGAAAAAACGGAAAAAGGGCTTTATTACGCTTTGAGTTTTCTCCAATTTGAGTTTTCTTTGTAAGCTCCACTTGGCTAAACTGAGTTAATGGTTGTTTTTATTGCTTTTTTAGTGTAAACTAAAAATCAAAAATAAAATTTTTCGCATACGTCTGCTTTTTTGATTTATGAGCAAAAGTGTGTAAAAAGATCATTTTTTCACAAGTGTACAATAACTTGAGCGAAAAGATATACATAATAACAGAATTGTGAAAAGCAATTAATAATTAGCTTTTTTTACTGTTAAGAATGATTGGGAGCAACAATTTATAAACTTGAAATTAATAAATAATCCAAAATTATCCTATATTTATGTATTTTAAATACTTTTTATTGATTTAAAGTCGAAAATATACATATGTATATGTATTTTATCAATAAAATATCTTTAATTTTTTATAAATAAAAATAAATAAAAAGTAAGTATGGCAACTCTGCCAAAGTTTCGTATTTTACTTATATTAAATCCACTTAAAAAAATATATCAAAGGTGATTTTATGCATTTATTTAATTTCAAGCTTAAAATTTATATATAAAATTTAATTAAAAAAAAAATGTATACTCATAGATAATATTGGAAAAATGTATGTAAATATATGTATATTAAACATATATTCAAGATTGTATGTTCCAAATTTCACTTATTTTAGAGAAGAAACAAAAAAGTTACAGATTTTTGAGACACTCAAGCCCATTTGGCCATTTACGAAAGTATTATCCAACTTCGCGATGGAAATATACCTACTTGTCCTTGCAAAAAACAAAAAAGTTGCAGAAAAATTTCTAGTGCTATCCAACTTTGCTAATAAATGCCCAATCTCAGTAAAATATCACGACCCGCTGAACTCAAGTAAAGGAATTGTGTTTGCACCATATTAATGTTCCGGAAAGTGAAATCACATCTGAAATGTCCTCACAAGGTGTCATTGTGGTCTTCAAATTTACTAAAAATATTAAAGGAAAGCAGCGTCCGGCCCGTTGGACTTTCGATCTATATCAAGCTCCGACCTCGGTCGAAAATGGATTTTTTAAAGAAAAAGTGAATTAAAAACAAAGACATTCTAACAATCAACAACATCCAAACACTCTCTTTCTTCTTCAAAAAGAAAAAGTTCGTGTATTCAAGTTAACCATAACACTAGGTTTTAAATATTCTGCAATCGAATATGAAAGGCTTTCTGAATAACTTTGCCGAACTAAGTATTTTAATAAAAGACCTTAGGCCGGATATTATATCGTTACAAGAAACGCCCTGCCCATTTAATTTTAATCACATTATTCCTAAGAACTATTTGGCTATTTCAAGAACCTACCAAGTAATACCACAAGCAAACAAGGAATAGGTCTTTTGATAAAAAAAAACATCGCGCACACATTCAGACCTATAAACTCTGATATACTTACTATTGCAGTAGATATTTAGCTTCAAACCAAAATAACCTACATCGGAATATACATTATATCCACCCTCAACAAACTTTCTCTAAAAACGACCTTGACAATATCACTAACCAAACCAATTTTCAAGTTTACCTCAGAGGGGACATTAATGCGTGGAATACACTTTGGGGATCACCTCAAACAAACAATAGAGGATAAGCTTTCGAAGATTTTATGCTTAGTGAAAATTTCGCTCTTATCAATGACGGCTTCCCAACACATCTATCTACATACAACACATTACCCAAGTTGACATAATTTGTTGTTCACCTCAACTGTTTCCTAAAACTTCCTGGAAAACCATAAACGAGCTTCACAAAAGCGACAATTTCCCTATCCTCTCATCCACAAATCTAGATATAATATCAACATATCCTCCCCAAATCCGTAAATTCAAAACCGACTTTGCAAATTGGGAATCATTTAGAAAAATTATAGCTGAATATTTAACAGACAACCCTTTAACATCCGACATTAACAAAGAAGATGCCCTAATTTAAAAAAAAGCTATCAGAACTGCTGCTTAAACCTTATTAACCCAAACAACCACATCAACCAACTCCTCCTTAAGACCAAACTTTGGAAAAAACTTTTATAACTAAAAAAGGTGAATTTCTAAACCTTTCACCTCATGCAACTTCCGAAAATATTTTTGCGAAACGTATTGAAAAACCTTTATCACTAGTTGAGTTTGAAGCTTCCTTAAACAAAACAAAAAGCAAAACTCCTGACATAGACAACATTAATTAATCAATGCCAAAAAACTTACCACGTGACGTAAAATTAAGACTTATTAAACTATACAATAACATACTTAACACCTCAGTGATACCACAAAGTTCGAAAACTGCAACACTCCTTCCCATACCGAAACCCAATAAAGATGGGAAATCAATTGATGGATATCGTCCCATATCGCTTATCTCTTGCTCTTCAAAAGTTATGGAAAAAATCATGGCAAAACGTTTAATGTGTATCGCTGAAACTAGAAAATTGTTATCTCCTAACCAAGTGGCTTTTAAAGCTCACCGGGAAATTTCGATACACATCTTCACTTAGACTACTATATTTCGCGAGCATTATCAGCAAAAAATCATGTTTCCGCGCTTTCGTTCAACTTTGAAAAAGCCTTTGACAGGATCAGTGTGCATATTATACTTAAAAAATTGGGTGTCAAATGTTTGGCTACGTGATTTTCTAACTATACTCATCTACTCAGTTATTGCAAACAAGTTCAGTTATCGATAAAGATATTTATCATGTCATGAACGACAAATGCAAAAAAACGAATTCCATCTGCAATAAGCTCAATCATCAACAAAGCTCGGGAAATAGAAAATGGAATATAAAAGCTGATTCGTTAATATTGATCCTTTCTCTCTACAATAAAACAAGTACAAGCAATGCACTATACCAAGTATCTCATCAGAACTTAAAACCAAAGGCTGGAAATTCATATTCACTGATGGATCCAAATCAAAAGATAATACTGTCACGTTTGAAGATGGCCAAATCCTCAATATAGGCATCCTCTCAGAGTATGCTTCTTTTTCACAAGCTTTTGTTATTTTGCATGCAACGAACTTCAATTCCAACGACAAGTTTGTAATATGCTCTGATAGCATATCAGTCCTGAAAGCTGTTAAAAACAATTCAGAGCTTATTTCCGCAATAATAAACAAGGTAATAATGAAATCGAAGAAACTTAAACTTATGTGGATTCCATGACATGTTAATATACGTAGAAACGAAGAAGCTGATAAAGCCACAACTTCTATTAACAAAGCAGCAGTATACAAATTCAATATATATCCCAAAAAAGATCTGAAAACGCAATACTTAACACCTTGAAAAGAAAACAGGAAATCTAATGGAGCCTTTACCACCACCACTACAGATTTATGAACATAAATCCTAACCCCAATATCCTACAAAAATTAAAAAAAAAAAAAAACAATTTAAAACTACATCCGCTTAAGACTTGGTCATACCTCTCCTTTTATATTACCTTGTAATTTTAACTACAAGTTAATAAATGATAACAATGAATTATAATGTTCGCCAGTGCAAAACCCAAAATGACACAGTGTATTAATCCGTATCAAAAGTATATTCTGCTTTTCAGACATATCAAATTTAACGAAATCGGTCAAATACTTTCTGAGAAAATGGTACTACAAAATTTTCCTTAGCCTATTTATATTTAGATTTACGTATACAAAGCTAAGCAAAGTTGATAAAATAACAAAACTTAAGGTAATAACATACCTTTCGGACAATATTCGATACAGACTTTCCGTCATTCGTTGCGATTCTTCTAAAATTCAAAGGTTTTAGAAGCGGAACTGATATGGTTGCATTTCCCGTAGAGAACTTGGATGTATCATCAGCGGCTTGGGTTTTCTTCTCTACCTGAGAACGATTGTGCTTATCATCCACTGATTTTGATGATTCTAATGCCCTTTTCATAGAATCTTTAGAGTCTAGTATTGAAAATATATCATTGTCTGTAGGCAAACAAATACTGGAATCCGAAATTTCTGGTGTTTGGTTGTTTGTGATGCTATCAATTGACGTATTTGTCTCGAAATCAATCAAAATATCATTTTCTCGGTGAAGAAGCTTAAAATTACTCAGTGTTTCCATCGATTCTTTACCAGAATCTTGAAAAGATTCAGAATTTTCCTGTAAATTGCTCACACTGTCGACTAAATGCTGTTGTAATTGAAGGTGTTCATCATTAACACCTACTTCATTATTTTTGTTATGAAAAACTTCTTTAAAATCCATTGAATCGGAATCAGAAGACTTTGTAAAAGTTTTCAACATAGGATTGTTAGATTTATCAACAATAATATTTACATCACTCAAATCACTATTTATTGAATCAACGGAGGAGGACATATTAGTTGCAGTTGTGCTTCTTAATGATTCACTTTTTACTTCACTTTTCAGAACATTTGCTTCAATATCCTGATCATTATTTGTGGCTATACGTGGTGTGACATCTAACTTTGGTTTTTTAGGGCAATTACTAATATCCGAATTTTTTCGAACTCTTTTCTGCATTTCTTTGTTATACTAATTATAAGGCAAACATATATAAAATATATACTAATTTTATTTATTAAAGCACGGCTACGAAAATTTTAAAATAAACATATCCGAATTTAGGGCATATAATAAAGATAATTGACTTTTTGTTGTAAAACAACGAGTCTCGTTCGCTTACCAAGGCGTTTATTATTGAGCTCATTAAGCTGAAAACACATAGCATAGTAACCCATTCAACGCGTTCATATTACAGTAATTGTGGAGTTCAACAGAACATTTAGGGTCTGTTTCACAATAAGTGTGTTTCTTTGGCAATGATATCCGTAGTGAAGTGGGATCTCCCAAAAAAAACGTTTATCAGCAGTGGTTTGATTTTTCAATTTAAAATTTGGTACTACTAACTAGTTTGTCAAATATTTAATTGAAGAAAAAAAAAACTTTTTACCAGGCTGAGAATACAGAATAAGAAGATAATTAAATTAAAATGAAATATTTACAAGATGATATGGTAATAATTAATAAACATCAAAAAAGTGTATTTATCTTAGTTAATTCATGGTTTTAGAATCAAAAAATGATTTTTTTTTATTTGTGACATATATCAAAAGTCAAGGGGTTTGTTCGCAGACTTTGGTTGATTTTGGATTTACACCTTCATACATATATAAAACGGAATAGTACAATCATGAAAAGGAACATCCGACGTGACCTCTGAGCAGCCTCCTCAGAAACAATATTTAAGAGGAGTGACGAGAAGAAAATGAGAGAAACCTAAAAAAACAAAAAAATTAATTTGAGAATAATGTCAACACGAAAAATCTGAAACGAATATATACCAATGAAAGGAAGGTTCGAGTGAGAAAATCAAAAGACACTTTTGCGTCGTGTTGAAGTGTTTACGGTTGATCTTCGACTGTTTCTTCCAACATCTACAACTGAACTTATTCACAATCCAACAGCACTGCCAGCAGTCAGTCACTCCCAATACACAACACTCCTCCCCACCTAATTGTCAACACTATACTTACCAGGAACTCGCCTCGCACGTATTGGTCTTTTGCGGTTTTGTGTCTCCATCTTCAATACTTCATTACTCATAGGAAACCCTGATATACAGCCCTATTCTGCCGTTGTGAGGCTCACAAGTCACAATTTTTTGTGAGGTTGTTTTTGTGAGGTTTCTTATGAGGCGGTCACAATTTCGTATTCTGTTGAAGCCCTCATAAGAAACCTCAAAAAAAAAACTCACCACAGGAAGGTGAATTTTTTATTGTGAAGTTGGCCAGCTGATTTCTGAAAACAAACAGCTTTCAAAACAAAACCGGTGGAATAAAATAATAATAAAAATGAATTCTATTGGTAAGCAAAATCACCCAATAGCCACTTTGAGATCGATGCACTATGGTTTTCAATAAGATGAATTCTTATGTTGGATTTTGACCATATTCCGGAATCATGACAGGATCCAGGGAATTTTGCATTTACATGCAGAAACTTTAAGTCAGAGTCACAAACCTGATTTCAAAATAAAATTACAAATTAGTACACAATAATTATTATAAGCAATACAAATAAAATTCATAGTGCTTCAACGTTAACACTGTAGTATCCTTTTCGGTGAGCTGGTGTTGTTGGATCCACTGATCTTGGAGATACAAGAGAAATGTAGGTACAATCAACTGCTCCGATAGTTCCTTTTATATTGAATTTATTAAAAAACCTATTTAGTATTTTCCTCATTGTTAATAAATTAAATTGAAAAGGCAAAATTGTGAGTATACTCGGATGACAAATTGTAGTGAACTGTCTTGGTCGTCATATGGTTTGAGTTCTTGGATAATGTCCAGGCACAAAGTTTTTGGAAACCGAAAAAATTTAATAAAAGTTGTGGATCATTTATATATTTTAATTGTCTTAGCATTCTCCTTCGCTTCAATCTAAGCCATTTATTAAAAAAAAATATTTACTTTTTTACTTTTGTTAATATGTATGTATTAAATTCTTACTTTTCATTAGTTGATGAAACTTCTGCCAAAAGTTGTATTAAAATCAAATTCAATTCCATTTTTCTTCTTATTTTGATATTATTGTATAGTTTTGAGGGAAAGATGTGTCTACTACGTGAATTGTGATCTGCCAATGACCAGATCACAATTTACAAGTTTTTATGAGGCTCACAAGTTGTGAGGTTTTTGCCAGAATACTAAAAAAGTCACAAAATCGAATTCACCTCGAGTTATGAGATTATTGTGACTTGTGAGGCATCAGTGAGGTTGCCAGAATAAGGCTGATAGAAGGTGTTTACGTGATAAGTTCAACTTAATCAGGCCCGGGTGATAAATTTTCAGAATTTTGATCATCTCAATCAGGTTCTGAACTCAGTAGAAAACACACTCGAGACCTGTGGATGATGTAAAAAGTTAGGATTATTATATCTCAAAGTTACCCTTGGTTCCACTTCATCCACATAACGCCTTCGTAGTTGGATTATGTAACAATAACATCTTTCATTCATCTAAATTGCAACCATACCAGGATGACTAGAGTGCAATAAATTCATTATTGTTTTTCGCCCTTTTTGTGGTACAACAACTGTTTTCCCAAAGCAAGCAACCTTTATGCAAAGATAACTCCATACAACGTATTTTATAAGCTTGAATTTCACAAATAAAATACTCCTTTCATTCTCACACTAGTTTTTTTATATTTATTTTGGCTCTTCTCGTACTATTAAAGTGAGAATATTCCGTTCAACTAGAGCCCCCAGTGCAACGTCTTCGGTAAAACAAAATTATGTTCCATAAGATTACTATTCATTTCTAAAAAATTGAACTTACCTCCGTTCTCTTACATTTCCATTTCAACACAATGTTTTTTTTCATGCACCCGCCAAAAAAGTTATAGGAAATGTGGAAATGTCACAAATTTACCAAATGCAGACGAAGATGCTCTAATAAAGATGAACATGTTCGTCTTCACTATAATCTGGACTTCTGCATTTCTCGAATTTCCTATAATACAGAAATGAAGTTCTTCTGCATTTTTGTCTTTTATCTCTTTCTCTATCTAACAAATACGAATTTTCTATTGGTATCCGTTTATTTTTGCAGAAAACAAATGCAGAAACATGTAAGTTCACCATTAAGTCATATGCAGATAAATGTAAATCCACCAAAAAGCTGCACTTTTCTGTTCGGAGTAGTCCAGTGCAGGTGATTGAACACACTTTTATCTCATCCATTTTTAGCTGCATTTAACATCTGGATCTGACGTATGACGTTTTTGCTTTTGCAATTTTGTGGTTGAACAGAGCCAATAGTCTCAAAAGTCAAACAAAACAAGAACAGCAAATTCGTTATTATAATATATATAATATAATAAACCTTTTTCTTGTCACATAATCTATGGATCCTGGTGTTATTAAACAACTAAAAGAAACGGTCGTTAATCGAATCGCTGCCGGTGAGATTATCCAAAGACCATCAAACAGCATAAAGGAACTTATTGAAAATAGGCAAATATGTAGTAACAATAACATAATAATATGTATGTACATTTTGACCAAAATACATATGTTTATAAATGCATATGTACATCCTGAATCCCTGCGAAACAAATAACCCAAAAATGTATTGAAGCATGTAGATGTAGTCACTTAAAAGATAATTTATTATACCTATGTTTATGTATATATTGTATATATATTAAGACTGCTAGGTATACAAAATATGCATGTGCTTAACTTGAGAATCGCCACAATATGTATACATATTATTTATATGAATTTAAAAAGTACTTTTTAATATGTACAAACATATATGTAGGCATATAATATGTTCTTAACTGATCTAACATTATTACAGTCTCGATGCCAATTCATCGTTAATCCAAATAACAGTAAAAAATGGTGGGTTGAAACTTCTTCAAATTCTTGACAATGGAACTGGCATTCGCAAAGAAGACATGGATATTGTTTGCAAAAGATTTACCACATCTAAGCTAGTTGATTTTGAAGACTTGTCACACATATCAACGTTCGGGTTTCGTGGGGAAGCTTTGGCCAGCATAAGTCATGTTTCACATTTAACTATACAAACTAAAACAAGAGACGAAACAAGTGCTTATAAGTAAGTTTACATTTTAAGTTTTAAAAACACTAAATAATGTCCATACCATTTATACCACTTCATATCAAAGAAGTACTACATTAAAATGCAGCACTAAAACTCCATTTTGAATAAAACGCAGAAATGTAGCTGTTAATCGTATAATGTTATAAGAACTTTTATTTTGTAAAACAGGCGATTTTTCTAGGGCCTGACTATTTGAAATTTTTTAGATATTTTTTGAGAAAAATGATCGCTAATTTAGTATTTCTAAACTAATGTTATAAGAACTTTTATTTTATAAAACAGGCGGTTTATCTAGGGCCTGACTATTTGAAAGTTTTAAGATATTTTTTGAGAAAAATGATCGCTAATTTAGTATTTCTAAACTAATGTTATAAGAACTTTTATTTTATAAAACAGGCGATTTATCTAGGGCCTGACTATTTGAAAGTTTTTAGATATTTTTTGAGAAAAATGATCGCTAATTTAGTATTTATAAACTACTCAAAACAAAATAGGGCCCATTCAAATTTTTCGCAAATTAAAAAAAAAAAAATGTTATTTATTACGTACAGTAAATAACACCTTAAATGATGCAGTTTAATTTCGAAAATTTAAAGCTCATTATCTTTGAACCTAAATAAGTTATCTACTGAGTAAAAACTACATCTCATAAGTCTTAATACATATAACATATAACGTATGCTACTTAAGAATGTAAACAATAAAAGGCAAATAAAATAAGAGTATATAAAGCTGTTTAACAGCCAAATTTAATATTACAGCTATTTCATCCAGCTAATTTTATAAGCGCTATGTTTTTAAAGTAGGTAACCGTTTTGAAAATAATATTTCTTTATGTTTTCGAGGTGAGTTAAAGAAAATCATATTTAGACATGTGCATAAAAACCGTGACGAAGTCAAAGAAGAATTGGGCCGAATAAAATATTCTAAGGACTCTTATTTCTGTAACTGTGTTCTCAGACGAGTCCAAATTTAATATTTTTGTTTTAGATGGACTTTATTACTTCTGGCGTAAGTTTAATACAGAGTTCTAAAAAGAAAACATTAAGCGTACAGTGAAGAGCGATGGTGGCAGGTGGTGCAAGAGTTGGTAATGTAGAATTTATCGATGGGATCATAGACAAAACTCTGTACTTGAGAATTTAAGAGAAAAAATTGATCCAAAGCACGGAGAAGTTTGGCGTAGGCAATAGTTTAGATACTATCAAGACAACGGTCCGAAGCATTATTCGGTTATTGAGCAGTCATTTCTCATATGGAATTGTTCTCATTTAATGAAAATCATCGAGAATGTGTGGTCACTGCTAGACGGGAATATAAGGAAAAAAAAAATTTTCAATAGAAATTAACTGAAAAAAGATATTCAGGTTAAGTGGAAAAAAATAACCCCAGAAACCACCCACAAATTGGTGGAATCGATGACGAAAAGGCTCAAAACAATGAAAGATAACAAGAGCTATTAAACAAAAAATTTAATTTGTCAAGTTGGAAAATAAATGTTAATTTTAAAATGATTGTTTCTTTTTATTAAACGTGAATCAAATAAGCTATAATATTAAATTTTGCTGTATTTTTAGAAAATGCTTCGTAACATTTTACCACGGTTCAAACGGAATGTTGTTATTAATTTCGTTTAACCCTTTTTACATTTTCTAGCAATAATGTTTTTATGCATTTCACATTGATTTTTGCTCATTTGCTCCACTTATTGTTTTTTTTTATATAGATATATTAACACTTTGTTTTATTTAAGTTTCTTTTATATTTATTTCTAATTTTCTTATAAAATTCCCAGTCTGCATTATTACTATAATCTGTCCAATCAGTTTGTGCAGTTCAGTGAAGATAAGACATGCGTATCTTGCTCTAGCAAAGCAATTCCATTTTCCAAGGCGCGTACTGCCCATTATCAGCTAGCAAAAAGCTCTGATAATAATGAAAATTGCTGCCATTTCTATTGTAAATTTTTTATTTAAATCAAAGAAATTCATATTCACACCACTAAGCGGAAAGATAATAGGCGATTTTTGTATGAATGCATTCGAAAATCACAACGCGTTGAGATACCTACCATATTTCATATCACTTATTGACTGTGTAAAATTTAAACTATTATATTTTACAAATTTTATCTTTTTCGATCTGTGGCATTTATTTTCATGTTTTATTGGTCAGGCTACAAAATATTGTCAAATTAGTGTTTTTCATATTTGAAATAAGAATTATAGTGAACAGTTTCTATTTAATTATTTTAAAATTAATGATAGGGAAAATAAATGATCAGACAACTGATGGTTGAATTTGTCCGTAACTACCAGAGTGAGAGCTAAGGTCTTAAAACATAAACGTATTTACATCCGTTGTAAATTTATTTTTGAATAAAGAATCATGTTAGAGGTTGGTAATGGAATATAATCCTCTGTAAGTGGTTACTAAACTTATTTTATAAATCAAAAATTATTATTCAAACAATATTTTGATTTGATTAACTTCTTAATCATATTTATGAAAACCTCAAAACTCAAAATCCCTTTAAGACTAGTTTTAATGTAAAACTAGTTTTGCAGCAATTATATGTATTTACATATGAATAGGATGTACATAAGTCTTTCGCATGATTTGTTTTATGTTTTTAATTTATTTTCTCTTATAAGAGATTATTAAATAATAAAGTTGGTATCTATGAACGTATCCATATGTATGTACTTATTTTTTGCTCTTAAAATAATAAATTTAAGGCGGTTTTACAAGACCGAGGTATTAAGCTATTGGAAGACAATTGTCACCACAATATACACATAAAATCCATCTATTCAGATTCGCTCGGAGTGTCTCGAAGCCAAATGGCTCGTTCGTGTATTAGCGCCTTAACCTATAATAACTATATTTAAGAAACAATTAGAATTTAAACAAATTAAATACCATATAATGTACTTTTATAATTTCTACTAGGGCTTCATATATAGATGGAGAACTTTCAACACCGCTTACCCTTTGTGCTGGATCCCAAGGAACTATTATAACAATCGAAGATTTGTTTTACAATGTACCACAGAGAAAACAAGCTCTAAAGTCTGCAAACGAGGAATTCCAAAAAATCGCTGACGTTGTTATGAGATACGCAGTACACTATTCGAAAGTTGGTTTTACTCTCAAAAAGGAAGGACTTAGTCCATTTGTTAGAACAATACCAAAAAGCACATCGAAGGATAATATTAAAAACTTATATGGCATGCAGGTAAAAATACTCTCAATTTCCCAATTGTACTTCATCGTATCAAACAATTTTCCAATTCATAATATTAAGTACCTTGCTTTTCTGCAGGAGTTTATAATATTCTTAAAAGTATAAGTTTTTAATTAATTTGAATTATAATTATATAATTATTAAGAGGTTTAGTAAACAAACTGCTATTAATTACTAAAATAAATATTTTAGTCTTAATGAGGATAATTATGAAGTTTATTTTTCAAATGTGCTTGAAAAAAATTTGGAAAGTATTCACACAAATTTGGAAAAAGCAAAGGAACTGAGACTTGTTTAATTTTTAATTTGAATTCTAGAATTTGTCATTCAATACAGGATAAAAAATAAGTAGTTTTTGAAAAAAAGTAACGAAAGCAATAAATTAATATATTTTATTATACAATAATAGAACTAACTTGTTGTTTAAGTATACTTTGAGAATATGTAGTGCGAACAGTTGTGCTATGTTTAAATTTTAAAAGTGAAAGTTTTGTGTTTGTTTTATATTATATATTTATATTATATCCATTCCCAAGCACGTAAAATGTATAACGTTTTCATAGTTTTTATTGGAATTATGACTTTCTTTCTGAGCGTTTAATGAAAACAATATGTTTCTTTAACTCTCCATAGGAAAATATTGCTATCGGCCCAATTTATCAAATGGAAATTTTTATATAAAATCTGGCTGTTTTAAGATTTCTAAAGCCCCTTTTAGACGATCAGTTATCAGTTTATTTTTCAGTTTAACTGAAACTTAGTTCGGTGTTCAGTTCATCAGTTTAATTGAGAACTGAACTGGCAACTGATAGGAATTCCTTTAGTTTCAGTTACAGTATTATTTTCTTTAACTCCCCATAGGAAAATATTGTTATCGGCCCAATTTATCAAATGGAAATTTTTATATAAAATCTGGCCGTTTTAAGATTTCTAAAGCCCATTTTAGACGATCAGTTTTCAGTTCAGTTATCAGTTTATTTTTCAGTTTAACTGAAACTTAGTTTGGTGTTCAGTTCATCAGTTTAATTGAGAACTGAACTGGCAACTGATAGGAATTCCTTTAGTTTCAGTTACAGTTTTAGTTAAACGTTTCGGTTTTTGTATTTAGACATCAGCTTAACTGAAAGCTTAACGGATCGCTTATCTGAAACTGAAACTGAACTCATGTTCTAAAAGGGCCTTAAATCCCTCATTTCTTCACAATTTCCTTCGTTTATGAAAAACGAATGTTTTCTTTTTTTTTAAATCTGGCCAGTTTTTTTTTCCAAAAATGAAAACATTCTACCACAAGCCATATAAAAAAAATGTATTCAACTACAATACATATATACATACATATACCCAGAGCTGTCAGTGACATTGAAAACAACTTGTTTACAGAAAATAAAAAAACTAAACTATCAAAAAGTATAAACAATTGTTTTTCGACTTGAATAAATTTCACTAGAGCTGTCACTGACATTGACTTTAAATTTAGCTCAAAAAAAAACCTACATACATACAAAAAATTCTTTCATCATTTTTTCAAAAGCATGATAAAACGACAAAATATAAAATTTTAACAAATATAAAACGAACAGTTTTTTTCAAGAAATCAGAAAAATACAATGTATACGTTTAGTTTTTTTCTTTTCTTTTTTAATTTAAGATGAAATCTCGCATCCCAATTTTTTCGAACATTTTCAGAAGCTTTTTGTATATTGAAAATCTGTGAAAAATAACTAAATTTTGGTATTTTTTGTTAAGGTTGTTGTTAAGGTTTTAGATTTTCTAATATGTATGTATTTTTGTTCTTGGTAAAGCTATTGTGAGTTTTATTTATCATATTGTATTTGGGGATGTTACTTTAAAGTCGACGCACTATTATTTGTTCTAATATTTTATCTAAAACTAGCTGTTCCTCGCGACTTCGTCCGTCTCAATTTATTAATATAGCAATTAAGATTAGGTTTTTAAAAAAATATATTTTAAAGTACTTCGTAAAGGATATTTAAGTTTTATTTTCTTATGGCAGAAGAACATACGGATTTTCTCTGCAACCCGATTTTGACAATGGGACGGAAGCCCTTTAAGATGAATAATTTTCCTCGTTGTTGTAACATTTTCCACGGATAGTAGCGTAGTTTTATATAGCTTAAAACCTTCCTCGACAAATTGGCTATCCAACGCAGAAAGAATTTTTCAATTCGATCACGCAGTTCCTGAGATCAGTGCTTTGAAACAAACAACGGAAGCCCTCAAAGATGAATATTTTCCCACGTTCTTGCAACATTTTCCACTTATTCTTCACTAATATTGTTCGGAGCGTGATTTTATATAGCCTATAGCCTTCTTCGACAAATCGACTATTCAACACAAAAAGAATTTTAAAATCGAACCAAGAGTTCCTAAGATTAGCGCGTTCAAACAAACAAACTCTTCAGCTTTATATATTAATAAATAATAAATATAAATAAATATAGATATAGAAGAAGTATATATGTATATACATAGATAGGTCGAACAGAAACTGGTCTATAATATAATACATTGCATTTACACCTTCTGTGTGCATTAACAAGTCGTACTATAGCGTCTTTTTGTTCATAAGGTATTAAAACCTGCTATTCCTGGTGACTTATTTATGTGGTATGTTTTGAGCACAGTTTGGTCAGTGCTCTGCGATTCAATTATGAAACACACTGGATTTATTGAACTATCAAAACGAATCTGTGTCTGTCATACCAAACATTAGTGAGACCTATAACTTTTTACGCACTCCTTATCTGGTTTTCTATTTGGTTGAAATAGAGTTGCCACGGAGAAAAATTTTTAGGCACTGAACTTTGAAAACCAAGCAAAGAGATATTCCATTTCATGTCTACATAATGAGACCAATACCATTCTGTTTTTAAGATGTTTTCTACTTCTAATAAAGAAACAACTTATTATAATACAGTACAATTCATCTACTACAAACTTTTTGTGATATTTTAATAGAGACTAACTTAATGTTAATCAGAGATCAAAAGTAAATCTCAACCTTTTGAAAGGTTTCTTAAATTATTCTCACTTGTTGAGATTTTCAAAAATGATCACTCAATAACCAGTTATTTATTATTTTTGTTTTTTCGGTTTCTTAGAGAGAAACTTTTATTTTTTAGGTTTTTCTTAACCGGTGACCACTTACTTCCGAGAGAAAAAATAAATTTCATTTGGAGATATTTCATTTGCTTTATCCGTTAGAAAGTTCTTTGTTTAGAATTTCCAAGAAATGTTTAATTAGTCATTTATCAACATTCTTTAATTTTTTGAAAATCTCAAACTAAAATCAACTAACATTTTTGAGATCGCTCTGGTTGTACTGGGCGTTCGATCAACGAAAATATCAGGGGAAAGGACGTTTTTTTTCGTCGTTATATACTTAGTGGAAAAAGATTTAATTTTAATCCAAAAACTCTTGAGATTTTATTCATAATATTGATTAGTCAAAGTGCCGAAACCAATATATTTATTGTTTTTACTTGTAAAATAAAGAAAATAATACAATTTATCATTTTAACCATTTTTGATTTATTTTCTACGGAAAAGGTTTTAGGTTAACCATTTCCATTTATTTTTGATTAAATAAATGATTAACAGATAAAAAAAATTAATTTTTAAAAATAAATCACAGACCAAGACCAAAATAAAATTGGCTAATTAAATAAATCTCAGTGAAAAACCGATTGATAATAAAGGTAAACGGTTATTCTGGATCTCTGGTTAATATATTGTTTTGGTATAAACATCATCGTAACTGAATGTGTTAAAATAATTGGTATCTTTATCTTTATGATTTTAACATTTGAAACGTAAAGAGATTGAAATAGATTCATATATATACTTGGTGATTCATCGTGAGGATTGATTTTCAATAGGCTTTTTCGTGAAAACCACAAACCACAACAGCTTCTCCAAATTGTTCAGCTGTGTATGGAAAATCAGCGTTCTGTTAGAAATATGTATATTGCTTATATATGTAAGAACATCAGTTATTTTCGGACGATTATTATTTGAAATATGTATATTTAAATGAAATAATAAAAACCTTATTTTAAAATCTAATACTGTTTCTAGATCTTTAAAGAACTTATTGATGTGGAACTGAAGGATGATCTCCACCAGTTTTCTATGAATGCTTTAATAACTAAAGTCTCATACTCGGCGAAAAAACTTATATTTCTGCTTTTTATCAACCATCGCTTAGTCGATTCGAGCACCTTAAAACAAGCCATTGATTCAGCTTATAGTTCATTCCTTCCGAAAGGTGCTCACCCTTTTGTCTACATGATTCTGGAACTTGAACCAACAAATGTTGACGTTAATATCCATCCAACCAAGCATGAAGTGCATTTTTTAAACGAACATGATATTATTGAAAAGATTAAAGGTGCTTTGGAAAAGGCTCTGCTAAATAGTAAAGCCACAAAAAAAGTTTATCAACAAATGAAACTTCCTTGTATTTCAAGCGGTGGCAAATTGGAGGCTATAAATTCAACGGAGATCCAATCAATAAGAGCAAATAGTTTAATAAGAACAGATTCAAAAGATCAAAAACTTGAGAAGTTCCTTATCAATCCGCAATATTCGAAAAGAAATACCTCTGGCCAAGAAATAAGTTTTCGAGACGTAAACTCTATGTCTTTAAGAGAAGTCAAGTTAACGAGTGTACTTAAAATGAGGAACCAAATTCAGGATGCGTGCTGTTCTGATATGAGAAAGACCATAAAAGATATGGTTTTTGTTGGTGTTGTGGATAAAACTTTTGCAATCTATCAATATGAAATGAGAATGTATCTTTGGAATATATCCAAGATGTGGTGAGTAGCAGTATTTATTTATATGTATGTATAAAGTCGAAAATGAACTAACTTATTACGAATTAAAATACATTTTTGATACTTTTTAGCAGGGTTCGGAAAATATCGCTCGCGAAACGATTAATATGGATAATTCTCACATTTTTCCGATCTTTTCACGATCCGAAAAAAATAAAATTCCCATACGGATACTGGTTCTCGGGATCCGAAAATTTCAGATCTCTCACGGAGCGAATTAAATTATTTTCTTTCTCTTTTTTTCATTCGTGAGAATTATAATATTTAAATATATACATATATATGTATTTCTATTTAGAATAAAAATAACATTTAAAAATTTAAGTGTAATTTTTTTTTTTAATCTGCGATCGGTTCGTGAATGGATCTTTTTTTGGATCTTCTGTGATAAATTCGTGAACGAATTAAATTTTTCAGTTCTCAACAAAATTTTATTTTTAAAGATCCGAAAAATCAAATTCGCGATCGAATTAAAAATTAAATTCCCAGTTTGGTTTTTCGATCGAACGAATTAAATTTTATCGTTCTCCGAACCCTTCTGTATTATATACTTTATGTTTATAATATATTCAATAATTCTAATGATGTTGTTGTTTAGATGTCCACAAACTCAATCAATAATCATCAATTTATAATAATAATAAGTCATTTTTTCTTAAGGTGACTTAATAAAAATACACTGTAGATACATACATCATCTGTGTCTCGTTTTTCAGTGTAAAAAAAAAGTTAAATCCGAGCCACTTGGTATTTTGAAATAATGCTGGATGATTTGTACATACATACATACGCCTTGAATGTTCTATAAATTTGTTTTTTACATTCATAATTCTTTGGTTTCTAATACAACTAAAAAACTGGGCCTATCATCAAACCAAGAAATTAGAAATGAATGCATGCATTTATTTAAGCTTAAGTTGGAAAAAATATTACTTTGTTTTTCTTAATCTCAAATGTCCAATTAGAATTCCTTATAATATTTAAAAAATAAAACAAAATTTAAGAAACAGTTATTTACATTTTAAAAAAATGTGTTATAGTAATTAGCTGCATTGAACTTTTTGTATTGTCATTTAATTAGGGTCCATAACTGTAACTGTCTAAAATCTTTAAATTTAAGATTAAAAATAAAATAAGCTGAGAAAGGTCCCACTATTTATTTGAATTGTTATATTTTATAACTGGTATCCAATATCTGGAGTCCCCCAAAATCCAACTTTTGTCTTTTGTCCAAACAAATTTCACAAGAGTAAGATGGAGATGCAAGTTGATCTTACATAAATATTTATGTTAAAACAATATAACAATATAAACATGTATGACATTGCACCCACTTCAAATTCAATTCATATTATATGATCAAACAATCAACTTAAAAAGAAAACATACTAAATTCACTGGGATTTTTCATAGTCAATTATTTGAACGATTATTTTAATACTAATTTGAATTGGCATTGCACGAGACTCGGTATTAACGAGCTTGTGCAACACAATTCAGCAATGAATTAAAATATATAGGATTTATGCAGTTGTTGTATTGATTTAGTATATAGCATTGAAAGACCATTTTTTTTTTACTTTCAGTGAGGAATTCTTTTACCAGCAACTTCTTTTTAAGTTTCAAAACTTTAAAGAAATCAGTTTCGATCCGGGTTTGTGTGTTAAAGATCTAATTGTTATAGCCTTTGAATCGATTGGTTGGAGTGAAGGTGATGGTTGTAAAGGAGAAATCGCAGAAAAAGCTACAGAACTGCTTATTCAGAAATCAGCACTAATGAGAGAGTATTTCTGCGTCAAAATCACCGCAGAGGGAATGCTTGAAAGTATTCCATCCCTTTTAAATAATCACGAACCCAACTTAGCTTTTCTGCCAATGTACCTTTTACGAGTGGCTACAAAAGTTTGTTGGAATACAGAGGAGGAGTGCTTCGAGAGCTTCTGTCGCGAAACCGCACGGTTCTATTCCAGTATTGCTATGTCTGACGCGTCATCAAAAAGATACAAATGGACTATGGAACACATTATAAGCCCGGCATTAAAAAAAGAATTTCTTCCCAGTGGCCAAATTAAAGCACAAATGTATGAGCTAACAAATCTTCAGACACTATATAAAGTATTTGAAAGATGTTAAATTTTTGTGTTCAGGATGTTGCTTGTTTAATGAGTACCATATTAAATTACATAATTTATAAATTGGGTTGACGCAATCTCTTTTCTTTATGCTCATTCATAACATGAATCTTTAGCTTTTCCATAATTTCATTATCATATTTGTCTGGAGTAGGCTTGGTATTTGTTGCCCAGTAATAGATGTCCCAATCATTTGTTACTCCATTAATGAGATCATCATACAATTTAGTTTGTTCCTTTGTCATATTCTTGAGATATTTCGAAGCAAAAGTACTAAGTAGCAAGTCGTTTTCCAACATACCTCGTTTACGGGATTGATAAAGAAGTCTACAAAAATAAATGTTTGATAACGTAGAAAATACATAATTCATTTGCTCTTACCTCTGCTTCTGTTGCTCTAATGGTTCATTTAACTTTACTGGATACTCTGGAATTGGTAGGTGATCGGGATTGTCTTCAAAATCGATAATAGGTACGTCAGCATGATTTTGACTTGGTGGTTTATCTAAAACTTTGCTCGAGAAAAGTCGAATATTCTTAAAAACACTTGAACTTCGCCAATACAACGACGGCTAAAAAGAAATTGAGAAAACACATCTATTGCATATACCCCTGTAAAGCTAAATATTTTTGGTTATACAACATAATTAACGCGATCTTGTGAAATTCGTGGAAATTGGTGAAATAGGAGCACTCACTTAGATGATTGATTGTACTTACTGCGAATATTCCACGGATCATTATTAAACTTTATTTTCTTATTCTGATTAAATGTAAGTGGAGCCTCTGGATTTCAACTATAAATTATAAATGTTGAATAACGATAAACAAATTGCTATTGGAAAAGCCAAACAAAACACTCGATATAAATTGTTAGTTATGTAGCGGATGTATAAAACTGCACGGCTGTTCTTCAATATTACAAAACTAAGATCGTCAATTTGGTTTTTCTTTTTGGTCAGACAAATTTTTTTAATTTTGCTGTCAGCTCATGCGCTGCGCTTTTTCTTTTCATACAAAATTCACACAAAAAATGGCTTTTTCCACTTATTTTGACAGTTCTTCTTTTTCTATTCGTTTTAGTGATACCAGATATATTTTTTCGGGCATACTCGACGTTCTCAGGCTCTGCTCAGAGTTAAAAAAGAAAAACTCCTAATATAGCGCGTTAGATATCTAATGTGAGTACTCTCACGTCTCACCTAACCTTTTGTAAATTAATTGTGCCAGGTATACCTTTGGCTCATCTTTCCAAAACGACTCCCGGAAGCTTAACACGCCGTTTATTTTATTCGATAGATAAACACTAAAAAACACTTTTTATCGAAATCTTAGAGTGAGGAAACATTTATTTGTATTTTTAATTAATTTTCAAAGTTTCACTTTTCCATAAAAAATTCACACAAAAATGGCTTTTTTCCCACTTATTTTGACAGTTCTCCTTTTTGCATTCCTTTTAGTGATACCAGAAATACTTTTTTTCGGGGAATTTTATCCAAAATTGTTCTTTTTTTAAACTGGTTAAGGAAATTTTACATAAATTTAGGGGACATTTTGGGAAATTTCCTATTTTCACATTTGAACACTTAAAACAATAATATCCTTATAATATCATTTCGACAGTATCAAAAAAAAAAAGATTTTTATATTTTGCAAGATTCTTGAAAACTGAATTTTGAAATCAACTGGTTCTTTTGAAGATTCTGAAAATAATCAAATAAAAATCGCGCCCCAACTCTGGGAGTCATTTTGGTAAGTCGCCCCAAAAAAAATTAAAATAAAATATGGAACGCTTCACGGTTTTGCATGTCGTCATTGCGCAGGGCCATGCTAATCTTCTCTGTATCGTTCCAATTTTAGTATACATATGTTCTGCCGAAACAAGAAGTTTATCATCGTCTAAATCTTCCATTTTAATTTAATTATTCTATATTCTCAGCCTGGCAAAAAGTTTTTGTTTGTTTTTTTTTTTTTTATTAAATATATGACAACTAGTCAGTAGTACCAATTTTGAAATTGAAAAATTACACCACTGCTGATAAACGTTTTTTTTTTTAAATCCAACTTCACTAGGGATAGCTTTGTCAAAAAACACCTTTTGTCTGTGACAGAAGATTTTAAAATTCGGAAAATGTGAATAAAGCGTTTTATTGGTACTCGTATTACTAATGCCAGAGATAGATTACCAATGAAACACGGCTAAAGTGCATTGCAGTTATTCCCAAAAAAGTGTTTGCTAGTTTTCAATAATTTTAAAGTGTTTTTGTTTTAGTTTATTAAGAGTGTAAATTGTGTTGCTTGATTTGTGAATTGTTAAAGCATAATCAATTTCCATCACTTTAACCAAAACAAAATAAAACTTGCCTATGAAAAGAAATGCTTTTATCCTCCCATTCAAAGTTCCTTTCAAAGCCTCTTTTAAAATTTTTGACGAGATGCTCATGTTCTTCCAAGAGCTCAATCAGCCGTCGCATCTGATTTTGGGTTGTTATTTTTACCCTAAACAAAGAATACTTAATTATTTAAATTAAAATATAACTTTAAAATCTTACATTTTTCTTTGTCGATTACAATTTTGCTGACGATATTTTTCGGCGTTTTAACGGGCGTTTTTAATAAGTCTGTATCCTTAAATAGTCTTCGCCCACCAACAAGAAATGCAAAAGAATGGCAAAAGGTTAGTGAATTCCAAATTTTAAAATACGAATTTAATTTTTGTTTTCCTTAGGGTTGGTGTGACGCAAAATTCAAAGTAAAGCAAAAATTAATATTTAACAAAAGAGAAGATGAAGCTACAGGTGGAGGCCCTTTCAGGAAAAAATTTTTAAATGACTTGGAAGAAGCCATATCAAAGCCTCTTTCGTTGGACCAGGTTGTAAATCCAACAGGATACGCCGCAGGCGGCTCGTTCCAATTTATATCTCGAAAGCCTGCAACTGTAGTTTCATCCACTCCGGTAACGTTTGAAGATACTCCAATAGAAGCAAACAAAAATCCAGTGCCTGTTGAATATGAATATCACGAAAATGAGACACAAAGATGCAATGATTTTGCCGATGCAGAAATCCAGGATTTTGTAAGCGAAGATAACCTGGCTAAAGTTAGAAGAAAGCAAAATGAAAAAAAATATCCAAAAAATGCTACAAAAACAGACCGAGGTGCAGGAAAAACTTTTTACAAGCATTGACGAATCTTTAAAGGAAATAAAATCAAACTTACAAACAAATGTCACTTCAAATTCTAATATTGAAGGACACCTTAAGATGCTGAAGCTGCAAGTGGAACGTGATGAAGAACAAAATTTCAAGTCAAATGAATTAAAGCTGGCAGATATGGAAATTAGAAAGAGGAAGCTCGACATCGAAGAGCGGAAACTAAAACTTCTTCACTCAAATGATGAATAGTTTTATTGTTTTGTTTTACTTTTGTTTTATGTTCCTATAATTTATCTAAACATAACTAATCTTTAGCATACAAAAAAGACTGAATAGAACTTTCCGTTATTTTTAAAATAGAAGTTAGTTTTTATTTTAACAATATTTTAAAGTAAAAATATACATATATTTAAAGTTACATGTTGTCTAAAATTTCTTTCATTGCGTATATGTATGGCATCCTGATCATCGTTTATATTTGGTTGGTCTTCTGAAATTTATGAGCTCTCAATCGCAGGTTGTACTACATTTTCAAGTGTGTCCAAGTTGTAATGCACACAAATATTGTGCAAAGCTGAGCAAACATTTACAATTTGCCTAGCTTTTTCCGAACTATAGTGTAATTGCCTTGCACCAAGGAGACATCGAAACCTATTCTTTAGAACACCTATGGTTCTTTCGATTATATTTCTTGTTCTGGAGTGTTTGCTGTTAAATGCGCTTTGTCTACTGCCTTCTTCAGCTGCTCTATAGGGAGTTATAAGAAATGGTTCAAGTGGGTAACCAGCATCTCCTGAAAAAAAGTTTTTTTTTATTAAAATTTGCTATCATTTATGATTACATTTGTACCTAAAAGCCAAGTATTTCTTTCTCCTCCTTCGTAGTTCCTCTTAAAAAAAAAATAGTGCGAATAAAAGGCAAACATCCTATCTTCCCTGTACTGACAATTTTTAGGAGACAGGGTATAGGAATTCTGATAATATGTCTACTCTCAATTTTTTTTTTATTTGTTGGCGTTCACATAAGAAGTGAAGATTGAATTGAGTGAACTCATTATGAAAATTTGTGAAAACAAAAGTAGAGCAGGAAAGGAGAGATATGAGTTATTTGCTTCTTCAAATTTATTGAAATAGGGGTTGAAAAGTTCATTTAACACTTGTGTGTTCTTTTCCTTGTTATGTTTTTTATTTGTATGTGTGCAAATCGCATTGTCAACTGCTAATGTGTTGTGATCAATGATAATTTTCTTAAAAAATGAAACTAACATTTAATTTTACATTAGTTTTAACTATATATGTATGCATATGTATTACTCAATTTAATATTTTAATAAATGAATTTTATAAAATGTTCTTTTTCAAGGTTAAGTGCTTCCGCTTCCAAGAAAGTCATGCCTCGTGCCTGATATATACTATACCTATACCTGTCACATACCGAAGAAAATTTGTGAAAAACATATCTAGCGGTATAACCACCAGGAAGTCCCTAAAACAAAGGGCTCATAAAGCCTCATAGAAATATATATATACATTTAAGCGAGCGATCCAGTGAATACCGTTGAGAAAAACGGAACCTAAAATATTTCATACCTCATTTTTTTTTAAACCGTAGCGTGATAAAATAACAATACATATTTTCCCTTAATTGTTTTGCAATTATATTTTAAATTGTTTTATTATTTAAATATCATAATCCGTAAACTCGTTTTTTTGTAACTCCTTTCGGAAGTATTTTTGTCTTAGGTGCTGAGTGTTCTGGTTTTTTTTTGTCGGTAAACTTTTTTAACTGGGTAAAATCGTGGGGGCGGCGCACAGTGGGGCAAACTGGGAAAAAATTACAAATTTTGTAATTCGTTTTTTGCGGTTTTTGATATGCTATTGTTTTAATAAAAAGTCAAGGAAAACAGTTCTAATTCAGTTTTTTCATTTCATATTTGTTTATGGCTCTGAGCGACCTTGAAAGTTCGACAAATTTATATTATCAAAAAATCGTCTATTTTTACTTATGTACATTTTGGCTTGCTGTGGCCTTATTTGTAAAGATACAATTATGAAACTTTACAGGTTTGTAGTTCAAATAACAAAGAAAAATAAAAAAAATTAAAATGGACACATTTTTTAAAATATGACCTTGAAAAAAATTATAAAGTGAGTGAAGAAAAGTAACTAGATAATGCAAGTTTTGCTAAGCCTACAAAAAAAGCTCCGCTGAGCTCCGGTCTAAAATTATCATTTTATGAAAGCTTATACTATTGTCTAACATGTCTATAAATTTCATTGACAACTGTAGACAACCGCCGAACAAAGCCTTAAAAATAAGAGTTCGAGAGCGACTTTTCAAGAGGCTATAAAATCATTTTTTACCTTTTTTAAAATAAGTATGCAGTTTGCTCTCCACAAGTGAGTTTACTATTTTTCTTTGTTATGATTAAGAATTAATTTATAATTTATTGATTTATTTTTTCATATATGGAATAACGATTTAGTTAAATTGAATTACTAAAATTAATTTAAATTGAACTAAATTAATTTAAAAGTAAATTAAAACTTAATTTTAAAGAAATAATTAATATGTATGTACTTAAATTGTGTGTAATATTATAGAATAAATTAATATGCATATGCAGGCAATAATCGTAAAAATAAAATGAAAACGAGTTGTTCCATTTTTTGCAGGTTTTTCCCTGCATTTATATTTCGAAAAGAAGTAACTTTGATTGTTTAAGCGGTTTTTATAAGTAGATTACAAAATGTGCATCAGTTGTTGCTTATACTCCACATATGTACTTGAAAACTTCATAAAATTTTTTAAAACTTCTAATTTTATCGAACTAAAGAAATATTCATATGAGAACTGAGAACGACCAACGACCGATGAATGACGAACATTCGTCCATTTTGACATTTCGCTTACATGTGCTTTTTTATTTGTCGCGAATGTCGTTTACTTAGTCTAAGAAAATGTTTTTAGAATGATTTTTAGGTTAGTCACGTGCTAACAATTCATTCGTTGAAGTGTGGATGGTATGTTACGACCAAATTCTCCCAAATTTCTCTTATTTCAGAAATTACAACCCAAATTTTAATATATTAACATTAAATAAACAAGATTTCTACCTTTTTGTTAAGTTTTTGTGAAGAATTTAGGCTTATATATGCATGTAAGTTTTAAATCCTATTTGTTTTTTTATTCGTTGGTTGCTCTCATGTGTATAGTCCTTAACACCACTTCGATCAAAAAATTTTAAAAAAGGTTTATATTAACAAGAGAACAAACTGGACGTGGCAGTGGGCGGAAATTAATAGTGTAATTTTGTTTTCCTTGACTATCAGCCCTCAAAATTTTATTGAAATCGGTTTAAAGATTTAGTTTTTATTACAAAGAGCAATAAGTAGGCGTGTCAGTGGGCGGAAATAGATAGGGAAAATTTCTCTTGAAGCTGAAAATCATTCCTGAAAATTTCAACAAAATCGGTTCAATGGTTTAGATTTTATGGAGTTTTTTCCGCTTTCCCATACAAGTGTTACGTTTAAAACAAAACAAAAATACTGTTACTGTCTTTGAACGGGTTTCTATAAAACAGTTCTTAAAAAGCATTTTTCACTATGGAAGGGGCTCTATCTCCCCCCGTTTAGACGGGAGGGGCAGTTTAAATTTAAAATACTTTAAATTAAAAAGATTTTTCTTTTAAATAACGGTAATATTTAAAATTAAGAATTGTATTTTTTTTTAAAGCTAACAGTCTGTTCTATCAGCCTGTTTTTAAATTAAGTCAAATAAAGTCATAGTTTTCGAAAAAAATAAATATAAAGTTAAAATTTTACTAATTGTTGTAATTAAAATATGGTAATTTCTTATATTTTTTTATCCTTTTCCAAATATTGTATAATTATCATTTTTTTATTTTAAATTGGTTTATCGATCATTGTAATGCTTGGTTATTAAAACGATTTAAATTTTAAAATTGAGTAACTAAATTAAATAAATAAATAAAACAAAGTTTAAAAAATATGTAGTTCGAAGTGTGATTTTTCAAAATTTTAATGAAATGCACAAATTTTTGGATTAAGAATTCGTTGCTCTTAATAATTCTTAATTAAACACTGAAAACTTTATCAATTTATGTGTTATAGTTTTTCCGAAAAGTAAAAAATGCCGTACTCTTGCCCGATTTTTTAATTTCTATACTCGGTAAATTTGACAATAATTCTCTTAAACCTTAAAAATGGACATTGGTGTCTGATAATGCGAATAAATAATTGTTTTTTTAAATAATATATCCACACATCCATGTATGTACATTATGTATGTATGTACATATACATACATATGTATATGTATATAATATGTACAATGTATGTATGTAAAGGTAGTTTAAGAATCAATTCTTATCAATAATCGCATTTTCTTAAATCATTTCCATTTTTGCTAAAATTACAAAAAGTAATTTACGCTATTAATTTCCTCATAAAACAATTTAAAAAAAAAAAAAATTTCCAAAAAAAAAGCAATTTTTGTCCACTGTAGAGCGTAACACTGGGTAGAAATTACTGAAGTCGATTACTTCGTTGTCTTACTTGAAAATTTCATTGAAATCGGTTGAGTGGTTCAGGAATTATTGAATTATTTCCACTTCTCCATACAAAGGGCGCCACTGTGCGGCGTAGGTTCCCTAAGCCCCTTCCTGTCGAAGTTGCGGCAAAATTTTGCATCCACTTATCAACCTACAAAGAGCTCTTCATAGGTAGGGACAAGAGGAAAAAAAAGGTCTTCGGATCAAAGGAAGGCTAAATAAGTTTCCGGGGAGATCCTGGGATCTTAAGTCTCCCCCGCAGGAAAGCCATACCCCGTTTACATATTTTTTTGTTGTTTGACTACACCCTGACAAAGGTACACATGAGGAGATTTTGTATAAGGTTGGAAATGCCAAAATTATAAAAATTTCATATTTTAAATAATTTTCTGTAACTCTATCTTTCAATAATTTACATATCTATTTTTTGTTGCTATTTTTCTCTGTCCGTAATGTAAATAATTTAAAGTCAAATAAAACTAATTTGTGAATCACGTTGCGCAGAACGGAAACTCCACTTGTTTTAATGTTTTTGTCAAAAGTTTTTTGGTCGTAAATAAAATTGAATTGCAGGATGATTTACTAATTTAACAGTCCCGAGGGAGTGCGGTAGGGCTGGATAAGGCCCTTCAGTGAATATAAATGGGTACCCGGATATAACTTCCGGCTTCACAGTTCCGGTTGGGGGAGTTCGAAAGACGAGGCCAGTCGAACTCCAGGTTGGGTGGGTACGGCCATGCTACAACAACAGCCGCAGCGGTCCTGAAGTATGTCAGTGTCCGAGTGTTTGTTTTAGTATGGAAAGTAGTGTGTCTGAGGTGATGGGTTGATGGTTGTCCTGTGTCTGGTATTGAGTGTTGGTTGTTCTGTGCTGGTGTGAATTGTCTGTTTAAAAATGTTGGTGAGGGAATGTCTGTTGTCCTGTATGATTTGTCTGTCACGGTGTGGAGTTTGGTTGGTTTTGAAGTGGTCATTGTCGTGAATCTGTCGTATGAGTTCGATGACGTTAGATAATTGTCTTTTTGTGGTATCATTAGTTTTGGTATCGGCATGAAAATTATTTTTTTGAAAAGAGGTAAGGTCCAACTACGGAGGTAAGATCCCCCCCTCATCCGGCGATCTTAACCGAGCATCGCTAGCATGCCACCACCTTCGTAATGGACATTCCATCCCTACTCCCGTACCCCATCTTCCTATCTCGTCCCTAGCCTACCCTTCTGTTGTGGTGGACGAATCCTCATCCTAAATATAATAACTTCGGTTCTGAATCCTTCTTCCTCATTCCTCCTCTCCTTCTCTATTGCCCAATAATGTCCCGTTCCTCCTCCCCTCCCTTCCTAAAGCCTCATTTCAGAAGATGCTGTGGATAAAATCCTTAACGAATTGTACGAGGACCTTTTATTCGTGCTAGCATCCCGTGGTTGGATGAGCAAATTACCTAAATCCATTGCTTGGCTTCATAATATTTATCTTCATTAGACAACGATCGCTTTCGACAAATGTCAATTTTAAAATTTCCTGTTTCATGAATGAATCCAGGGGTGGAAGGGAATCACGTAAGGCGATAGTTGATTGTTGATTATGTGCCTGGTTACACGAGCCCAAAAAATAATTAATTCACGAAAGAGAACGGATGATTTTTAGAAAGAAGGAAAGGGATGGAAAAAAAATGCTAAGTTGTATAGAGTAATTTTACTAAACAATACGTTTTTATAATAATAATTTAATTAAACAATAAGTTTTGTAATTTATAATATTATTATTTCCAAGATTACTATTGTAAAGGATGACCTCAATCGCAGCCAGACACTGATATATTAAAAATAAATCAGCCATATGTATCCGATTCCAATCCATACCACCTTGGTAGTTGGTTTCGAAACAAAAGTATTTCGACTTCGAAATTAGACTAGTGATTGCTACAGTTTCGTCTTTTTCCTCATTTTCAGAAATGAGTTTTGCGTTAAAAATCATGTTTCTTTCTCAAAACGTTCTCCTTTTGGCAGAATTTCTCATTTTATTTTTGCCGGCGAAGGAGAAGGTTTACTGAAATTTGAATTCTTTTCTATGATTTATATCCTGTTGCTGCCCATAAATTCTAATGAATTCTTTTGTTTTTTGTTTTTATCATAACCGTTACCCAAATAAAAACTCTAGCAACATAAAAAACAATGAACACAAATTAATTACACAAGTTTTAAACAAAACTTCGTGTGACTTAGTTCACCGAAGTTTTTAGTGTTTTAATTTCCGATCATTCCTCTACTGTCCATTTTTCTTGAGTGCCCACTCACTTTTTCTTCTTGTGTGTATCCACGAAAATGATTCTTTTTTTCATTCGTGTAACCAGGCTCAAACGAATGTACATATATACTTATTAGACTTTATGAAAATTTATTGGTATGTTATTAGAAGAAAAGTTTTTTTAGGCGCTAAAAAACACAAAATATGCACGTAAAATGAGAAAATATGCTCTAAAAGAGTCAAAATATGCTCCGAAAAAATTGAAACAAAATAAAAAGCATTAAAATTAAAAATTTAGTCTTTAATAACAACAATAAAAAAAATAATAAACACAAAATAAACTTAACAGATTTCAGTTTCATTTGAATAATTGAATTAAATGTTGTTTTAATAGTGACTGGTTATGTATTTCTTTTGTTTTTTTGATTATATCGAAAATATTCACTTAAAATATGCATTTATTTTAAAAATATGTGCAATAAACCGAAAAATGCTCTTTTATGCATTTGGTCGCAGGAAAGCTAAAAGTCCAAAAAACGAAATAAAAGAAACGTTCAATTTTATTTTTTGTTTATTTAGGAAGTTGGTATTTAAGGCGCGATGGGCTTCTCTCAAGCTTGATATCCTGCGTCAGACTACTCATCAATCGTCATCGTCGTGTAGCTCGCTGCAGGCAGCCTCTATCGAGACTCGCGCCTGCTGTCGTGGTGCTCTCTGATTGGCCGACTTATGGTGGCCTCTAACACTGCTCGAAGGGTTGCCAGAGCACTCCGCCACAGTGGCCCCCCAGAAGGCTTACGCACCTTTAGGAATAACGCCCGGGAATCCGGACCCGGCGGCCTCTAGAGGTGTGGTAAGGCTGAGTTGTTATTATTTGTGGCGGTTCTGGAGAAGGAGATGATGGACTTGAGGGTGCTTGAGCTCCGCCGGTGCCGGTGTCCTCATCGGCTTCAAGATACGCTGGCTTTAGACGGTCTATAGAAATTTTTATTTGTTTACCTCGGATGTCAAGGGTGAAGTATTTGTCGCTGCGCCCAAGTACTTTATAGGGTCCCTCGTAAGGCGGAACGATTGATGCTTTGACGGCGTCATTGCGCACAAACACATGAGTTGATGACTTTAGATCTTTGTGAACGAATGGCTGCTGCTCGGTGTGCCAGGCGGTCTGCTGAGGTTTGGTTTGGCGCATCATGTGTCGAAGGTCTTTAACGAACTCGCATTGCGACTGATTTACGATCGTTGGGGCCAGTAAGTCTGCTGGTAGTCTGAGTGACGTTCCATACACGAGCTCTGCTGGGGTGGCTTTCAAATCTTCTTTAAGGGTCGCACGAAGGCCAAGTAGTATCAGTGGCAGTCGTTGTACCCAACGATTGGAGTCGTTACAATTTATTGCTGCTTTCAACGTCCGATGGAATCGCTCAACGATTCCATTAGCCTGCGGGTGATACGAAGTCGTCATTGAGTGATTAGTTATGCACTTACAAAGTTCTGTGAAGATCGACGAGGTGAATTGCCTCCCCTGATCAGAAGTAATTTGCAAAGGAGGTCCAAATCGGGAAATCCATCCGTTAATAAGCGCGTTCGCACAATTGATTGCTGACATATCTATCATTGGGTACGCCTCTGGCCACCTTGTGTAGCGATCGATAACTGTCAAGAGGTAGCGATATCCTTCAGAAGGCGGAAACGGTCCTAGGATATCGACGTTAATGTAGGCAAAGCGCTCGCCGGGAGTTGGGTAGCGTTGAAGTTCGGCTCTCGAGTGGAGTTGTACCTTCGTTCGCTGGCACGGAATGCATGTTTTTGCAAAATTAGCACAATGTTGGCGAATGTTAGGCCAGATGAAGCGCTCTGTCATGAGTCGAACTGAAGCTCGGCGTCCAGGGTGCGACAGGCTATGTGTTGCGTCAAAGAACGTTTTGCGAAGAGCCTTCGTAATGAACGGTCGGACTCTATTATGTGACACATCACAGTAAATTGGTTTGTCTAGGTGAGGAAAAGAAAACAATGTTAGGTGCATTGAGTGAACAATGTTACCTTTGAGCAGCTGTTGAAGCTCGGGGTCGTTTTCCTGCGACTCAGCGAGTTTCACGTAGAGATCGTCCTTAGCATTAACCACGTCGATGCGCGACAACAAGTCTGCTGCATGATTGTCTTCACCTTTAATATAGCGGATATCGGTGGTAAATTGGCTGATGAAGGATAGGTAGTTCGTTTGTCGTGGCGATGATTTTTCTGGCCGTTGTTGGAAGGCAAAAACCAAGGGTTTATGATCCGTTTGGATATGGAATTTGCGACCTTCCAACAGATCTCGAAAATGATTTACTGCCAGGTACATTGCAGTAAGTTCCCTGTCATAGGTGGAATAACCTTGTTGAGTCTTGGAGAATTTTTTCGAAAAATAGCCTAGTGGCTCAGCAACGTTGTCGACTAATTGATTCAAAGCAGCACCTGCTGCTATGTTCGATGCGTCCGTGACTAGGCTCAACTCTGCTTCAGGTAGAGGGTGTGACAGACACACGGCTTGGGCGAGAAGTTGACGGCATCTTTCAAACGCTTCATTCGTAGCTTGGGTCCAGCTCAATGGGGTTTTGTCGTTTTTTCGGTTACCTAGGGTCATCGCTAACAAGGGAAATTGAACTTCGGCTGCGTGGGGGATGAATTTGCGATAAAAATTGATCGTCGCGATAAATCCTTTCAGTTGTTTCACCGTCCCTGGCCTTTGGAAACGTTGAATCGCATCAACTCGTGATGGGAGTGGGAAAATTCCATCCTTGGTAATAAGATGTCCAAGGAATTCCAGCTCCGACTTCCCGAAGATACACTTAGCTACGTTGATCGCTAAGTTGTGTTTAGCAAGCCGCTCTAACACTTCACGTAGGTGTTGACGATGCTCATCGATGTTCGATGATGCGATGCAGATGTCGTCCATATATGGAAATGCAAATTCGACTCCTCGTAGCACTTCATGAATTAGCCGTTGGAGGGTTTGGGCTGCGTTACGTAACCCGAATGTCATGTGGGTGAACTCGTACAGGCCAAACGGCGTGATGATGGCCGTCTTAGGGACGTCTTCGGGGTTGATTGGCACCTGGTGAAAAGCCTTTTGTAAATCTATTTTTGAGAAAACAGACTTACCTCGAAGTATGTTTGCAAAATCATGAAGGTACGGGAGCGGGTAGCGATCTGGTGACGTAATTGCGTTGAGACTTCTGTAGTCACCACAGGGTCTCCATGAGCCGTCTGCTTTACGCACCATGTGAAGCGGGCTCGACCAATTGGATTTTGAGGGTCCAAATACCAGCACGCATAAGCAATTCAAATTCCTTCCTTGCAGCCTTCAATTTATCCGGAGGCAGTCGACGTGCTCGAGCTGAACATGGTGGGCCGTTTGTTTCGATGAAGTGGACTGCTTTGGAGTTGGTCGATACACGGGGCGGTGCGAGGCGAGTAATGTTTGGGAAAGTCGTTATAATGTCGGCAAACGGTGAATTTCGATCGATGAGCTGCGGGGACTGTTGGTTGCTGGTAATAGCGAAGAGCGATTTCGAAGCTGAGTTGGAGCGTGAGTCAATTAGGCGAGCTCTCTTAACGTCAACCATTAGGTCGTGGTGCTGGAGAAAATCGGCTCCAATGATTGGCGATGTGACGTCGGCGACGATGAAAGTCCAAACGAATGGACGGTGGAGTCCAAGGTTGAGCTCATGAGTGACTTCACCGTAAACTTTTATCGGCGAGCTGTTTACAGCAAATAGCTGCATGGTGGTCGGTCGAGGTTTTTTGTTTGATGAAGATGGTGGAATGCAGGAAACTTCAGCACCTGTATCAATGAGAAAAGAGAGGTTGGTAGTATGTTCACGCAAGCAGAGTCTATTGATAGAGAATAAGGCACGTTTGGGTTCTGCTATGTTATCCGAGGTTTTCGAGCGAAGTCATAATTGATTTTGAGAAGATGATGTAAGTGGCAGTTGCCTACCAAGGCGGCAAGGCGGACGGCAATTTGTTGCCTTTTTCCCAAAATTGCGATGGAACCAACAGTCATCGAACTGCTCAATCGATTGCTCGCGTCTGCGTTGGCTACAAATTTGGGGCTGGCCTGATCGTGAAGGCGTGCGATTTTGTTGTCGTGACGGTCGTTGTTGGCGCTGCTGGGTTACTAATTTCGAAACTTCCTGTGTCAGATGAGCGATTTCGGACGAGGATGGGGCGCTGTCGATGACGGCTTGACGTTCATTGGGTAGTAATGCTAAAGCTGGCCCATTGGCACTGGATGCGACGGCGGCGTTTAACTGGCGTAGTTCAACGTTTTCCATTACCGTGTCGGCAATTTGTGTTTTTTCGTACTTCTCGCGTTCTGGGGCTGCATCTATTATCGGTCGGAGCTCAGTAATTCGAGAGAGCGGCAGTTGTGCGCAAACGGTGTCGAATTTTCGGCCATCCTGTGCTACTCCTGATGCCCGAAAATAAAAATTTAACAAAAAGAACCAGTTGTCGACGTCTGACTCAACGAAAGGCGGCATCTGGAGGCGAGCATAGTAGTTTGCGGCTACATCGACCGGTTGAACAATAGCTGGAGGTACTGGATGTACTGGAGGTACATCGTTTTCTTCAGCCATCACGTCGGGGTCACCACTAAAAGCTAAAAGTCCAAAAAACGAAATAAAAGAAACGTTCAATTTTATTTTTTGTTTATTTAGGAAGTTGGTATTTAAGGCGCGATGGGCTTCTCTCAAGCTTGATATCCTGCGTCAGACTACTCATCAATCGTCATCGTCGTGTAGCTCGCTGCAGGCAACCTCTATCGAGACTCGCGCCTGCTGTCGTGGTGCTCTCTGATTGGCCGACTTATGGTGGCCTCTAACACTGCTCGAAGGGTTGCCAGAGCACTCCGCCACATGCATTTATAGTAAAATATGCAAAAATATGCGCTAACGATTTGATGCCATTTTTAATTAAATTTACTGATTCGAAAAACTAGTTCAATTGTTTTTTTCTATGTCTACCCAAAAAAATATGTTTTAACATAAAAAAACTTGCCCTAAATATAACTATTGAAGTTGTTTTTTTTTTAAAGTGCCTTACTATGTATGTAATAATAGTAATGTAATAAATGTTTAATTGTGTATGATGGTATAAAGAAAAGAAAAGAATAAACAATATAAAACTTAAAATTTGGTGGCCGACTACAAAAGACTTAGGTGGCCGACCTCTGGAGTTTAGGGGGCCGACTACACAAGATTCGTGGTTTTATTTAAGTTTTTTACAAAAGTTTCTATTTATTGGCAAATTCATTAAAACAATCGAGAGCTTAAAAATTTAGACATTCCAAATAATCAGATGAACTAAGTTTAAAAGCCAAAACAACAACAGAATTTTGAGGAACAGTTAAACGTAAAAAAAAGTTAGATGGCCGACTACTGGTTCCATCACCCTACATAAGTATGTACAATGTACATACTTAGAAATCTATCTGTTAATACGTATTTAATTTAAATCAATATTTAACGACATAAACATCCATTAAAATTTGTATTTTTCAATTTAGTGAAACATCTTCCTTGTATTTTTTTATATTTTCATAAATTAGAATTATTATTGTTAAAGATTTTTAGCAAAATAATAGACTTTGATTGTATTCGCATTTTTCTCTGCATTCAAGAGTTCATTCATATTATATGTATATTTATATTATATTTATCGATTCTTCACTTCATTATTGTGTTTATTATTTTATATATACAATTCTCGTGTCACAATGTTTGTTCCCATACTCCTCCGAAACGACTTAAACGATTCATATAAAATTTTATATGCATATTCAGTAGGTCTGAGAATCTGCTATCTATTTTTCATACCCCTATGTGGTGAGGGTTGTCCACCACTAAAATTATTTATTTGTAATTTGTTTTTTACTTTTTATAAATGTGGCATTAAAAAATTCATGCAATCCTTAATTTTTACCCTTCTATCACCGACCTTTAATTTAATTTTAATTTATTTTCTTGATTTTATATTACAAAATAAATACCTACTTCAGTTTTAAAAATGTAAACAAAATAATTGACTCGGTAGCTTACGATATATGTATATAATGTACAATATACATACATAGATATATGTATGTATGTATGTATATGTTCTCAAGTAACTTATTACTTATTTATTCTTCGGGGGTTGTATTTAAACCTGGAAAACTTTCTCCATCCTAAATTGATGACATTATTGAAGTCGCGAATACTTGGTGTGGTGTTAATTTGTGCTTCAGTTTTTTTTTCTGTTTAGTCCTATACATGATTTTTATTTGGACCAAAATTAACAGAAAACAAAAAAATGGAAGCAATCTTCTGTAATTGTTTTACGTTCAGAATAACGGAACAGAATGTTACAACTGGGACATGAAATTCGGTTGTCCTGCCGCTCGATCCATTTTTTCCAAACAGTCAATACACAGCTATTTATTTTTTGCAAATAACTAGGTATTAGACTAATGTAAACCTTTTAAAGATCGGATTTTTAGATCTGAAAAATAACAATGCATGTGCATAAGAGTTGGCATAAGAGTTTGTAACATAATCAGCCATTTTAGCGAAGGGAGAGTCTTAATAACTTTTGATAAGTGATACGAAGCACACCGGGCCCTATAAAAAAAAATTGCACGGAAAATAGAAAAAGTAGCAAAAATATTTTTCCATAGCTTGAATTCGTGCCATAAATCGGGGCGAGACGAAGTTTGCCGGGTCCGCTAGTTTTTTTGTAAACTTAATCTTAATTGCTATCATAATAACTAAAATTGAGGCGGGCGAAGTCGCGGGCAACAGCCAGTAATAAAGTATAATTTAAAATTCAAAATTATGCTTCAATATTTTTTTATTATAATAATGTATAATTAAAAATTCAAAAATCAATTGTTAAAATATGTAACAACATATTGTTCTCTAGTTGTAGTTATTAGTGGCCCAAACTTTTAGAACTTTATTTATAAAGATGGAAGTGATTGCCATGTTAATCGTAGTCAGCAATAAAGCGAGTTGAAAATAAAAAAAAAAAAGATTTTAATTAAAAATCCATTCATCGACTCGATACTTATTCGAAATTTTTTTTATTGAAAAAATTACTTTAAAATTTACAAGAAATTGAAAGAAAGAAACAAGAATCCTTTATATGGGCTTTATCTTGAAATGAAGTCCAATGAGCGAAAACACAAGACATTTAAGATCCTGGACGAGGTAATAGAAACATCTTAAACCTTCTGGATCTTTAGATCTGTTAACATCCACCAATGACCCAGTTTTTGAGGTAGTGAAAGATATGTGTTCATCACCAATAACAATCTCTAGCTCCTAGTAAAAATTAAAAAAAATAAATATTGCTTTCTCTTAATGACGCGCAACTAACTCACTTGACGTCCAACTCTGTCTGGTGGTGGCCATGGTGTATCATCTTCCGCCATAATTTCAGAATCCAATATTATTCGCTTTAGCTCCTCCATAACAGATTGATGAACAAAGGCTTCCTTGCGGATCATGGTATCATTCTTGTAGTTAGAATTGTTTGCGTAGCGCAGTTTACCATCGGGACGAAACTCAAATTCTAAAAACTCATGGCCAAACTTGCCCTTGTGGCCCACGTAATAACGTAGGTAAAAATCTTCTGAGGACATTTGTTTACCTTTTATATAGATAGAATAAATAAAAAGCTAAGTTATTGAAAACCAAATGTTGGAGTTGGAAGTTTTGTGTAAATTAACCTTAAATGAGAGATTCTAGCATTGAAGTAAGCAAACGTTCTAAATTTCAGGTTGTCAAAATCGCCGGTGATTACAAAATAACACATTGAACCAGTGATGCCACTTTTCCCATTATTTGGAAAGTTCACGTCTAAATAAGCATTTTTACACACAGTTTTTTTTGTATCTTAACAGGCCGACAGGACATAATTTATTTCATAGGCTCTATCATGACATGAAATCTCCAATGGAGTCTGACATGATATTGGACAGATGTTTTTTTTTTGTTGCTTTTTCTTTACATAAGACATTTTATTGCCATATTTTTGTGTCTTCTCGAGAGGTTTCACCTTTTGGAGATTTACTGTCCCTGTGTAGTCGGCCTGTAAATCGGCCTATTAATTTCCTAAGGCAATTTTATTTTTCGTTTCAATTTGCAAGCTATGTGCATTTTTTTTGTGGATTTGCAAATAATTTGCAGCACAGCCAAATCTTTTATGCTGTCGACCTCCAGTAGTGAAGTAGCAAAAAGATATGAAATATCTTAACATAATTTGCCCAGCAAGAAGAGATAGAGATGTCGGACATTGAGTTGGAGATACAGATATCTAGTGGAGTCGTAACCATTAATTTTTTTAATCTTTTTTGATTTAATGAATAGAAATCGAAAATATTGTCAGAGATAAGACTTTCAGTCTTATTTAATAGAATCCCCTGAACAGATGAACATGTATGCAGAACAGATTTATGCAGGCTCTATTCTTCATATTTTTTCTCGAAAATCTATATTTATTTTTAAATTCTCCATCCCTTAGTCCCATTGGATTTAATCGATAACTCAATTGAAATCATTAAATCATTTAAAAAGGAATAAAATTGACAAAAATCAGGGGTGGAATCGGCTAAGCTGATAGTTGACTATCAAATTTGACTATCATTTTGAATCTCAAATTTTATAGTATACACTTTTCCGTCTGTGTAAGATGATCACTTTTGTGTCATTTTTTTGCATAGATTTGGTATCACTTACAAATCATTTGCTTCAGGGGGAAACACCATCTAAGTGTGGTATTCCACAGCGGACAGCGCATGTATTTAATGCGCAGTTATCAGTTATTTCGTTTTGGAGTGTCATCCGGTGATCCGCTCGTTATTACACGAAGACTTTTCTGAGTTTGCAGCTTTACTCATTTTTTGACAGATATCTATCATTTCAACATTCGTTGTTTCGGTGATAGGATTAGAAATTTAGAAAGAAAATAATAAAAATCCAAAAATAGGACCAGGGAATGATTTGAACAATTTAGATTAACTTAAATAAATTAAAAAATAAACTCGTATGTTAAGGATTTATTCCATTTTATATTATTTTCATTAGCCTCGTTATGGATGTTTGCTTAACAACGAACGAAACGAAATAAAGCAAACTCGAAAAACAACGAAGAAGGAGAAACGTCACAAACATGCAAAGAATATTCTATCAGTGCATGTCGAGAAAGATTTATTTACGTTTCATTTTTTATTTCTTTCTTTCGCACTTCATTCATGCGAGACTTAACATGCGCCGTGTAATACCGCACTAACGAATTTAATTTTGATCAAATTGACAGCTAAATAGGTGTCACTTGAAAAAGTCAAATAAAATTTGACAGTCAAATTGACTATCACTTTACACAGATCAGTTTTCTTAAATTTGACTGTCAACTATCAAAAATCACCTTACACGATTCCTTAAATTGATTTTCAATTGCTTTTTTATAAAATGTTTGTTTTGCTATTTTACATTTAGAGAAGCATATTCCCGAGCTGATTGTTGACCTTTGTGAAAACAAAAATAATGAATACCTGCTTGCGATAATTGCACAAACATTACTTTTGTATCCATATATACATATATGTATATACATACATGCATACATATATGCGAAAGTTAAGTTTCTCACATCTCATCCTTCGGGATAACATTTACATAGATTTATGCTTGAGAAACACGCAATTGCATACTTTTTTAAATATAACTGAGTTACTTTTTTGATTATTTGGATAAACAAGAACTTATAGGTAGTTATTTTTAAGACCATGCAACGATACATAAAATTTTTGGAATTGAATAAAAAATATTACAGATTATAAATAAATGAAAACGCAAGAAATATTCCTTGTAAAAAAGTGATGCCAATCGCTTATTTAAATGCTTGTAAATGGTAAATCTCATATTCCCCTTATATCAACCCATTTTGGGGCAAAACAATGCGCAAAAAAATAAACTCTCACATACACATACGCAAAATTATGTTTCCCCTTTAGTGCCTTTAAGTTAGGTAGTTTGCCAGTTTGATTGAATTGTTTTTGTTATCCTCCACGAATTCTGCGCCGCCTTACGCCCCTACTTGACAGTTACATGGAACAAGAACGGAGAGAAGCTTGTTTTTTTGTATTTCCTCCGTGAATGTGAATTGCAAGTAATTTTTGACTGTTATAACATTTATCATTAATTTAGTAACAAGTAAAAAAATTTATAGTTCGTGATATTTTAAATTTCAATGTAAAACCGGTGCATCTTAGAAGAAAATATATTTAGTCATGTAATTGAGGCCACTGACGACGAATCTCGGTCAAAGTAATTTTACATCTTGCCAAGTGAAAGTGCAAGCAGTTCCAAAAAGTTCTTCTAGGCATGTGCAAGAAATAATATCACCAGTTTTTAGAGTGAGCGAATCAATGATGAAATTATTGCTGATTTCTGATTTCTCAACAAATCTCAATGATATTGACTAATGAAAACCAAATAAAGGATAATTAAATTGTTACTAGTTTTTAATTTTTAGATGTAACTACATATATTTCATCATATTATTCTGGAATTCTGCATTATAAGAATCAATTACATTGTGTTGGCAGTCCACATACATTAAAAACTATGCCCATACCCATTAACAATTTCTATCAATTCGTAGCAATAGTGACGGTATGCACGTTGTGCTATTACAACAGTGCATCATGTGAATTGGTCTTTGACGATATAAGTGCTGTAAAGGACAACAAGGATTTGCGTCCAACAACTCCACTGAGCAACATCTTTCTTAACGATTTCTGGGGCACGCCAATGCGCAAAGAGCAATCACATAAATCATATCGGCCGTTGACTGTATTAACTTTTCGCTGGAATTACTTGGTTCACCAGCTGGAGCCTGCTGGTTACCATGTTGTAAATGTCATCTTGCATGTGATTGTGTGTATTCTTTTTAAACGGGCATGTAGAAAGCTATGGGTAGGAATTGTTGGAGGGGGCGGAAATCAAATGAGTTTTGTTTCAGCGCTTCTGTTTGCTGTGCATCCAGTGCATACTGAGGCAGTCACAGGTGTTGTCGGACGGGCTGAACTCTTGTCATCGATTTTCTTTCTTGGAGCATTTCTTTGTTATGCGAAAGCAGCTAGATCAATATACTCCACCCGATGGTTATCATTCAATTACTTTGGAGTATGTCTTCTCTGTTCAATGCTCTCCAAGGAGCAAGGTATCACCATTGCTGGGATATGTGCAACATACGAAGTGATTATTGTTCAAAAGATTCGCCCAATACAGATATTGGATATAATAAAGAATTTATTTGAAGAAAAAAAGAGGAATACGAAAACAAACCATGATAAGACACCTGCGCTCAATGTCACCCTTATTACACGCCTTACATTTCTGGTTTCAATAACTCTCATCCTGTTAGTGGGTCGTCTGTATGTGATGGGATCTCAGCTACCAGTCTTTACCAGGTTCGATAACCCGGCATCGGCCGCCGAAACTCCATCACGCCAGTTAACCTTTAGCTATCTTATCTACCTCAATTGTTGGTTGTTGGTGTTCCCGTGCAATCTCTGCTGCGATTGGACAATGGGTGAGTGTTGTATATGTTGATGCTTGTAATCGACCTTTTAACTGCAACTTTCACAGTATGGATGCATTTATTTTGTATATGAAGACTTTGTTATTATGTTGCGCGCAGGCCATAGCTCTAGATTTGCAAGCTGATGCGCGTGAAATGCGGGGAAATGCATTACATTACATTTTAAGCTAAGTAATGTTTGGGTTGAGTTAGAGTTGTGGAGAAACGGTCGATGGGTTATTACATTGTAAATGACTTCTACTTTTAACTGTATGAATTAACTGTAACTGTATGTTATATGGAATTACACAAGCTTTAAGATTTGATTTTCAAGGTGTGTAAACAAGAGAAATGGTTACTCGGTAGCATTGACCACATTACATCATTACATAAATAAAGAAATAAATTTTAGTTTTACATTATGTAAAAGTGGTATAGGAAAAAATCTATTTTCTTTTAAAAGCTTTTTTTTTAATTTTCTTTGACTAGTCAACATTTTTTCGTGAATTTTAAAGGACATGAAACTAATAAATTTTAATATAGTAAAAAAATATGAAAGTAAAAACCAAAATTAATACAAATGTATTTTAAATATAATCTATTGTTACGAATTTCATTAATTAAATATCATTAGGTCTAATATACTATAAAAAAGTTTTTTTGGACACATTTATAATGACTATACAGTTTTCAGGGGGGGAGAGTACGATAACTTTGGAGCCAAGATTTGATAACGGTATTTTGTAGAGGGGTTCAAAATAAGCATTTTTTACTATGGGAGGGGGGTATCTCCACATTTATAATGACTATACAGTTTTCAAGGGGAGAGTACGATAACTTTGGAGCCAAGATTTAATAACGGCATCTTGTAGAGGGGTGCAAAATAAGCAGTTTTTACTTTGGGCAATTTAATATAACAATATTTTGAATGAAAAAAGAGTTGTTAAACGGTTATACTAAAAATTAAGTATAATACATTTTTTTAAAGCGTATACTCTATTCTATCAGCCTGTTTTTGAATCAAGTGAAAAAAATTCATAGTTTCCAAAAAAAAAAACTAATTTTACAACCAAAATTGGCCCAAAAACTAGCCTGCAAATAATTTTGAAGAGTAATTTCTTTCGGAGCAATTATAAAGCAATGAAATATATATTGTTGTTAAGCTTAGCCGTGGTAAATCAATTTTTGTATGAAGATAAAGCTGTAAAAAATGCGGTTAAAGTGGTGTATGGCAGCAATGGTTGCAATTAGAACAAAAATGAAGTACAATGGTGATCTATTGAAATTAATGGTCACTTTCGATTAACTGAATGGACTCCAAAACAAATGAACTTTTATATGCGTTGAGTGCCCACAAGTTGGATATATAACGCTTGAAAGCTTAGTTGAAGGCCATCATATTTGACAAAACTGTATAACATGGGAATTAGAAGTTACATTTTAGAAAACAATTTTATCCAAACACAATTTTTACTCAAATTTATAAACGAAAACATATTTAATTTGGGTATTTATTTTTATTTACATATGATAGTTTACAAACTTTCAGTAGTTCGTTTATCACGTTAACATATGAAAGTGTTTCTCGCTCTCCTTTTTATTTAATTTTTCAAGAATCCACATTGTCCACATTGATTTGGATTTTTGGACCAACACAAATCTATATATAATATATAAAGTTGAAGAGTTTGTTTGAACGCGCTAATCTCATGAACTACTGGTTTAAATTGTGTTGGATAGTCCATTTGTCGAGGAAAGCTATAGGTTATATAATATCACGCTTCGACCGATAATAGCGAAGAACCAGTGGAAAATGTTGCAAAAACGGGGAAAATTATTCAATTTGGAGGGCTTCCGTTTGTTTGTTTCAACGTGCTGATCACGGGAACAGCGTGATCGAATTGAAAAATTCATTTTGCGTTGGATAGTCCATTTGCCGAGGAAGATTTAAAGCTATATAAAATTATGCTACGACCAATAGGAGCCAAGTATCACTGAAAAATGTTGCAAAAACGGGGAAAATTTATTCATATTTGAGGACTTCCGTTGCGTGCGATGCTTAAACGGTTCAAGTAACCAAAAAAATATGTTGAATTTATTTCTTTTTAAATTGTCTAAAAAATGTCTGCTATAGTATATGTCTATCTTTTAAAATTTGCTCACTTTAACCTTTTTTAAGGTAATATAATGTGGTCGAAATTAATGCATTATTGCCAAAAAGTTTTTTCAACGTAAAATAATATTAATCCATCCCTGTTCCAAACTTCATCCAGATCCGTTCAGTCATTCTGGCGGGATTGGAAAAATTAAAAATAAAATCTATGCAACGGGAACAATACATTTTACCTATGTGCTATAAATTTTCCTTTAAAGTTACTTTTAATAGGAAACGGGAAAGTACCTCATGTTTAAAATAAAATTGAAATTGATCGCGTTTTTCGAGAAAGAGTGACTAGCATTGAGGATTTAATATCGAAAGTTTAGATATCGTCGAAATAGAAAATATAGATATTATCAATGAATGTGTCAAAGGGCAATATTGACGTGAAGAAACAGTATCGTATAAAATTAAAAACCTTATTTTAACTAAACTTCCAGGAAATTCAGTTACCTACACATCTTTTGATAATGTAATGGATCAAGAAAATGCGGGCACCCTCAGTAGTTTCTTAATAATTCACATTTCTTCAAGTTAAAAATAGGTGCCCTAAAAATTTTAATTAGAAATCTTAAACCACCAAATTAATGTAACGGGATCCGACATCAATAGTTTTGACTGGTCCAGCAGTTGGTCAAATATTATTCAAATTATATTTATTATTAACATCCCATAGGGAGTTATTGTAATCGGTCCGATTTGTCAAATTGAAATTTTTGATAAATCTGGACGTTTTAAGGTTACTAGAATCTGAATCCGTCAGATATGTATGTGTGTGCGTGTGTAAGTTACGTTTGTACGTTTATACGTATATCCTTTTATAAGTTTGTACGTTCGTACCATCGAGCAGGTAAAGATATCGACTCCAATTAAATTTTGTTCGACAGGTTGTAAGTTCGAAAGATGCAGAAAGGACTTTTATAAAAATTGGTCAAGCGGTTTTTTCACTATAGCAGTTTAATAAAAAGTTTAAATTTTGGTTGGTAGCAAATAACTCAGGAACGGATAATGCCATTGACTTCTAATAAATTTGATTGTGTACAATGAATGTTATGTGGTACGGATTTTGTATAAATTTGAAAAAAAGTCAGAATTATTTTAAATTGAAAAACTAAACTAAAATTTTTTGACGCCCATATCGACGAATATGTCGAGTGTGGTCAGTCATTTTAACTTAAATTTTATTTTATTTTTTGCATAATACGACTGTCAACATATGATACATTTTTGATAAATATCGAAGGGACTTTTTTCACGAAAACTAAAATTTACCGAAAACAACACGAAATGATATTCTTTTCATTATAATGCATTTGTCAATACCTTAATAATAAAATGTTGACGAATGAAAATTGACATTTTTTACAATAAATAAAAACTACAAAAGCTGTAACAAAAATTTTGTTGTTAATAATATTGTTATCAATCAACATCAAAAGTAAATCGACGTTGGAAGTTATCAGTGTGGGTCGCACCCAGCCTTTTTTTAAAAACGTAATCTTAATTGCGATCATAATAACCGAAATTGAAGCGGACGAAGTCGCGGGGAACAACTAGTATTCTACATTGTACATACATTATGTACCTACATCTATATTTTTAAGTTTTATCTAAGTTAATTTTTTTATACATATGGATTTTTCGCTTTTATTTTAATTAATTAAAATTATTCTTTAAGATAATTATAGAAACTCAAATTCAACATTGACTTGCATGCTTTTGTCCACAACTAATTGCTTGGGGTTTTTATATGTTTTGGATGTACCGAAATGAATAAATCAGTTTGTTTAACATGCAAAAATCTCCCTTAAAATACGATTTAACATAAAGCGAATACGGGGATTTTGGGGGAAATTTGATGTGTTGCATAGGATAATATTGCGTTGTGTTTTGGGGTTGTTTAGCAACACATCCATCTACCCATATATAAATATACGTCCAAACTTTAAAATTTATTATATTAGTAGGATTAGTACTTTAAATCAAATAGTAATGTTTTACTTTTTTTTACAGGCACTATTCCTCTTATCGAAGGTTTGAATGACATTCGTAACCTGAAAACTGTATTAACATTCGTAGTTCTATTCAGCATTGGATTAAACGGTGTTATAAATAAAAATCAACAACACTCCAAAATAATTATCATGAGTCTTGCTTGGATGTGCTTCCCATTCTTGCCTGCATCGAATCTCTTTTTTCATGTTGGATTTGTAGTGGCCGAACGGGTATTGTACATGCCATCAATGGGGTTTTGCATGCTTCAAGCATATGGATTACATAATCTCTCAAAAAAAAGAAAACATTTTGCCGAATTCATTCTCTTTGTGTTATTATTTAGTCATGGTTATAAAACTTATATTAGAAACAAAGATTGGCAAACAGAATATTCACTTTTCATGTCTGGACTGAAAGTCAATAGCAGAAATGCAAAACTTTTCAATAACGTCGGGCACGCTCTTGAAAACGAAGGCAAGTATCCAGATGCTCTTATATACTTCCAAAAGGCTGTCAGCATACAGCGAGATGACATTGGAGCTTACATAAATGTGGGAAGGGCTTACAATCACTTGAAGATGTACAAAGAAGCAGAGGAATCATATTTAAAGGCGAAAAATCTATTTCCCAAAATCAAACCGGGTGAATCATATCAAGCTCGAATCGCTCCGAACCATTTAAATGTCTTTATTAACCTTGCCAATTTGATTTCAAAAAATAAAACTCGGCTAGAAGAAGCGGATCATTTGTACAAACAAGCCATAAGTATGAGAGCCGATTATGTCCAGGCATACATAAACCGTGGTGATATCCTGATGAAGATGAACAGAACAAGCGAGGCCCAAGAAGTTTATGAAAAGGCTTTACTTTACGATGATGAAAATGCGGATATTTATTATAATCTAGGCGTGGTTTTTCTAGAACAAGGCAAATCATCACAAGCAAACGTTTACTTCAATAAAGCAATAGAACTGGCACCAGATCACGAACAGGCTCTTTTAAATTCAGCTATACTTTTACAGGAGCTTGGAGGAGAAAAATACAGACAAATTTCGCGCGAAAGACTCTTTAATATACTCAAAAGGGACCAAAACAATGAACGTGTATTTTTTAATCTTGGAATGCTAGCAATGGATGAAAACAATTTCGCAGATGCAGAAAACTACTTCAAACGGGCTATTCATATAAAAAACGATTTCCGTAGCGCATTATTTAATTTGGCCCTAATGTTGGCTGATGCTAATCGTCCTCTTGATGCCGTACCTTATCTCAACCAATTAATTCGATTTCATCCAAATCATATCAAGGGTTTAATTCTTCTCGGTGATATTTACATCAATCACATGAAGGATTTAGATGCAGCAGAAGTGTGCTATCGCAGTATACTTCGTTATGAGCCCCACAACATTCAGGGACTTCACAATTTGTGCGTGGTTTTTGTAGAAAGAAGGAAGCTTGCAAAAGCAATGAAATGCTTAGACTTCGTTCATCATATAGCTCCAAGTGAGGAATACATATTGAAACATTTGAAAATCGTCCAAGTGCGTTTAGCAAAAATCAATAAACTCCCTGATTCATTGCCAGAAAAACAACTCGCTTTATCCGATAAGGATTCGGATGAGTTTAGTCTGCATAATTTAAAAGCTGCGCCAACAACAGTTCCAATTATTTCCGCAACGAACCGATCCACAAATTCAAAACCAGTCAGATCATCCTTATAGCAAATCATTATAAGAAGATAAATGTAATATTTATTTTTAAATTTACGTGACTTGCGGCTTGCAGCTTATGTATCCTCTGTGAAATAAAAACTTTCGGAGTACCCGAATAGACGTAAATTTTCAATTCCATGTGAGACTTTAAAGTACTTAATTAAATTTATTCAATTAATTGTTAGAATCAAATTTTAATGTACAAATATTTTAGACAAATATTTTTAACTGTTTTATATTGTTTATTTATATTATAAAGTTATTTTTTCTTATTAGTCTTATGGACATTTTAAATAATGTTCATTTAAATTTGCCACATTTTGATCTTGTTGATTTTAAAATTTGTATACAAAACATTTAAATAATTGGAGTAAAAATGCTTTTTGAAGCTATATACCAGTGTTAATAAACACTTTAAGATATAATATTATATACGTAAGTTCTTAGTGTCTAAGAATAAAATTTTTATTCAAAACTCTGAAATCGGTATTCTTATCTTTAAGTTATTGGATATAATAAAAAGAAACAAGAACACTACATTAAAGCAAAGAAAATATGTAACCAAAACTCATGCGTTAAATTTCATAATATGTGATGGGTTTTTATTTTACAAAATTTATTCTAATCGAATAAATATTTTAAAAATCGCAGACAACTTTAAAACCCACTTGACATCGACCGACGACGATGACTAGCGTTGAACTTGTGTTTTTTTTTTGTAAGCCTGTTTGCATGTTGTAAACAAAGTGTGGTTAACCTCTCGCTCTAAAGCTAGGATAGGTGTACTGCTCCTACTAAAAGGAGATCATTTGTTTAATGTGTGTGTAATGTAGGTAAAATGTTTTCCCTTTCCTGTATAGATGTCAATTGATATTGCTATAATTGAGTGAAATTCAATACTTGATTATAGGATGTATCAGGGGTAGAGAAGTGCAACTTTGTTGCGGCGTCATCTGGCAACATGTTCATGTTGCATACAGGGTAACCAGTAAGTTTTTGAAGAAAAATAAATGAGTGAAAAACCTGAAGCTTTGCACCCACAATTATATTTTTTGATATTGCGTAGGTGTAAAAAAAAAAAAAATAGAGAAAAGTGCACATTGGCAGTCAAACCTCCAGGATTCATCGAGAAAGGGGCCATTACATCGAGACTTTTGGGGTAAGTCTTTTCATGTCGTCCATGTCCCAATTGACATACACTGACAATACTAGGATGAGGCCACATATTTTTTAATCGATTTTCGTTCTTTATACCTGCTGGAAATTTCGTACCCATAAAAATTTACTACATTTGAGTAGGTTGATATTTTCTTTAAAAAAAGTAATAAAATTAAGGGGTTAAATAGAAAAAACTGTTGGAATTTCCCTACATTAATTAAAGAGCTACTTTAAAACAGTATAAAAAATATTTTTCATCTTCGGAAATGACCGTTCCAACAAGCATTTGTAGCTGTTTCCGTTCATCTTTGTAGAAAGAAACTCCAATTCGATTTTGCCATAGTAGGTGATAGCTCCCGACACCATAACACCTGATTTACGGCTGTGATGTCTTCCCAAAATTAGTTCCTCTTTTCTTAAATCATGGAAATAAAAGTTGTAACCATCGGGGCCGTCATCAAGGTTAAACTTTTTTTCATCCGAAAAGACGACGCGTTTCCATTGACTGCTCCAAGAGACATGTTCTGTTGCAAAGTTCATTCGCAGCTCCTTGTGTACTTGCTTTAGAACAGGTTTCTTTTTGAGTTTTCTTCTCTGGATAGTACCATCTTTTCTTATTATCCTTCGGACTGTCGAAATAATGGCTGATACTCTGACCTTATTTTAGTAGCTGATTGAGTAGAATTTGAAGCAATACGTAAAATTAACCGCTTTTCTCGGGATGTTGTTGCTTGTGCTGTGCGTCCTTTTTGGTTTTTTTCCATAGTTTTGAGGATCAGCAAGATAGTTGTTTACAACTGTCTTACTTCTGTTCAGCTTCCTTGCTAACTCTCGGCTTGAGAGTCCCATTTCCTTGAAAGCATAGATTTGTCCTCTTTCTGCCACTGTCAACGTCTTTCCGGAACCCATTTGTAATTGAAATTTAATAAAAAGAGTTATTTGTAAAACGTTCTTAAATATTGCAACCAAAATTTTGAAAAAAATTGCTGATGTGAACTTCTACAACGAAATATTCGCAATGGCCTCATCCTAGTGACGCACTTTTTTATATCATTTTTTGGTAGCTCATTCATTAATGTAGGGAAATTCCAACGGTCTTTTCTAATTAACCCTATAATTGTATCACTTTGTTTTAAGAAAATATGTACCTAATCTCATGTAGTAAAATTTTCCGGGTTAAACAAATTCCAATAGATATCAGACCGAAAATCGATTGAAAAATATGTGGCCTCATCCTAGTGATTGGCAGTGTATGTACATATAATATCTTTCAAGCATTGCCCCCTTTTTCACTTTCAAAATTTACTCTTGCTTTTGAAGTATTAAAAAAATATTGTTTATATTAATTTTAATGTAATGATTATAATATGAAATGTAAACAAGGTTAGTCTACCTATGAAATTTTTGAATTATATGCAATATAAATTAAAAACATGAAATTTTAATTTGTCTCTAAATGGGGAAGATGAGGAAGGGGTGATAAAGGGGTAAGGAGGAGGAAAAGAGGAGGTAATAAAAGGGGTTGTTTAGCGAGGAAACAATCAGGTAGGGTGGGTAAAGATCATCTCGCGCATCACTACCAGCTAGATGCAAAGCCTGGCATATTTTTTTTGCTAACGAGGAGGTTAAAGAATCTACTCCTGATCAGCTAGCGAGGGATACTTTGTGTGCCAGCGATAACCTCAACGCAGAATAACTCGTTACAAAAATGGAGCCCATAGTGGTGTCTCACTATCAGTAGATAGTGAGGCAAACATTTATATTTTTTTAATTTTTTCAGTCACAAATTTCAGTTTTAAACAGTTAAACAGTTTTTTTTCTTTTTCAATTTTTCATTCAGTATCATGTCGATTGCAGCAGCCTTGTGAGTCAATTTCAGCTAGGTTTTTGGGATTTTCCAAAATCTTCATATGATGATATTGATTGTCACTGATGTCCTGGAAGGTTTTAAAAATCACAGCTGAAATAATTTATAACGCAGCACATAAACAAACCACTAGTTTATTTTATTTTTTTTATTATTGATTTTTTTTGTTGACTCGAAATAAACCTCCTTTTTTATCCTCGGTAGTTACCTTTTTCGAAGTCATTTCTCATCTTCGCTTTATATTTTTATGATACAAACTCAAAAAAAATGATTTTTTTTTAAATTTAAAGTTTCAACTACAAATAAAGTAAGTAAGTACTATTTTAATCATACGTACATATGTACAATTATATGCCATATAATATATAAATATTTGATATACATTTTTTATTGAATTACATTAATCAAATCATTATTTCTTTTAATATATGTATATGTACATTTTATATAAATCACGTTTAGAATATTTTTGATTTAAAACAAACACTTTAAACGTACATAAGGTGCATACACATTTTGAATTGAAACTACAAACGCGTTAAGGATTTCCCGAGTTTCGAAGAAGAAAATTTCGTGAAGGAAATCGTGTTTTTTTTTGAAGTAGGTTTTTAGAGTGTGCCTAAAATTTTAAGTCAAATAAATGTCAAAAAGATAAATAAACTACATTAAGGTTCGTTCTACCGAAGTATGAGCAGAAGTCGTCGAATTTCAATTTACGACGACACAGATGTTATAAACGCTAAACACGAAGCAACATTCGAAGAATTTTTTCAAAGATTTAGAAATACGGTGGATAGGTTCAACCTAGATAACTCGTTCAGTTTCTCAGAAGAATTAGAGTCGGTTATTTCAAATTCAACTTTTAACATGGCGGATCAAGAAGATCCTCAGGTTTTTCCGAAGATTTTAGTAGGGAACTAACGGATCAAGGAGAAGTTAATGTCAATCCGAATGAAGAAATGATTTCTAGGTTAGAACGGAGTATGGTTCAAAATCAAATGAGAATCTTTCAACAAATGGACATTTTCATGGGAAACGTGTTACAGAAATTAGAAGGTTTGCGCTTACAGCCGCAACAAACAGTCAACTCTCCTCAATTAGATAGGCAAAGCTCTAGGACGGCCCAAGTTCCTTTACCTAGGAGTTCAAGTGGCTCAACAACGTTTAGCGCTTCAGGTCCATGTAGGCTAGATCGCTGGAGCATTAAATACGATGGTTCTGATAATGTTTCTGATTTCCTTTTAAAGATAGGAAGAATGCAATCTTCGTCTTCATATACCGACGAGCAAATCGCGGCAAACTTTCATGTTTTGCTTGAAGGCCGAAGAAATAAATGGTTTTGGGGCTACGTAAAGAAGTATCCGAACGCAGATTTAGCTTCTATAAAAGAAACCATGAAGAAAGAGTTCGCGAGGATGGACTCTGAAATCGACATCTACATGAAACTCATGTGTCGCAAACAGGGTCCTAAGGAATCCTTTGACGATTTTTATGTTTCAATCAGTAGTTTGAACGACCGTCTGAAAGAACCCTTTAATGATAAGAAACTGATTAAAATTATTAGAGGGAATGCAAAGGAGAAACTAGGCGAGATTTTGTTGTCAGCGGAAGTCAAAAACTTAGAGCAGCTTCGACAAAAAGCTCGCGAAGCTGAACGGTTTTTGAACAAGCGTAACTTCAGTCATCGATCAGTCCATGAAATCGCAGTCGAAGAAGAATATGATTGCGATCAAAAAGTTGAAGAAGTTGCAGCGATTTCTTCGAGACAAAAACCCATTTCAACTGCCAACTATATTTTTTGGAATTGCGATCAAAAAGGTCATGCATACCATTTTTGTCCATCAGAGGTAAGCAAATTATTTTGTTTTCTGTGTGGTAAAAAGGGTATAACAACAGTGTGGTAAACACCAAAAGGGAAACTTTCCAAGGGACGAAGCGAGGAGTGGAGAGATTCGTTCCTCAAGGAATCCCACGAACACTCACAAAATTAAATCACAAACATGAAATGAATTTCTCGGATGAAAATGACGAAGACCTAAGTCCGATTAAAATTCTAAAAAGGGAAAGGTCCAACGTCGAAATTGAACAATTTCATCCGATGGAATTCCATAATCTTAAGTCTCTTCACGAGAGAAAAGTAAATTATGAGAAAGTTCGATCCCGAATCTTCGGAGCCAACATAAAACCAATAAGTTCTAAGATTTCTAAATGTCGTTATAGTTTTCAAAATCGAAAAAAGTTTCGGAAACAAATTATCGAAACGATTATATCATCTGATACAGACGGACGCATGTATGTATGCTAACGTCTTTTTAAATAATGAGTCGGTTTTTGGACTTCTCGACAGTGGAGCCTCAATCTCCGAATTGGGTGAGGGATGTTTTGAGTTAGTTCGTAAGTTAGGGGTTGAAATGTTGCCCTACAATAACGTAGTGCGTACAGCAGATGGAAATTCACACAAAATTGTGGGATATTGCGAGATCGAGACCAAATCAAACGGCATATCAAAGAACCTAACATTTTATATGATACCAAATTTGACGCAAAAAGTTTATCTCGGTATGAATTTCTGGCGAAGCTTTCAGTTGATATCACAGATAAGTGAAATCGAGTTGGATTTCACTTCCGGTGAAGTCACGTCGTTGACACTGGAAATGCAGCCCCGATAAAATCTAGGCATTATCCGTTATCTCCAGTTCGACAAGTTGTTGTTGGTGAGGAAACCCGGTAAAGTCCGCCTTTGTTTAGATTTCCAGAAAGTCAATGCTATCACCTTTAAGGATGCGTATCCGTTGCCTCATGTCGAAGGTTTGTTGAGTCGGATAAAAGACACACACTTTATCACGGGGATAGACCTAAAGGATACCTATTGGCAAATTCCTCTACATGAAAAATCTCGGGAGAAAACAGCTTTTGCCGTACCTGGTAGGCCGCTCTATCAGTTAAAGGTTATGCCTTTCGGTTTGAACAACGCTGGACAAACGCTGTGTAGAGTTATGGATCAAGTAATCCCAAGTCATCTCCGTGATAACGTGTTTGTCTATTTAGATGACTTACTAATATGTACTTCGGATTTTGAGCCGCATTTACGCATCCTTAAAGAGGTTGCATCCTGTCTTCGCCGAGCAAATCTAACAATCAATCTGGAAAAAAGCAGGTTTTGCATGAAGGAGATAAAATTCCTAGGCTTTATCGTAGGTCAAGGAAATCTGAAAACCAACCCAGACTAAATAGAAGCTATGGTCAATTTCCCAGTTCCAACTACTGTTAGACAAGTGAGGAGATTTTTGGGCCTGACAGGTTGGTATAGGAGATTTATCCGGAACTATGCCGATTTAGCCGCTCCCTTAACCAATTGTCTTCAAAAGAGGTCTAAATTTGAATTAACGTCGGAAGCACTTGAAGCTTTCGAAAAACTTAAAACAGCTCTGTCGTCAGCTCCAGTTTTAGCTGAACCTGACTTTTCAAAACGTTTCATAATTCAATGCGATGCTTCGTCCGAAGGAGTAGGCGGTGTTCTCTTTCAAGTGGATGAGAACGGTAATGAGAAGCCTATCGCTTTCATGTCGAAGAAGCTTAGCAAATCCCAAAAAAACTACACAGTCACGGAACAAGAGTGTCTCGCTGCGGTATTAAACATGCGAAAATTTCGGCCTTACGTCGACGGATTGCCCTTTACAATCATTACCAACCATTCGAGTCTTAAATGACTCATGTCGATGAAGGAGTTATCAGGTAGACTTGCCAGATGGAGTCTAGAACTCCAAGGGTATAACTTCACAATCGAACACCTCAAAAGCAGCCTAAACGTAGTGCCTGACTGCCTATTACGGATGAACATGGATGAATTCACAGCAAGTGGAACGGGATTTGTGAAGATTCTTCGATAATGACATGCGGTGATATCGATTTAGATTCGGCTGAGTTCGATTCGCCACAATATACACACTTGAGAGAGAACATCTCCAAAAACCAATCGATCCTTCCAGACCTCGCAGTGTCCGGAAAATTCATTTACCGGAGAGTCAGATTTAGAACAGGAATTGCTGACAAAGAAGATTCACTCTGGCGCTTATGGCTTCCAGACGATCTAACTCAAAAGTGTATCGAAATGTGCCATAATACCAAATTAAGTTGCCATAGTGGCTTTGACAAAACTTATGCTCGCGTACGATCCAAATATTATTAACCGAAAATGATATTAGAGATGTTAAGACTTGTCAAAAACTGTGAAATTTGTAAAATGGTTAAGGCGCCAAACGAAATTCTTTGCCAAACAAAAACGGAAAGGCCCAGGGAACGACTCTACGTTGATTTCCTTGGTCCGCATCCGCGTACTAAGCAAAGAAACATTTACGTTATCATTGTGGTGGATCATTTCACAAAATTCATGTTTTTCAAAGCCTTACCAAAAGCTACGTCAAACCGTGTGATTCAATATCTTGAATCAGAGATTTTCCATACTTTCGGGACTCCTGAACAAATCCACTCCGACAACGGTCGTCAGTTTGTGTCAAAAGATTTCAAAATCTTTTTGGATAACTACGGCGTTAAGCATGTGCGAACGGCAGTGTATTCGCCTCAAGCCAACATTTCGGAGCGGGTCAATCGTAGTTTTCTTAGCAAGTTGAGAATTTTAATTGCAAAGCAGCAAAATGAATGGGACCTTCACTTGTCCAATATAGCATGTACGTTGCGATCCGACATGCACGACTCGCTAAAATATCAACCCTATTTCGCCATGTTTAGACAAAACATGATAAACCACGGTTCAACCTATGCTTTACTAAGAAAACTAAACGCATATTTAAAATGACACTCTCAAGATTGACGTTATCGGAGAATTTGGACAGGGCATACGTTAAGTCTAAAAATTAATACAAGAAAAGGTCGAAAAATGTCACTTACCGTGAAGGTCAGGAAGTGTTCCACAGAAATTTCGCGCAAAGCAATTTTGCGCAAGGCATTAATGCCAAGTTACTTCCGAAATTTTTAAAATCCCGCGTAAATATTGTCAACTTCCCATAGGGAGTTATTGTAATCGGTCCGATTTGTCAAATTGAAATTTTTGACAAATCTGGACGTTTTATGGTTCCTAGAATCTAAATCCGTCATTTGTAGAGAGATGTCTGTGTGTGTCTGTGTACGTACGTTCGTACGTATGTACGTATGTACGCATGTACGTTCGTACGTTCGAGACCCCTTTTTCTTTAACGGTATCTCGAGAATGAATAAAGATATCAACACGGATTAAATTTTGTTCAATAGGTTATAATTTCATGAAATTCAGAAATTTGTCTAACGGTTTTTTCACAATAGCAGTTTTTAAAAAAAGTGAAAATTTTAGTTTGTCGCAAATATCTCAGGGACGAATAATGCTATTGACTTCAAATAAATTTTATTGTGTAGATTGCAATGTGACACAGGTTTGGTATAAATTTGGAAATAATTTAACATACCGTTATTTTTTAAAAAAGTAAAAACTAAAAAAAAAAAATTTTGGCGCTAAAATATACAATGAAGGAAAAATTATATCATCTTTAAAACAATTTTTAACTATGTGAAATGTGATATTTGACATCTGGTAAAATTTTTGAAAAAATTGAATTGACAGTTTTTTTACAAAAAAATAAAAAAGTGCAAAAAATTCTACTAAAAGTTGGTAAAAATTGTTTTTTGACTTGAATATCACGAGAATGGGCAACGATATTAACTTCAAATTTATTTTAGCTTAAACAAAATACAATTATTAATATATGTACGCTACAATTTTGACAAATATAGAACTGACAGTTTTTTTTACAAAAACTAAAAAACTTTAACAAAAATTTGCCGAAAAATGTCAAAAGTAGTTTCTTGACTTGAATATTTCCAGAGTGGTCAATCATTTTAACTTTGAATTTGTTTTATTTTTTGCATAATAGAATTGTAAACTTATGGTATATTTTTGACAAATGTCGAAATGACAGTTTTTTTTACTAAAATAAAAAACTTAAACTGAAATTTACAGAAAAGTGTCATAAATTGTTATCAACTAACATCAAAAGTGAATCAATTATTATCAGGAATGCCAAGTTTTCAAATTGTGCATTATGGGAAGTTATCAGTGTGGGTCGCACCCAGCCTCTTTTTTACTTATCTGATTATGGTTGTTTACATTCTTCTGTTCCGGTAAGTGGGTTCGCGCCCCACGTTCAACACCAAAGCTGACACACAACAAAGATGCTCGATCATTATAAAAACTAACCCGAACCGACTTAAGAATTTAATTTTCAATTACAGAAACTTTTCACGATTTTTTTATTATCAAGAATCGAATTTTAAAGCCCCGTCGCACAGTGGGGCGACTTGTATGGGAGAGTGGAAAAAACTACATAAAATCTAAACCACTGAAACGATTTTGTTGAAATTTTCAGGAATGATACACAGTTTCAAGAGAAATTTTCACTATTAATTTCCGCCCACTGACACGCCTACTTATTGTTCGTTTCAATAAAAACTAAATCTTTAAACCGATTTCAATGAAAATTTCAGGGTTGATAGTCAATGAAAACAAAATTATACTATTAATTTCCGCCCACTGCCACGCCCAGTTTGATCTCCTTTAAATATAAACCTTTTTTAATATTATTTTTTGCATCGATGTGCTCTTAGTTCGTTAAAATTTGAACTAATTGCACGATTTTTATGAAATTTTCAGTACAAGGAAAAACCAGTGGATATTTCAATCCACTTATAAAAAAAATCATTTATCTAACCAAGGTTACTGTTTAATGAAATAAATGGGGAAAAACAGCATTAAAAATGAAACCACTCATTTAATTTTTACGATTATTACGGACATTATGTTTATCATTTTATTGTATAATAATCGCCAATTTTATGGAAACTTTTTCCCTGGGAATTTTTTCTCTCACAACTTAGTTACGGAAATATTTGTATACAAATAAGGAGAAAGTTGCCTGAAAACAGTTGTTTACGATATCGAAGTTCCCAAAATGAGAAAAAACTCGGGGGAATATTTATTCGTGATAAGGCAGAATGTTTACTACTTAAGTACCTACATACATATATTTTTAATTATTTCTTTAAAAGTAAGGTCAACTTAATTTTAATCAATTTATTTCAATTTCACTTAGTTTTCGACTTTATTTTAATTAAATTGTAAATTCATTGATGAAAAAATAAATAAGTAAATAATAAATTAATTGTGCATCAGAGCAAAACTTCGTAATTATACTCTCTTGCAAACAAAGTTTCAGAAAATTAGAGTTTCTTGACAACTTAATTATTTAAGGACGAAAATTAAAATAAACAATTAATAGGTTTTACTATCAATGCTTAGTTTAAGTTTGCTTAAGTGTTTTTATACTTTGGTACCCAATCTTATATCATATATTCAAAATACTCCACAAAATTTTGAATAAATTGCACAAACCAAAGCTCATATGCAACTGCAGTGATGACTACATAAATCTATTCTAATGTTAACAACTTTTTTTTCCAAAAAAGCCGTTACATTAGAAATGCATATGCCAGAAGCCGATTTCAGGTGCTGATTGCGTGGCATGCATTGCTACGCATCAAAGTCTCCTGCTGCTAAATGGGACAAAATGGGTTATTTGTTTTAACATCATGAATGCAATATATTATAAGCATCATAATAAACTATGATTCCACGTGGAGCATCGTGGAGCTTTTTTTTTATAGACCGTCAAACTGGAAAAAGCTTATCTTCAAAGGTAGCTTCAACTAAGAGCCTCCAATGTGAAATTGATAGTCAAATTTAAAAAACGGTAAATGTAATTTTAAAGCCAAATACTATATTAATGAAAATAAAAAATATTTATTTCATTAAAATATTATATGTACAAGAAATTCTTACTCTAAAATTGGCAAACAAAATATATAAATCTTGGATTTTTGGCATAAGTCACTTTGCTTAAGCCATACTCAGCTAAAAAAATAAAAAAAAAATGTGGATTGTACTGCTTACTCATACATATATTAAGAATCAAATTTATTCTATTCATTCCGACAAATTTATCCTATCTTCATTTTGTCCTCCTTTATCCGTATTACCTAGTGTTGTGAAATATAAGCCGTGTTTTATTGGTAATTGAAAATACTAGCTAGTAAAATTTTACATATAAAACAACAACACCTCAAAAGTGAACAAAAATAAGCTAGTGTTTATCCATAGTAATTTAGTGAAGATAGAGTTTCATCTAGTTAAATGTAGGGGCAGTCAAGAAGTGCAAAAAATATGCAAATGTTGGCAACATGAGGGTGTGTTCGGTAACAAATACACTTCTTTTACACTTCGCCTGCATTGAAAAGTGCAAGCGATCCACAAATTTCAAACCAAACATTTATTTGGGTTGAAATTATCAAAATGCAATTATTTCGTTAAACAAATTATTAAAATCAAAATGAGAAAAAACTCGGGGGAATATTTATTCGTGATAAGGCAGAATGTTTACTACTTAAGTACCTACATACATATATTTTTAATTATTTCTTTAAAAGTAAGGTCAACTTAATTTTAATCAATTTATTTCAATTTCACTTAGTTTTCGACTTTATTTTAATTAAATTGTAAATTCATTGATGAAAAAATAAATAAGTAAATAATAAATTAATTGTGCATCAGAGCAAAACTTCGTAATTATACTCTCTTGCAAACAAAGTTTCAGAAAATTAGAGTTTCTTGACAACTTAATTATTTAACGACGAAAATTAAAATAAACAATTAATAGGTTTTACTATCAATGCTTAGTTTAAGTTTGCTTAAGTGTTTTTATACTTTGGTACCCAATCTTATATCATATATTCAAAATACTCCACAAAATTTTGAATAAATTGCACAAACCAAAGCTCATATGCAACTGCAGTGATGACTACATAAATCTATTCTAATGTTAACAACTTTTTTTTCCAAAAAAGCCGTTACATTAGAAATGCATATGCCAGAAGCCGATTTCAGGTGCTGATTGCGTGGCATGCATTGCTACGCATCAAAGTCTCCTGCTGCTAAATGGGACAAAATGGGTTATTTGTTTTAACATCATGAATGCAATATATTATAAGCATCATAATAAACTATGATTCCACGTGGAGCATCGTGGAGCTTTTTTTTTATAGACCGTCAAACTGGAAAAAGCTTATCTTCAAAGGTAGCTTCAACTAAGAGCCTCCAATGTGAAATTGATAGTCAAATTTAAAAAACGGTAAATGTAATTTTAAAGCCAAATACTATATTAATGAAAATAAAAAATATTTATTTCATTAAAATATTATATGTACAAGAAATTCTTACTCTAAAATTGGCAAACAAAATATATAAATCTTGGATTTTTGGCATAAGTCACTTTGCTTAAGCCATACTCAGCTAAAAAAATAAAAAAAAAATGTGGATTGTACTGCTTACTCATACATATATTAAGAATCAAATTTATTCTATTCATTCCGACAAATTTATCCTATCTTCATTTTGTCCTCCTTTATCCGTATTACCTAGTGTTGTGAAATATAAGCCGTGTTTTATTGGTAATTGAAAATACTAGCTAGTAAAATTTTACATATAAAACAACAACACCTCAAAAGTGAACAAAAATAAGCTAGTGTTTATCCATAGTAATTTAGTGAAGATAGAGTTTCATCTAGTTAAATGTAGGGGCAGTCAAGAAGTGCAAAAAATATGCAAATGTTGGCAACATGAGGGTGTGTTCGGTAACAAATACACTTCTTTTACACTTCGCCTGCATTGAAAAGTGCAAGCGATCCACAAATTTCAAACCAAACATTTATTTGGGTTGAAATTATCAAAATGCAATTATTTCGTTAAACAAATTATTAAAATCAATACTTTACAAAATTTTTAAAACTGTTAGGAACAATTCATAAGAGATAAAATAATTTTCTTTAGGATTAGTGTATTTTACCATCACATATTGTGGAAAATTTATTGAAATATGCTTGTTCTCATTAAAAAGCTGACAAAGGTTGCTTCCATAAATGCATGGTTGTTAAAGTCTGACGAATGCATAGGTACCTTTTTTAAATACACATGTTAAATGTCCGATTTTCTTAAAAGCAAAACTCAAATATTTGTTGAGCAAATGTGAAACTATAAAAAGTGACAAGCAAACATATTTTTTTTTTACTTTAATATGATTGCAATTGATCGCATGTATACAATGCATGTATTTATAAAAACACTCAAAGTTATATACATATATACGGTATTGAGTAGAATAAAATGGTAATTTTGACTCTACAGGCAACTTGAAGTAACTTCTTATAATTTTTATTAATTATTTATTTATACTTTCATGTTGAATTTTGTCTTTTAATATTTTATTTATTGAATAAAAAGAATAAAAGAATGTTTACTATCCAAATAAATGGTCTGTGTAGTAAATTCTATAATAATTTAAGGAAAATAGTGAACTACGAATATTCAACTGGTCTTTAAAGTTTGCCAGAAACTTAGTTCCATATTTTTCGTTCTTCCATATAAACCAATAGAATAGAACAGGGAGTTGATAAAATGGTGAACTTTAATCTGTGGGTGATAAATATAACAAGAAAATCAATATATTTTCAAAGTTTTACTACAAATATAAGTAAAACACATTCGAAACCAACTCGGTGTGCATTTCCATGCAAACTTCAACTCAACAACCGTTTTCATGCATTTTCCAACTCGACCCAATAATTTACACAATTGTACATTCTTCGAACGTCCCCCATGTAAAACAGCTGTTGTTTATTTTGATTTAAAACTCAAATTGGATTTTTAACTAAAATGTAAAGATGTTAGCCAGAAATTTCTTTAACAAGTGAGTTTGTATATTTACAACTTTTGTTTGCAATATGCATTCAATTTTTTCTATTTTCAAGTGCACATTTGCCTTTTATATTTTGTGTGTGACAGAAGATTTTGAAATTTTGACATCAATGATTTGACAAATAATGTAGGGACACCAACTTTAAGAAGAAAAATTAAAAGTGAATATAAAAGTGAATATAGCGTTTTATTGGTACTCGAATACTATGTTAGGGATAGATTACCAATAAAACGCGGCTATAGTGTATTGTGCGAATGTGTTACCTCTATGAATTTTAGTTTTACCTTTATTTTGTATTGTCATTTTTTTTTAGTTAAAATTATCTAAGTGCTATTTCCTTTAAAAAAAGGTTTTAAAAAGTTCTAAATAATAATAATAAAAAAAAAAAGAAAAAAAATGTTTACATAACTGAACTACATATATATAGATATATTATAAATACCTAAAATTGAAAATTAATATCCAAAAACCAAAAAAAAGGAAATTTTTAATTATAAAAAAAAAAGTAACAAACATAAAATAACTTTCCCAAATAGCCAACGAGACACCACGCACCGTAGTGTACTGCAGTTTTAAATTAAAAAAAAACTTACCAATTTCTTACTTAATTTTTTTTTACTTAACCTAGACCTATATAAAATGTTAAAACCATACTTACCTGAATACTTACCTTAGAACTATATAAAAGAATAAAAAGATAAAAAAATATACTTACCTTTGAACTGTATACAGTTAATATCGATATTTTTTTGTTATATTGTTAACATTTTTATTGTAATAATACTATAACCTAAAAGTATATAAAAATAATATAAATTTAAATAAATATGTAATTAGTACTTACCTGATATCTTATTAGTAAATAAATTATACTTACCTTTAAACCAGTTACATTAATTAAATAATAATTTTTTCTAATACTTATTTATAACTTTGTATTATTAAAGTAAATTTTTTTATTTGTAAATAAAATGTAATAATTTTTAGAACGTGGTAAAAAAAATATATATTTTTTTTATTTTTCGTGGATGTTCGGAAGGCATTTGAGAAGTTTTAAGGTTATTTTATTTGAGTCTATCCGACCATGGTGGCGTAAAATATCTCAATGAGGTGAAGGTGAGGGAAGAATATAAAGGTAAGGTGAAGATGGGTGTAAGTACGAGTAAGGGACTACTGCAGGTAAATGGAGGTTGCAGTAGTCAAGGTGGTATCTTCAAGATACATGGGCGGGAAAATCCTCCGAGGGTCAATACCATTTTCGACCCTCATCCCTCTATGGAGATCACCCTCCCCCCTCACACTTGTCGTCGTCTCGTTCGACGTTTGCACCATTGTATATAAACTATATAGTAGGTATTCTCATGGAACAGAAAATTTTAGTACGGAATCGAAGCCACTGGGGGCGTTAGTTGGACGAAAATTTATCAGTTTAAGAGAACGAGAAGAGCCAAACTTCATATAAAAAAAAAACTAATGTGCGAATGAAAGGAGTATTTTATTTCCTGTCATAAGAAATAGGTTGTGTGACAGAGTTGTTTGTTTCCCGCCACAATAAGAAGGCAAAAAAACGTAAAAATAAACAAAAATTTGACGTTACTTCTTGTCTGAGCATTATTCGCATAGAATTGAATATACATGTATTCATTCATACTTGTATACAACGATTGCTTTCAGATTTTGGTTGTGACTGCCTAGCGACGGCTATTCATTTTGCTATAGCTATGTATGCTTTAACCATTGTAGGTATTTTGCTATTTCAAATTCGTTTTGAATTTATTTTTCAATTTTTGTAAAAACTGATTCGTTGTTGCCAAATTTGTATTCTGGTGCATTGATGTTTTTGTTGTTTTTTATTATTTTGCAAATTGTTCGAAAGGGAGTAGGTGGGTGCTACTTGACATTTAAGTTACGAGAAATCAAATGAATATTTATTAATATTTTATTTGGTTGAAGCAAACTTAATTTAATGAAAAAATAGCAACATCACAACTGAAATTATAATTTTCACGTACTATGAATATTTTCCACGAGTGATTTACATTAAAATTTGTGAGTTCAAAACAAGTTTAATGGCATTTTATTGTATGTGAATTGGAATAAAGTTTTAAACCATACCTATTTTCATGTAAAATAAACTTTTTGTTAAAAAATTGTTTAAACATTTAAATTTGTATTGAATTCTGTTATTGCAACACTTAAACTTCAATAAATAACATTCAAATACGCTACAAATTTGACTTGAACTTGATTTTGAATGTATTACGTCTGCAAAAGCAAATGTGTATCTATTTTAATGAAGTTCTCAAAATGATTTCATACATTTATCAAAAATATTATATTCACAAAAAAGTTAAAATACCTAATTGAATTTACTTCATTACTTGAACATTTCTCCTATGATTTTTCAAATTGGCAACTCCATAACAATTCGTATTTCTATTTACTTTTGTTTGCTTCTTTGTTATTTTTTATAATTTTTCCTCCCTTCCAACTCCTTATAACACATTGAATAGAAAAAAGCAATATAAATGTTCACAAAAGTGCCTCTTAACTATCTCACTTGAACCTTCCTTTTATTCGTATATATTCATTTCAGATGTTTTGGGTGACGTTTGAAAATTAAATAAATTTTTTTTTCTGAATTCTCTCCTTCTCTCATCTCTTAAATATTCCTGAATTTGCTTAAATATTAGTTCGGAATCGCTTGCACAGGGGGCTCACTGTCTGTTCCTTTCGATAATAGTACTATTCAATTTTATATACAAAGGCGGCCATGGCGCACGCAAGCATTCCTTTCGGTTTTCTTTTCTGTTCGCATACAAAAATTTCATATAAACATCACAAATTGAATTTCCTATGGCACCAAAGACGATGGGAGAGTTTTCGTTTTTTTTTATTTTTACAGGGAAACTATTTATCTCCTTTACTAGTTCCTTATGGAATAGTAATAATATTCACCTCTCAGTCATTGACTCAAGGATAAATGAATCTCTCCACTCTGCGACACTAGCGCCAGTAGGCATGTGGTAACAAAGTTTGAAACTAGAGCCTTCACCTTTGACTTGATGTTTAAAATTTCTATTTGACTATTTTGGTCTAATTTCAATTTTTGTATGTTAACTTCAAAGCCTTCGATCGTGTTTACTATTTCTATAGGATCTATTACATGAACAATTGTTTGAGTTTGGTTTATCAGCTCAACTGTTCCTCGGCTAATGATTGTTAGCCATTATAAGTATGAATTTGCGAGATGAGAAGAGCCTGTTCCGCTACCACTGCTGTTGTTAACATTGTCCAAAGTATTAGCCAGATCAGAACCTTCAAATTTATTATATCTTTTAATAGTTGTTGGATGGACATTTTTTAGTTTTTTTCGTCTAAAGTAAGGTTCATTTTTATGTCGTAAATGCTTATAATTTCTTATAAAACATTCTACATTCATTATTTTAATTAATTTAATTATTATAATCTTCTCTATCTACATATATTACTTTTCTGGTTCTTACGATTCTTACGATTTTTTGCTTTTTCACATAAAATTTTAGGTTCTGTTTCTACTGCCATATTTGGACTCATATCAAGAGTGGAGTGATGCCTATAATTGTATATTTTAACTGCCTTATGCATTTTTTTGATTGGTAGTTAAATATATATTTTTAAGTATAAGCAAAATTTCTAGTAAGATTGAATGAAAATGTTCAATATCCGAGTTTTCTGTATGAGAATTCGGTTTTGTAAAAGGAACCTGAATGTTTTCATCTCGGAAAAATTCATTGATATTTTCCGTGTTAAATTCGTTATCACAAATGATTTTCTTAGGATTTCAGAATTTACAAAACTGTTCTTCAATAGATTCAAGTTTACTAACCCAATTCTTACTCGTAAGGTTATAAATGTATGCTTTTTTGGTAAGTTTGTCTAGGAATGTTAGATAGAGGAGTTTATTAAAATAATAGATATCCATGTGCAAGATTTCATTGGCTTCGTTTGGTGTCACAGAAGTCTTAAACTTAGGTTTAATTGGTTTTCTGTCATATTTTCCTTCTTGACATGTTTGACAGTTCCCTATAACCTTGGATATTTGCTTTACAAGTCGTGGGTAGTTATAACTTGTTTTTAAGAGTTTTATACGTTTCAATTATCCCAGAGTGATTTCTTTCTTTAACATTATAAAAAGAAATTTGCAAATATCTGTTTCAGTATCTTCTTCAAGAGCTCTGAGTATGTATATTTGATAAACGACAAATTTTTATTTTCAAAAAGTTTTATTAAGCATTGCTGAATTTTGTTAAACTCTTGATAGGATAACTCAGTGTATATGCCTACTTTTCCATTCTTTAAAGTTCGCTTGAAGATATCTTCCCAATATAACTGATTTTTAGTCATATCTACATGGATGATTCTTCTTCCGTGAATCACTTCAGTTTCTGTTAGAACAGAATTAGAAACAATTATTTGAGTTTTGTATTTATTTACAATTTCTTTCTTTATTGGAAAATGATCTAACTGCTGTTCAGGAGCTGAATGAATGATTGCAAGATTTGAATTTTCATCGCATTGATCATTTATTTGATCAACATCTTGGATACGACTTAGAAAATCCGCGACTTTATTGTCTTTTGTAAGTATTCTATTTCATAATTAAATTCTGACAATTTAAGTAACCATCTCTGGTTCCTTGCCGAAAATTCTTTTCCATTATATTTTTTATTTAAATACTTTACTGGTTGATGGGTTCTAACTATTTTAAATTTATTTCCCCAAAGGTTGGGTCTAAAATATGTCACTGACCAGACAATTGCCAGGAATTCGTTGCCTGTTGGTGAGTATCTTTTTTCATGATCATTTAATGATCTTGAAGCATACCAGACAGGATGACCTTCCTGGGTGAGAACAGCCCCAATTGCATAATTAGAAGCGTCAGTGAAAACAGTGAAAGGTTTTTCAAAATTTGGAAATCTAAAAAGAGGGTAATTTGTGATGTTTTGCTTAAGAGCTTCAAAAGACTGAATATACTCTGGGTCTTTTAAATTAATTTTAGCATTTTTCTTTAAGTACTTGATCATTGGATAAGCGGTTTTAGAATAATTTTTTACAAATTTTCTATAAAATCCCGTTATACCAAGGAACGATTTTAAATCCTTTTCAGATGTAGGTAACTTGTAATTTATTATACCTACATTTTACTTTATCTGGATTGGGTTTAATACCTTCCCCAGTTAAAACATGACCCATAAACTCAGTGTCTTTTTGTAAAAAGGAACATTTGTCAAATTGAACTTTGAGGTTATGTTTTGCTAGTGTACCAAATATGTCGGTTATGGCAATAAGATGTTCTTCTAGACTAGTGGAAAAAAAATAGAATATTATCAAGATAAACAACACAGATCTTATTAATGTGTTCCCTTAATATTTCATTCATTAGCCTTTGGAACGTCACGTCGTCGCTGGGGCGTTCTTGAGGCCAAATGGTATCCGAGTAAATTCATATAAACTGCATTTATTAAACTTGTGCTTTATGGGTATTGGGTCAAATTTACAGATCCATAGATAACTCATTAGTCACTCTGTACCCTTTAACTCTTTCAACCATCGATAATTATCATCCTCCCTTATTACTAACGCTCTACATTAATTCCTATACAGAAGTCACACCTACCTCACATCCTATTTTGATTGTTTTCATAAAGCTCAATTCTCCCAAATTAACGATTATATTAAACAAAGTCTCATTTAATTTTGAAAATATGTCTGTTGATGAAGCCATCAACTTATTCTATGAGGTATTACACTGTTCAATCTCATTGTATATCCCTTCCTTCAGACGTACAATTTCTCCTTCATCACCACCTTGGTACAATCGTAGACTCCGTTCGCTTGGTAATCAAAATAAGTTATGGGAAAACTTCCTTCGCTCCCAATGCCCCACTGAATACTACAAGTATATTGGCGCATACCATCAATTCAACGAACTCTACAGTTTTCTCTACCAACAGTATTTACACAAACCCCAATCTTACCTAATTAATGATTCCAAATCCTTCTTTCAGTTCGTTAATTGCAAAATAAAATCCGACGGGTACCCTACCTATGTATCTATTCTTCAATAATGAAACCTCTAATGATAACCGAACTATAGCTAACTACTTTACATAATATTTTAGAAACTCATTCTCAAAAGACTCTTTTATACCAAATTCGACCTATTTTGAGTATTTACCGGATTACCCGCTGGGTCCTTTCTTACCCGACCACATTGCTCCATCAGCCGTTGAATATAAATTTTCGCAACTTTATGACGAGTTTACTCCAGGACCTGATGGCCTCCCCGATATTTTTCTCAAAAAATGTTGTCCTGCGCTTTCAATAATTTTCAACCTATCATTATCCCAAGGAAGTTTTCCTAAGATTTTGATAACATCTTTCATAACAACGATCCACAAAAAAAGGACCCAAAGGTGAGGTAAAAAACTACCGACCAGTTGCTAAACTTTCACATATCCCAAAAATCTTTGAAAGAATTTTATATGAACTCCTTAGTTTCCCATACTACCCCTTCTCAACATAGTTTCTTAAAAAATAGATCAATCACCACAAACCTTCTAGAATTCGTCTCATTCACTCTTAGAGCCTTAGAAAGCGGGAATGAAGTTGATATGGTCTCTACAGATTTCAGCAAAGCTTTTGATAAAATTTCTCACAATCTTATAGTAGTTAAACTTTCCTCCTTAGGTTTTGAACCTAAAAATGGATTACCTCGTACTTAGAGAGTCGTGAATATTGTGTGCGTTTCAGATCAGCGATCTCCAACCCTATATTATCGACCTCCGGTGTCCCTTAGGGTAGCCATTTAGGCCTCCTTCTCTTTATCCTTACAATCAACGACATTGAAATGGCAGTTAAACATTGTCAAATATCCCTCTATGCCTATGATACTAAACTGTTTAAAATCATTGCGGTACTTGAAGGCATGTATCTCCTCCAATCAGATCTCGACAATTTCTCAACCTGGTGTACTAACAATTGCTTAGAGCTCAACATAAGCAAATGCAAGACTATGACCTTCTCCCGTAAACGCATCAAAACAACCCCCCGTCTCTACCTTCTACATAATATACCCTTACAAACAGTTGAAAAAATCAAGGATCTCTTTCAAGGATTTGCTTCACATTGATGAGATTATCCATAAAGCCAACTCTGCATTATGTTTTGTTAAAAGATGGTCTAAAGAGTTCTCTAACCCTTATGTCACCCGATCGTTTTACTTGACGTTTGTCCGACCCTTACTTAAATATGCATCTCAAGTTTGGTGCCCCTTTCAAGATATACATATGTATATCAAGAATAGAAAGCATCCAACGACGATTTCTTCCTTTTGTACTTCAATCCCTTCCATGGGAAAATCCTTTAATCCTACCACCTTATCTTGATCGCCTCCGACTATTAAACCTCAACACTACAGGCACGGAGAGAAATTGCCCTCCCTCTATAACTTAATTTATTTAAACGTTAACATCCGTAACCTAAGAAATCCTCGTATCTTCTATCTACCATCACACCACACCTCCTATGGCCTTAATGAACCTCTGACACGTATGCTTCGGTTGGTGAATTCAAATAACTCATTTCATTTCAATATTAGTACCAATAACCTAAAACTCCTTTTATCCCACCCTCACTCAAATATGTAATTATATAAGTTTAGATTTAAGTTAGTTTTTAAGTTTATACTTGTAGCTTGCTCTAAGCTGAATAAATGGGGGTCAAGCCCCCACTAAAATTAAATTACATATAGAAGCCGCATACAGAACGCCAAATAAAAAAAAAAAATTATTGAAACATTTCAAATTTACACAAGTAAAAATGTTTTAATTACTAACTTAAGGCATTACCAAAGGTCAGTCGTGGGTTCAAATCTCAACCATGGCTGAACATTTTTTTAACTTAATAAATTAAGCTGAAAACAATGAACTAAAAATACTAGCATTATTATTACATATGAAAAATATGGCACAAGGCGCCCAAAGCTTTTTTCACATTAATACTAGTATTTTAAGTTCATTGTTTTCTGCTTAGTTTAAAAATTTATTTTTCATTATTTTAGTTTGATGTCTTATTAATTTTTTTAAAACTATATTTATTTTTCGGTTAACTTTCACAACCTTAAATTTGCTGTGGGCTCTAAGACTATATAGTTTTCAATTTTTGAAAGAATTAAGTAGAGAAAAATTGTAAATTTCATGAACATTTTTACGCTTCAAACTTTTTTTAAAGCTTTTTTGGGGGAAAATGTTGGCTTTATAATTCTTATTTTTTTCGAAAACTATGAAGTTTTTGTTCACTTAAGAACATTTAGATACAATACTTAATTGTAAGCTACACTATCCCGAGGTGATGTAGGCTATATTATATTCAAAAAAAATGGATCCTTACTAAATCAAGGTTTTTATAAAAGAAAATTTACTAAACAAATCTGACGAAGTCGAAAGATTATTAAAATCGAAAATTGGCTCTGGAAAAACACCAAAAATTAGAATTTCTTATACGAAGATTTGTATTCAATCACATAATAGTCCGGTCAAATTAGAGATTCGAAGTTACATAAATTCCCAACAAGCTGAAAACCAGTAACATTGTTTAAAATATAATTAAAAATTAAATTTGAAAGTTCCCCATCTTTCCCTTTATGAAAAAATTTGTAGTCTTTGTCAAAGGTCAATAAAAATTGTTTTCAGGAAAAATTGTAGATCATAATTAAATTATCTACCAAAAATATATCAATACTTTTGTCCTACTAGCCACCGTTTTTGAGATATAACGATTTAAATAGTTGTAAAAGTTGTAATTGTCATAATATACACAGACAAACGTTTCCACGCTACCAATGAGGTTATGTATTTAGCGCGTTTTTTAACGTGGTTTCCCCAGTAGGCCTATTCCACGGGTCAGTTGTGATCCTGTTTAATTTGAAACTATGGCAAAATAAGTTAAAAAAGTAATGAAATTTAATCGTCGTCTCTTTCAAATTCTACTTCTTATTAACACGCTTATATTAGCTTCACTTGTATGTATGTATGTATGTATGTATGTATGTATGTATGTATGTAACCGACACCTTTACACTCGATTTTGACCCACTTTACACGAACCGATTTTAATAAAATTTTGTACACATATCAAGAACCGGTGGCAAAACAATAATTTCATAAGTTTATCTCAATATCCTTATCAGGATTACCAGGATTAAATATTTTAATCCCACAGCTCCTGCTTTTTCCTGATTTTATTATGCGCTTATAAATATTAATAGACTCCCTCATTTTAAGTGCTTCGGTGGCTCAGTTGGTTAAAGCGTGGTCACGTTTCAGTTTGAGCGTCAAGGGTCGTGGGATCAAATCCTAGCTATGGGTGACTTTTTTTTTAATAAAAATTACGAGATTTTAAATTATAAATAAATAATTCCAATTTCATTCACAATTTCAATCAACTAAATGGGTCAATGAAAAAAAAAACACGCTTTTAAAGCACGTTAAACTAAAAAGTTAAAAATAAATATAGTTTGAAAAAAACTAAAAAACACGCTTTTAAAACCCATCATACTAAAAAAGCGGAAAATAATTTTTAATATAAGCTGAAAACAATAATGAACTAAAAATACAAGTGTTATTGTGAATAAGCGTGGGCGCTCGATATATGAAAAAAAAATATGGCCAATGCGCCCAACGCTTTTTCACAATAACACTTGTATTTTTAGTTCATTATTGTTTTCAGCTTATATTAAAAATTATTTTCCGCTTTTTTAGTATGATGGGTTTTAAAAGCGTGTTTTTTAGTTTTTTTCAAACTATATTTATTTTTATTCTTGATCTTCTTGTTCTTGTTCGTCTTGTTCTTGTTCTTCTTCTTCATTGTCATCCTGAGTGCATGTAAACTGCGTAGGGCCTAGCTGATAACCAAGCTACACTTGAACTTGGTAATATACCCGAAAAAGATGTTGATGAGCAGCAACTGACCTATAACACAGGTCAACAAAAAAATATTTTTTTTTGTTTCTGTGTTCAAATAGCGATTTTCTCAATCTTTGTATTGAAAAATAAATAACTGTTTTTTTTTTTAAACTTTGTTTTTTCACCAGTTACAATGATAAATAAATATTTTTAGAAAAACGCGTTTAAAGTTTTTCTTTTACATTGTATTTATGTATATGGAAACACGAAAACATATTTAGTTTTTTTATGGTGTTAGAATTCGAATATCTTTAAATCATTTTAGGAGAAGTGAAAAATGCAAAAAAAAAAATGTTTAAATTTTTTTTTTTGAAAATGAAACAAAGATAGACAAAATAAAATATAATTCCATTCAATAAATAATCACTGTAAAACATCAAGCCCAAATCAAATTGCTTGCCATAATGGACTTTTGGCTCATTCGGGGCCATCCAAGTCTAAGTTCACATTTTATTGAACTTATGTACATACATATATGTATGTAAATGTACAGACAGTATTCTATTCAGATTCAATAAATAATCACTGTAAAACATCAAGCCCAAATCAAATTGCTTGCCATAATGGACTTTTGGCTCATTCGGAGCCATCCAAGTCTAAGTTCACATTTTATTGAACTTATGTACATACATATATGTATGTAAATGTACAGACAGTAGTCTATTCAGATTTTAGGTTATTTTATTACATACATACATATGTATGTATATGTATAACCCAAAAATAAATAAACATTCAAGTCCATGAGGAAACCCCTTTTGTTGGCTCACCTAAGATTTATTCCTATCAGTTTTTAAATACCAATATTTTGATTTTATAGTCCACCACATACGCCTTGATGTTTAGCGGGGCATATACATTATACATATGTACACCATGATAACGGTTGATTTTCGTGGTCCTTATAATGATACATCTATCATTAGGTAAGACTTCGGTAAATACATAAGGGCCCTAATATTTATGTCAACTTTTTTTATTGACTCCAGTTGCTATTATTCATGTAGGTATATTTTGTAAATATTAGCCGTGTTTTATTTGTAATTGAAAATACTAGCTAGTAAAATTTTACATGGAAAACTACAACACCTCAAAAGTGAACAAAAATAAGATAGTGTTTATCCATAGTAATTTAGTGAAGATAGAGTTTCATCTAGTTAAATGTAGGGGCAGTCAAGAAGTGCAAAAAATATGCAAATGTTGGCAACATGAGGGTGTGTTCGGTAACAAATACACTTCTTTTACACTTCGCCTGCATTGAAAAGTACAAGCGATCCACAAATTTCAAACCAAACATTTATTTGGGTTGAAATTATAAAAATGCAATTATTTCGTTAAAAAATTTATTAAAATCAATACTTTACAAAATTTTTAAAACTTTTAGGAACAATTCATAAGAGATAAAATAATTTTTTTAGGATTAGTGTATTTTACCATCACATATTGTGGAAAATTTATTGAAATATGCTTGTTCTCATTAAAAAGCTGACAAAAGTTGCTCCCATAAATGCATGGTTGTGAAAGTCTGACGAATCCATACCTTTTTTAAATGCACATGTTAAATGTCCGATTTTCTTAAAAGCAAAACTCAAATATTTTCTGAGCAAATGTGAAACTATAAAAAGTGATAAGCAAACATATTTTTTTTTGACTTTAATATGATTGCAATTGATCGCATGTATACAATGCATGTATTTATAAAAACACTCAAAGTTATATACATATATACGGTATTGAGTAGAATAAAATGGTAATTTTGACTCTACAGGCAACTTGAAGTAACTTCTTATAATTTTTATTAATTATTTATTTATACTTTCATGTTGAATTTTGTCTTTTAATATTTTATTTATTGAATAAAAAGAATAAAAGAATGTTTACTATCCAAATAAATGGTCTGTGTAGTAAATTCTATAATAATTTAAGGAAAATAGTGAACTACGAATATTCAACTGGTCTTTAAAGTTTGCCAGAAACTTAGTTCCATATTTTTCGTTCTTCCATATAAACCAATAGAATAGAACAGGGAGTTGATAAAATGGTGAACTTTAATCTGTGGGTGATAAATATAACAAGAAAATCAATATATTTTCAAAGTTTTACTACAAATATAAGTAAAACACATTCGAAACCAACTCGGTGTGCATTTCCATGCAAACTTCAACTCAACAACCGTTTTCATGCATTTTCCAACTCGACCCAATAATTTACACAATTGTACATTCTTCGAACGTCCCCCATGTAAAACAGCTGTTGTTTATTTTGATTTAAAACTCAAATTGGATTTTTAACTAAAATGTAAAGATGTTAGCCAGAAATTTCTTTAACAAGTGAGTTTGTATATTTACAACTTTTGTTTGCAATATGCATTCAATTTTTTCTATTTTCAAGTGCACATTTGCCTTTTATATTTTGTGTGTGACAGAAGATTTTGAAATTTTGACATCAATGATTTGACAAATAATGTAGGAACACCAACTTTAAGAAGAAAAATTAAAAGGGAATATAAAATTGAATATAGCGTTTTATTGGTACTCGAATACTATGTTAGGGATAGATTACCAATAAAACGCGGCTATTATGTAACTACTCATATTATAAGGAGGAGAGATATAATATTGTTTGTTTAAATTGAATAGGATCCGAAATACTTGATCGATTTGAAAAATTCTTTTTCCGTTGGGAAGCTACACTATTCCGATTGACATAGGCTATATTATATTTAAAAAAAAAATGAGGATACTTACTATGGGAAATTATTAAAATCCAAAATTGACTCTGTAAAAACACAAAAAATTTTTTCGACAAAGTTCTCCATGACATGATTTAATGATTTTGAACGATATGAAATATTCATTGTGAAGTTTTGAAAATTTTGGATACCTATGTAATTGTAAAATTAATTAGGTATTACACTTTTCATCATTTTGGGTGCATAAGTTTAAAAGATGAATAATAGATTGTGTTGTGATGCGAACAATGCCACAAATTGATAAATGACGCTGCACATTGACTTAGACACTGTGCAATTTGACAGGTATCCTTTTCACAATGTATGTAAATAGTCGGAGGTCCGTAGAACTAATCTTAAATCTCCCTCTTTTTCGCATCATACATCTACGTTGCATATTTATTCAGGTGTTGGCAAAACGTGTTTATTGGTTGTTTTTGCACAAAGAAACTAATTGAAAAACACTAGATTCGTTCCAGGATACCCTTTTTCATGGTATCTTATAAGAACAAATAGAGATATTGACTCCAATTAAATTTTGTTCGACATAATATGCAGAAAGTACATACATACTTTCATAAAAATTGTAAGTGGTTTTTTCACTATAGCAATTTTAAAAAAACTGATCTGATACACTACAGATTTGGTATGCATTTGGAAGAAATTCAACATAACGTTATTTTTTTAAATAGACAAATTTACGCTCAAGTACAATGAAAAATGATATTTTCTTCTAAATAAATGTCAATTAACATTTATTTTACAGATAAAAAAATATTATGTTGGACTCGAGTATTTCGAGAGTGGGCTAAAATATTGACTTCAAATTTATTTTTAACTTCCCATAGGGAGATATTGATATCGTCTTATAGGTCTGATTTGTCAAATTAAAATTTTTCAAAAATCTGGACGTTTCAAGGTCCCTAGAATATAGATCTGTCATTTATAGAGATCGAGATGTCTGTGTGTGCGTCTGTACGTACGTTGTACGTTCGATATATAAAGATACAAATTTAAAAATTTAGTAAGCGTGTTTTCATTAAAGCAGTTTTAAAAAAAATTGAAAATTGTGGTTGGTCGCAATTTGACTTCATATTGACAAATTAATTTAGTTATATTCATTGTTCATATTGTAATACAGATTTTTTATAAATTTGGAAAAAGTTCAACATACCGTTATTTTTTAAGATAAAAAACTGAAACAAAAAAATATTTGGTGCTCAATACAATAAAGAAAAATAATATTATCTTCAAAACATTTTTCTACAATGTGAAATTATATATTATATTTTGGACAGTTTTTTTTTTTTTTGCTAAAAGTTAAAAATTCTATCAAAAATTGGTAAAAATTGGCTGTGACTGGAATATCTCCGATATTTTCTTCAAATTTATTTAACTTTATATGTACCTAAAACAAACTAGGTTCAGTATTTTACGGATATAATATACTCATATAAGAAAAACTCGCTTATAAAAAACACAATCGAAAACCCAGTGTTTTTTCTTTATATTTCTTTTGAAAGTAATCGTATATAAGCAACTTGCCTATAAGAAAAACACTCTTTTAAGAAACTTATTTTTACGTACCAGTATAAATTTTTAGAATAAAAAAGAACTGCTAAAAGAAAACTACTTCATCAAAAAACATTTGTCAAAACTTTTTGTTTACTCATCCTTGCAATACCACCGTTAATGATAGCTTTTCAGTGATGAAATGATAGCAGCAGTTTTGGAAAAACCGCGAACACTGCAAATATTTTGACATTTCGATCTACATTTTACTCATTGCTTGCACATAAAAAATATCTCGTTGTGCCCATTCATTTTATAAAGAAATTTTCTTTCTTATATCCGTGTTTCTCATATAAAAAATTTCTTGGATCTTAAGACTTTCTTATAACCGTGTTGCACTGTATTAATATATGGTTAGATTTTGACAATAATATCAAATTGACATTTCGTTTACAAAAACTAAAAACTAAAATTAAAATAGGTATACCAATAATTGTCAAAAATTGTTTTTCCGCTACGTACAATATCTTGAGGAATTTCTTAAGTTTGATAGTTTTTTTGTTAGTAAAATTTGTAATTAATCAACATCAAAAATAAATCGATTAATATCAAGAATGCATAATGGGAAGTGATCAATGTGAGTCGCACCCAGCATTTTTTTTTTGTATTTGATTTGACAATTTTATTACGAAAAATATAAATATATACATAATTACATATGTATAACTAAAATAAAAAAATAGCAAAAAAATAAAGAGATACATTGTTTTTTTGACTTGAATAACTTGGGAGTAGTCAATCATTTTAACTTTGAATTCATTTTATTTTGTACATAATACTATTGTTTACATTGGGTAAATTTTGGAAACATTGAATTGAGAGTTCTTTTTACAAAAAATAAAAATCTAAAATTTACCAAAGAGTGTCAAAAGAAGTTTTTCGACTCAAATATGTTATCTTCACAACATTTAATGATATTGATTTCAAATGTACATAATAAACTGTTTTTCTTAAGCCTGATAATTTTTTTGTTTGTAAAATTGTTATCAATCAACTTCAAAAGTAAATCGATTAATATCAAGAATAAATCGATTACACACGTCTTACAAAAAACTAACAAATTCACAAGAACTAGCAAAATTTTGTTTTGTGTTTAAACTGAAAGGGAACACTTAATACGTTTTTTTATTTGTCGATTTATTTAACTCAATATCTGACTGAATAATTGAATACAACAGATTATTAAATTAAAATATTGTATACGAGTATATTTCTGTTAAAATTTTTAGTTAAAAATGCCACTCTTTGACGATTTTTCGCAGGTATACATATGTATGTACATACATATATTATGTAATGTGTATGTATCTAAAAAAATCAGTTGGCATTACGCTCAGATGAGTACAAACGTTTGAGTGCACATGTACCCGCATTTGCTTATCATTTAATGACGTTATCGTTAAACGCCCCTTCAAGGTTGTCATAAACGATAACATAAGCCATGATATTTTTCTCCGGGTGCATTGCAGTTCTATGGACTCTCTGGTGTGGCTTTACTGATTATGTGTTAAGCGAACAACTTATTACTGATAAGTAAAAACAGTTTATGTATATATAGAATGCAATCGTGACTGAGGCTGTCATATGTCTTCGATATATGCTCGTATGTAGTCACAGTGTTTCAAATAACATCGATAGTTTTTAATACAAAGTTGTAAGTTGTCCACATGATAAAATTAAGTTAATTTAGAATTAGTAAACTGAGTGTCAACAATGGGTGAAGATATCTTACTAAAAGAATGCAAAGTGAATTCCGGAAACAAATCTCAAGGTAATAACCTTTACCGCGTGTGTGTTCGGTATAAAAAAGAAAACAAACATTTAATTAATAATTTGCTGATTAATGAAATTTATTATTATTTGACTTTTTAAAACTGCCAGATTCATGACAACAAGACGATGTGTCTAATTATACTCAATTGAATTATTTTGCTCGTAATGAAAAGTTTGCTTTAAGATATTATTATGTACATACGAGTACATAACCCGTAAATAAAAAGTGTTGCTGGCTTTAGCACGTGGGATGGTGTATTCTTCTGTATTCCATACAATTTATGTATTAAATCTTCAAATACTAACAGTAAAAAGTGTTTTAATCTAAGCATAACATTAATTAAATTATTCTTCGTATTTTTGTGAATATGTTAGAAGTTTAATTTCTTCATTTTCATTGTTAAAAATTAAAAAAAAACCTATTGATCATCAACATGGAGAGAGTAGGATAGCTCAGGCGACAACATTTAATAACATAATTCTGCATTCTGGCGCTTACCTCGCTGTAACGGAACAATAATCTATTTCAAACATACATATACATATGTACATATCTATGTAGGATTGTACGTATGTATGTATTAGGGTGTCCGTTATTTTCCAGCCTTTTTTTTTTGGGAAAGTGAACACCGGAAAAAGATTGATCCGAGGCTAAAAAGTTTATAAATATTTGCTTTTATTATCAAATATAATTAACAAATTAAAATTGTTAACAACTTTATATTTTGTATGTTTTTGATATGACTTTACTTTTAAAATGTTTTTAAATAATTTTTGTGAAAACAATTCTTTCAGCAGATAATAATAAATTGAATAATCAATCAAAAAAAAATATAATTAATTTATTTAATTTAATTTGCATAAGATGCATTACAGAAGCTGCAAAGAGTAGGATAGGTCAAAAATGTACGGGAGGGGGGTCTATCTTCCTCTGTTTAGGCGGGAGACCCAAAAAAAAAAACTAAAACGTACAAAAAGTGAAACTACCACACAAATTTGTATCTGAAAAATATGACGTTAGAGGCACGGGTTAATGACCTCGGATATTTTTTTTTAGACAATATTGCTTTCTTAGGACATAAGCTATTGATTTCCGGTGTGCACTTTTGAAAAAAATTTCTTTGTCAAACAACGGACACCCTTGCATATATGGATGGATTCAAAGTTTCTTTAATCCAGGTTCTTTTATTGCTTGTTGTATACACCCAACCTCGCACCTACCCCAAACCCTATAGTGTGGCTTATCAGTAGAGTGCCCCCCTTACATACCTCATTATATATACACCTTATTTATTTAATCACGCAAAAAAGGAAAACAAAAATTTCATAAGAAAGAAGTAGTTTAAGTAATATTTAATTTTCTCGAAACCTATAAGACATAAAGTCTGCGTATGTATGTAGTTCTTAATTGTTGACTAATAGAGCAAGAACCCAGGGCCACCAGACATATCTTACTTCCTGAAAGGTAAAATGTGAGATACTGGGTCATATGTTAAAAGATGAGAAAGTTCTCAGAGTCAGAGCTGTAGAGCTTGAACTCGCGTGTGAGATCGATCGAGCAGACTCGGACTCGGACTTAGTTTCATATGTAAAAAACGACAGCTTAGACTCGATGGATACGAGATCATTCTCAAAGCTCTTCGTATAAAATAGTTTAAACTTTAGCTTCTGTGCGCCGTGCGGTGAGACGATATGAAAGAGGACATTCGATGTTTATTTTTTATAAATTTTTTTACTGATATTTTAAAATTGTTTTCGATATTAGTATTAGATAAATATTTTTTTTATAACAAAATACCCACGGACATGGTTTATGTATATGTATACAAATTTCTATAGGAACAAGTGTGCACTCTCCTTTAACGTGGACTTTGAAACAAAATATGAGAATGAATATTTTTATAAACTGGAGAATATGACATAAAATCAATGGATACAATTTTGAATGTTCTTTTAGTTTCTTTGATCAATTTGGAATGAATTTCACTTTAAAAAAAGTGGCTACCAATTATCTCCTAAATGGAAATTTTTAGAAAAAAAAAAGGTTTTTAAAACTTCAAATCTGTAAAACTGCATTATTTTCTCATTTTCTATAAAAAGACGAAGAATTGTTTATGTACTGAGTAAGAGAAAACCCATGCTTAACAATTTATGAGATCGATCTCATGCAATCAAGCATTTACTCATCTTTTCGCATATGAAGACCAGAACTATTGCACATCGAGCTTTTTTCAAGAGATCGATCTCAACACTATGAGTTCAAACTCACAATTTGAGATCTCATCTTTTTGCAAATGACCCACTGTGTAGCTTTTATATCTACTTTGAACGCCTGCATACCTGCTATTATGTATGTATACTTTATAAAAAACATTATTAGAAAATAATATCCACACTGCCAGACACTTTTCGTAGGCCATAACTTTTGTCAGGCGCTTTTTTAAAGCTATTAAAATAATTGAACTTACATATATGTATGTATACAGTTTTCTGATGTTAGATCTTTATATAAGGCGCGTTTTGTTGTTCATTTTATCCTTAGGTTAGTAAAATTTAACATAGTAAACAACAACAAACGAAAACTGAGGAGAAACAAGTTAGTAATCGAGCTCAGTAATTTACTAAGGATACATGTTGCGGCTATTTGACACATTTTATTGTTTTTATTTCGAATCGATATTTTGTTTATTTCTCTGACAGGTTTTGAAGTTTAATTTGATTTTTTTTCTTTTTTTCTCTCAAAAGTATTGACATTTGGCTCAAAGGGAACCAGCTTTTAAATATAAAACGAAAGTCAGTTTAAAACTAAGGATAGCGTTTTATTACGATCCCGATTACTAAGCTAACCTAAGTTTAGCAATAAAACGCGCCTATAGTATGTAATAACATACATGGAGGACCATTTTAAAACTATATTTGTTGAGCCTGACAAATCTTATGGGCCAAACATCCCCCCAGACAGATTTATTGAAGCAACGAGTTCTAAAGCAAAAAATATGAATTTTTAAAAAAATTAAAAAATTACATTTCAAACTTCAAACTAATTTTTACTTATATGTAGGTATATCTAATTATTTTTTTTTCTTCAAAAGTATTACTTTATTACACTTGATTTAAAAACAGGCTAATGGAAAGAGTGTTGACTTTAAAAATTATATAATATTAAATTGTAAGTGTCACTGTTATTTTTAACAATACTCGTAATTGTTTTTTATTTTTTAAGTTTTTTTTTTTAATTCCCTAGTAAAAAAAAGCTATCTTAGAACTGTTATACAGAAAAGCGATACAAAATCTTGTGGCCTGAGTTATCGTTCTCTTGCAATCAACATTGCTATTTGCCTGAAGAAATCATAATTATTTAATTGTCGCACAATATATATTTTATATGTATATATGTAATTAGGTATATAGAACGGGAAGACGGTTTAGATTAAACGCACGGTTAGATTAAACCCATATTAAACATTATTATTATTATTAAACTTTATTGGCACATAATAAATTAAAATACCTATCAATAATTGTAGAATTAAGTACTACCTACCAAGGCAAGTGTTGTACCTCGAAAAGGTGCTAGTTACATATGAAATTGTATTAATTTTTTTTTTTTTTTAAATAAGAGTGTGAGAGAAAGGATGAACACAATAATTGTTCTCACTGTTGGCTTGAATTATTTGATTTTTCATTAATATTGTTATTTTGTGTGTATTTTTTACTTTGTAACAATTTGTTGTTAAATTTAAGAATCCTTAATCAATACAAACAATTATTTATTAAACTTAAGCCTTGTGATTATACTTTCTCATAAACTTTAAGAGGTACACAATATGTTAGTATACAGCTCTTTTTATGGTAGATTATCTAATCTTTAAATGAATCAACTAAAAATAATATTTGTTAAAACGATTTACGTTCATTCCACCTATCCATTTAATTATATTCTACTAGAAATTACGTACGGATAAAATAATATTTTTTTCTTTCAGCAGAGGTTGAAATGGCCAGTCAAGAAATAGACCTACATTATGTGAAACAAAAACTTGAGGTTTGTTTTAATGTTCTTACAATACAAATGTACTTTTATAACAAATGTATTTATTAATTGATTCAAAACAAAAAATTTTAATGAACTAAATAAAAAAAGAGGCTTGGTGTGACCCACACTAATAACTTCCCATTATACCTTGAAAATTTGGCATTTATTGAATTTTTTGTGTTATAATAAACTCGCCGGGGAAAGTACGATAACTTGGGTGACAAGATTTAATAACGGGATCTTGTAGAGGGGTTCAAAATAAGCATTTTTTTACAATGGGAGGGGGGAGTTGGGGTCTATCTCCACCTGTTTAGGCGGTAAGGCCAATTTAAAATAAAAATGCTTTGAACGAACAAAGAGTTTTCAAAAAATAACGGTAATACTTACAATTAAGTATGATACATTTTTTTTAAAGCGTATACTCTATTCTATCAGCCTGTTTTTAAATTTAGTGAAAAAAATTTATAGTTTTCGAAAGAACTAATTTAAAAAAAAATTTGTCCCAAAAAAGATAAAAAATAGTTATAAAGTGTAATTTTTCAAATTTTTAATAAAATTTAAACATTTTTTGATTTGCAATCCGTTGTTCTAATTTATTCTTAATCAGAAACTGAAAACTATATGAATTTATGTCAAATAGTTTTCGAGAAAATTAGAAATTAACAAAATAAATATTTTAACTTAATTAATTTTATTTGATTAAAATACATTATAGGATAAATTAATTTTTTTTAAATACATCTTAGTTGAATTCAAAAGAAACTTTGCATACACCCAGCCTCGCACCTATCCCAATTCCTATAGTGTGCAAAGAGGGGGGCAGCATTTCAGTTTTTGATTAAGAATTAATTAGAGCAACGGATTGTAAATCAAAAAATTTGTTTATTTCAAGAAAAATTTGAAAAATTAATCTTCAAAATTATTTTTCAGCTATTTTTTGGGCAAATTTTGGTTTTAAAATAAGTTTTCTCGAAAACTATGAACTTTTTTGACCTGATTTAAAAACAAGCTGACAGAATATATTATACGCTTTACAAAAATGTATCATACTTAATCGTAAGTATTACCGTTAGTTTTTGACAACTCTTTGTTCGTTCAAAGCATTTTTATTTTAAACTGCCCCTACCGCCTAAACGGGGGGAAATAGACCCGGAGAAATAGACCCCCCCTCCCATAGTAAAAGATGCTTGTATTGAGCCCCTCTACCAAAATCCGTTAATCTTGTCGCCAAAGTTATGGTACTCGTGCCAACTCGCCAATTAAAGGGAAGGTATTAAGTATTCCCCTGCAGTGTTTAAACAAAACATAATTATGTTCATTCTTGTGACTTTGTTACTATTTGTAGAAAACTGAGTAATCGATTTATTTTGTATGTTGGTTAATAAAAATTTTATTAACAAAAAAATAACAGTCTTAAGAGACATTGTAGTGGAAAAGCAATTATTTTATTAACCAATTTTTACCTTCCCGTAGGGAGTTATTGTAATCGGTCCGATATGTCAAATTGAAATTTTTGACAAATCTGGACATTTTAAGGTTCCTAAAATCTAAATCTGTCATTTTTTGAGAGATGTCTGTGTGTGCGTGTGTACTTTGGTTCGTACGTTTGAACGTTCGTACGTTCCAGATACCCTTTTTCGTCCACGTTATCTCAAGAACGGGTATAGATATACATGTGTAACTTCGAAAGATGCAGAAAGGTCTGTTATAAAAATTTGTCAAGTTAGTTGCCCGCTCTCGAGATATTGGAGTCAAAAAACATTTGTTTTATATTTTGGTAAAATTTTTTGTACTATATATTTTATTTTTTGTAAAAAAAACTGTCAGTTGAATTTTTCAAAATTTTAACAGACTGATGTCAAAAACGTCAGGTATCAGAAAATTATTTTGAAGATAATATCATTTGTCCTTCATTGTATATTTGATCGCAAAAAATTTTGTTTTAGTTTTTCAATTTAAAAATATAACGGTGTGTTGAACTTTTCTCCAAATTCATACTGTTTTTGTATTATATCACAATGTACACCATAACATTAATTTGAAGTCATTAGCACTATTTGTTTCTGAGAAATTTGCGACCAACCGGTTTTCATTTTTTTTTATTTCTATAGTAGTAGTATAGAATAAACCGCTCACTAAAGTTGTATGAAACATGAAAGTCCTTTCATCATCATTTGAAGTTATACTCGGTCGAATAAAATTTAATTTGGGTCGATATTTATATTCGTTCTTGAGATACAGTTAACGAAAAAGGGTGTCTCGAAATACAGACATCTCTCTACAAATTAATAAAACACCAAATCAAAATAAAATATATCAAAACCTATTTAAAATGTACATATATATCAATATGTATGTCAAATACAATCACAATGATATACAAAAGTAATGTTATTATAATAAATTAAATAATTTTGTGTTCCTCTTCATCAACCAAAAGAAATTTTCACCTCTTCTTCATTTTTTGTTATGTTGAATCTGAGTACCTATACTTTAACTATATATTATCTAGCAATATTATGTATAAAGTTTTAATTTTCTTTTGTTTTCCAACAACATTTTGTTTCTAATACTAACAGACTGTACAGAATTCGATCTTAAAAGACGTTGACCGAAAGTTAAAAACTATGATCGATGAAATCCTTCAGGATGTTCGTCAAAAAGAACTTCAGGCTCATGAGTTTAGCAATTTTGTTAAACGAAGTAACAATAATTCCACTTGGAGTAATAGACTGCCTCAAGAAATGCAACCACATTCTGAAAACATAGAAGGCAAAGGCAATACATTACTTAAACCCAGAAGAGCACTCCCAGATAAAGTATTTGTCGTAAGAGAATCCTATCTTACAGCATTGCTCGAAGTTGACCATATGAAAAGTATCTACAATATATTTTTCATTATATTGACGGTATTTCTCTTGAACAGTGTTTGTTACGATTATTTTGTATTGGGAAGGTATGTACCTATGGTAAAATACAAAATTTTAATTCTTTAATAAATGAATTCTTAGAGTAAATTTTGGCTTGGGTACAATTAAAATTGGAATGAGAGATATTCATCTGGTAATGGGAATATGGATCCTTTTGCATATTCCAGTACTGTCAGTCTATTATTTCTTCAAAATTTGGGCCTACGTTCGTCAAAAATTTAGCAAAAGTAAGTTCTCAGCTATGTATGTAATATTAATGTAACACATGCTTAAAATTAATTAAATGCGTATTTTATTTTTTTGAAGACAAATCTCTGCAAACCCTCTGGAACCTTGCATGTTTGATGCTTTTCGTCTGTCTTCAATTATCTCTCCTATATGTTGGGACTACAGCATGCCTTCGACTGAATTTACCTTATATACCGGGTGCTGTTATGCTTCTAGAAACTACGCGACTGATGATGAAAGTCCATGGATTTGTTCGCACTAATGCAGGGAAAATATTAGCTGTGAAACGTAAGACTGATGGGGAAATAGTAAAAAAGGAAGTCAATATGGCATCTTTTGGATGCTATCTGTACTATCTTTTTGCACCAACACTTATTTACAGGGATTTTTATCCTCGTACAAATTATATTCGGTGGACATTTGCACTAAACCGCTTATTGGAAGTGGTTGGCGTAGCTTTCTTTTATAGCTATATCTACGAACGCCATATTCATGTTCATTTTTCAAAATTTGGAATCGAAGAATTGACAAATTCAAGTCTCATTGTGAAACTATTCGGAATGATAATGCCTAGCTTCTTTATTTTTCTTGCTGCCTTCTATATGGTGTTACATTCGTGGCTTAACTTTACTGCTGAATTACTGCGCTTCGGTGACCGGATGTTCTACAAGGACTGGTGGACAGCAAGAAACTATGAGGGATATTTTCGTAACTGGAACGTTGTAGTTCATGATTGGTTGTATGAATATATCTACAAGGATTTTTATAATCATATATTCAAAGGCTCAAAGCTAGCTTCTTCACTAGTTGTCTTTTTTGTGTCAGCTTATATGCATGAGCATATTATTGGTGTTGCTTTGCAAATGTTCTATCCAATACTCTTTTGTAGTTTTGGAATTTTAGGTGTCTTCTTAGTTTTCGCAACAAAAGATTTTTCGCCAAGATTCGGTAATATGTTTTTATGGTTTACTTTAATGACTGGAAGTAGTTTTCAAATATCAACTTATTCTATGGAGTATTTTGCTAGGCAAAATTGTCCCGACATTGTAGCAAAAAATTGGATAGAATGGCTTACTCCCGTATCTTGGGTTTGTAATGGCATGAAGTAAGCCTTGTGAAAAGTTTATTTATATATGATATTATTTTTGAGTTTACAAATTAAGTATATTTATATTTATATACATAAATAAAATAAAATTGAAATTGTATTTTGTATAATTTATTATTATGATGGCAATCAATATACAAAAACAACATAACTTTCAAAACATAAAATAAAAATAATAAAAATAAATACTTTTTATTTTCAAGATTGTGAAGTTCAATACTATAAGACTATGTATTAAAAACAGTTTGCTTTGGTTATTGGCGCCTGTGTGGTGCAAGAGTGTCCCGTTAAGTCTGACAAAGAATTGAGCAGGCCCAGATTTAAAAAAAATAGAATTGACATTTTATAAACTCAATTTTTAATTAACAGGTATTCATTTTTTTTAATGAAATATAACATGGTTTGAATAAAAAAAAAAACTATTAGAAGTCCGCCTTTGAAAAAAAGCATTACTTTTAGTTGCAGGTATGTATTAGGTAAAATTAAAAACATCAGGTTCGTATTTTATCTATTTAATGCTTTAATATTATAGAAGTATTTTTATTAAATAAAAGAGAATGTGCATTTTGGTCTACACTCCACATATTGACCACGAATGAGATATACGAGTATGTATGGTATGGTATGGATATGGTATAAATTTGGAAAAAGCACAACGCACCGTTATTTTTTTTTAATTGGAAAAACAAAAAACCAGTGTTTTGGAGCACAAATATACAATGAAGGAAAAGTGATATTATGTTCAAAAAATTTCTCTACAATGTAAAATTACATCTTTGACATCTGGTAAAATTTTGAAAAAATCAGTATTTTTTTACCAAAAAGTGACAAATATTTTGTTTCGACTCAAATATCTTCACGAAAAGCAATGTATTGACTTCAAATTTATTTTTGTTTCAGCATAATGCATTTATCAGTACCTAAATGATCTGTTAGGTTAGGTTAAGGTGGCTGCTGGAAAGATCAAATAGATCATAAGATCCTCCTACTCGTTGAACCATTTGGAGCTAACAATAAAGCGTTTGAGACTGTGAATATCTATGTTAAATAGATCGCTGTGATCATTGTAGCTTTTGTGAAAGTGCAAGACAATAGCAAAGAAGATGAGGAACTGACTCTTTTTCTTCCTCATCCATACAGCTTCTACATAAATCGTTTGTCGGAGTTCCAAGTCGTAAGGCATGTCTGCCTATTAATCAGTGAGCAGTAAGGACACCTACATACATAACGGAGCTAATGTGCAGTCTACTAATCGAGATGAGTTGCTTTGAGCGTTTAGCATCAAGCTTTGGCCAAATTAGTTTTATTGCCAGACAAGTGAATGAATTAAACCACCTGTGATTCACCTTCTCTATGATTTCTTGTTTTAGCATGAATTTAAACGTATAGCTAATGGTATACCAATATTAGATTTGTTATCTAATAGAGGTAGACCTAAATGATAAAATGTCGACAAATATCAAATTGATATTTTTTTACAAAAAATAAAAAAACTATAAACAGTTCTACCAATTTGTAAATATTGTTTTTCTACTACAATCTCTCGAGAGATTTGACTTGATGGTGACTTTCCGGTAGAAGTATGCACCTTTTTTTTTGGGCTTTTTAATTTTTGTTTAATACTTTGGTAATATCTTTCAGCTTCCATTGTTTTTAAGAAAATTTTGAAATTCATATCGCTTACTTAAACTTATGATATTCCAAAACTGCAAAAATATAGCAACACACTTTAATTGTGTGCTCATTTGTTATAGTTGGAATTACGTACACCTCCGGCCATTTGGTATGTGCATTGTGCATCGACTAAAATAAAAAAATATTTACCAAAAAATGGTACAGAAAATCCACATGGACACGTTGAAACGCAGAATTTGGTGTTTTCCATGATAAGAGAGTGACATTCAACACAATTTTGAAAATATTCGTTGTCAGTTATTTTGATAATTGTCTCGAAGAAACCTGGGGGCTATGGCTTGGTGTGCCATCGGACCACGGGTTATATCTGAAGAAGGGGGTATAACCGAGGATTCAAGATAATTTGAAGGTTGATTTCATGGAGCATTACGGAGAATTGAGGAGCTTCCTTGTCGATAAGTACCCCGAATGTCAGCCTAAGAAGTTCCAACAGTAGAAAGAGGAATAAAACACAAATTCTTATGAATAGATAAATTAGAAATATAAAACTAAAGAAAAAATAATTTTGTCTGACTTTCTTCAATTATTCATGTATATATTTTACTATCTGACCCGGCGAACTTCGTCTCTCCCGTAATAATGAATTTTAGAATTATGCGAAATTTTCAGAACTTTTCAATTAATTTTACACCTTTACGTCACACAGTGGGGTCGTAGTAGAAAAATTTCAATGTTTCGAAGTGCTTAGTTTGAAGTTGTTTTATACTTTTCTAAAAGAATTTTTCCCACGGATCTGATCATGATTTTGGGTTAAAAAGAATGTTTTGGCTGAAATAACGGCTTAAAACTGACCTTTGAAATGATGAGTGCTTAAAGATAGGTTTTTAGACAGTATCTCTACGTCACGGATTAATATTTAAAATTTTTCTCTCTATGTATTGTGTTAGTTAGTACTCTCAAATATCTGTTATAAAGCTTTTATATTCTGATCAAAAAACGTTTGAATAAATATAAGGGCCCTTATGTATTGACCGAAGTCTAAATGATATCTTATGTTCCATGCTAAACATTAAGCCGTATGTCCGTTGACTCCTCGCTTTCGTTGATCCCAGAAAAATGTTGACCCATCGTCTTACGGTTTTTGGCCATCTTACGTAAGCCAAAAGTCAATAATGTTTTTATTTTTTCGGATTACTGTACATTAGTTCAGATTTAAATTTTAACGTTGAAGTGCTTAGGTATAATGAACGAAAAATTCTAGTGTTATTGTGAAAAAAGCGCGCGGCGCTCGATATACGAATAATATGCCCAAGGCGCCCAACACTTTTTTCACAATAACACTATATAGTATTTTTCGTTCATTATTCTTTTCAGCTTAATTTAAAAATTATTTTAAATTTTTTTGGTTTGATATGCTAAGCGTGTCTTACTAGTTTTTTAAACTATATTTATTATTTGTATGTATGTATGTAAATGTATATAGAAGATATAGAAGATAGATTATGTGAACACATTTATATTATGAATACATGTATGTATTATGTATGTTACGAAAGGTGAATTGTTGACGAGCGTTAGGAGTTAGGATCCTTTGATCTATTCGTTCCTTTGGGCATTCTGATGTTCGAATTCGGCCTCCGAAATGCAGCTGTATAGCTGCATAATAATGGGTTGGAACTTGGAAGAGATAGAGGGTCTGATTCATTTCTTAATTGTCTTCGTAATCGTATTAATTGTTTTTTTTTTCTTTGAATTTTCATTTTGTAACAAAACTAAATTGCAACGAAACATTTTGGCTTCAGTTTTAAATAATATTGGAAATTAATGGCAGACGATACCTTTTTATTTACCAGGGAAACGATATCGTTTTGACGATTATCGTCTTTCGTAAAGTGAGACGGAATGACCTCCTAGATCATGCTCGATATGCTCGGACTCTGTTCAGAGCTAAAAAAGAAAAAACGCCTAATATTGGAAAACCCTATATAAACAAACGCTGTAGCATCACTAGAAATAATCGCAATTATTTGGTCTAAAGATAATAAGTATAGTTCGCTCTCGAGATATTTAAGTCGATAAACATTGTTGAATTGTTTCTACTTTTCTATTTTTACAAGGAAACAGTCAATTCATTTTATTCGGAAATCTTACCTGATATCAAAATCGTCGTTTCACATACTAAAGAAATGTATTGATTATATCATTTTTCCTTTATTGTATGTATAAAAATTATTCATTTTTTTTTTTTTTTTTTTTTTTTATTTTTTCCAAATTCATACCAAATCTGTATTATTTTATAATGTACAGAATAAAGTTTACTTACAGTCAATAGCATTGTCTGTTCCTGAGATATTTGCGACCAACAGGAATTTTACTTTGCTTTTAAATGTTTTTATTTTAAAAAAGGTATCTCGAACGGTCGAACGTACAAACGAACGAATATAAGTACACACACAAACTCATTCATCTCTCTACAAATAACGGATAAAGGTTCAAACTATTTGTGAAAAAATTTAAAAGGGAAGTTAAAAACCGAGTGGTTTTTTATGTATCTGCCAAGTTATCTCAATTTTTTGAAGTAAAACTTCTTTTTCTTTGGGGAGTAAACTGGGGAATGCATTACGAGAGCGTTACGAAATGTGTGATGCGAACGGAAGTTGAAGGAGAGTGATATGGAGTAACATGTTAGTAAAGATAGAGAGAGGGAAGTTACGTTTCGTGTGTAACTTAAGGGAAAAGATAGAGAGAGGTACACGCGCATATTTTCTTTCTCTCTGACTCACTAGGTAATAGTGAGACCCAATCAACTAATATTGAATCACAAAGGTGAGGTGAGGTCATACTAGTTGCTGGTGTCGTAGCGTCATATACAGCGTTCCTTTTTTCTTGTCTATTTTCTCCTTCCATGATATGATAACATAAAATTTTACTAAAACGTAAATAAATTAATACTTATTAATTGTAGCGGTTCACCATTACAAATAATTGGTGGCATTATGATTGAACATGACAATAATTAAATGGAAGTTGATGATGAAAATCTCACTAGGGATCATGTACAAAAATTGAGACAAATTATTGGAGTTAGGCTTATACAGGTCTATTGCCTGTATTACACTGTAGGAGCAAGAGAGAAAATAATAAATAAATAAAAAAAATTATACAAGAATATTAATTAATAATGATAATAATAATTAATATTTAAATATTTGTAGAAAATTATAGAAATTTGTAGAAAATATGTATATTAATGTATGTATATACATATATGTATGTACATAAATACATATATAAACATATACATATCTATGGTAGGATATAAAGAAGTTTTACTACAGTTGTCTGGTCTAAAGCGCACTCGTTTTTTTTTTCGTTTACATTTGGTATATACATGATAACTGCTACAAAATCCTACAATTTATAGCTTTTTAAATCTCTAGAAGATTTTTTTCGAAAAAATGTACATTTGAAGTGCGGATATTTAATATGCAATAAGTTACAAAAATGATTCCATTTTTTTCCACTTTTTCGCAATGACTAAATAAACATTCAATTACAATATATCCGATTTTTATCATTTAACATATTTTTTATATATAAAAAGCTTAGTTATACCAAAAAAAAATGGTGCATTTTAAATGACTATGAAAATAACGACAAAATTGTAGTTTGTTTCACTCTCAGAATTACTATAATATACATTTAAATTTTATAATGATGCAGTGTAGTAGCCCTGTTTATTTAGAATGCGTTAATTTTTATCAATCAATTAGCATTCGAAATGTAAAAGTTATCGCTTTATTTGTAACATTACAGCCGTTTTTAACCTTAAGACTTTTCCGTAGAAAATAAATCAAAAATGGTTAAAATGATAAATTATATTATTTTCTTTATTTTGCAAGTAAAAAACACAAAATATATTGGTTTCGGCACTTTGACTAATCAGTATTATGCCTAACTTAAAGTAAACTCTCAAGAGTTTTTGGATTAAAATTATATCTTTTATCACTAAGTATAAACTTGAAGAAAAAAACGTCCTTTCCCCTGACATTTGCGTTGCTCGAACGACCAATACAACCAGAGCTATCTCAAAAATGTTAGTAGATTTTAGTTTGAGATTTTCAAAAAATTAAAGAAAGTTAATAAATGACTAATTAAACATTTCTTGGAAATTCTAAACAAAGAACTTTTTAATGGGTAAAGCAAATTAAATATCTCCAAATGAGATTTATTTTTTTTTCTCTCGGAAAAAAAAGTGGTTTGTTAACTGGTCAAAAACCTTAAAAAAAAATCACAATAAAAGTTTCTCTCTAAGATGAAAAACAAAAATAATAAATAAACTGGTTATTGAGTGATCATTTTTGAAAATCTCAACAAGTGAGAGTAATTTAAGAGACCTTTCAAAAGGTTGAGATTTACTTTTGATCTCTGTCAGGAACCCATCGATATCATTATACGAAAGCACAAGTGGCAGTGGATTGGACACACGCTTCAAAAAGATAGTGACTGCATTGCGGGTCCGGCAATGCAGTGGAATTCACTCACACAAGAAGGAAGAAGAGTTGGTGAACGTGGAGGAATCTGAGAGATGGAGATTGAGCTGGAGGGAGCTTAAATACATCTCTAGAAACACGGTATTGTATGGTATTGTACCTGTTAAAATAATATGTACCTAGATTACATGTATATATTTATGTTTGTATGTAATGTGTAGTGTAGTATACATACAATTGAACTGTCTATTAGGGGGCGACAAAATTTTTTTCCGCCCCGGGCGGCAGAAACCCACGATACACCACTGCTTCGACATACACACGCTTCACGTCGCGCCGCGCCGCCACGTTGCTTTTTAATATTTTTTCATCACTGAAAATAAAATATCAAAAGTGTTCGAAATAACCCTTGTTTGAAGGCCGAAATTTGGGAAAAAGTTGCTAAAGAATTTTATTTGATGTTCTTTTTGTCGTGTATCCAAATTCTTTTTATCCGCGATTGCTGTAGGACCGTTAATAAGGTTCGTTCTTCATCTGACTTGTAAACATTAAAATTTTTTTTTGTATTGCCTTGAAGCATGACGTATTACGAAGTATTTATTTGTTGTAGTTTTCTTTATAAGTGAAACAAATCTTTATGTTTATGATTGCTTCACATACTTTTTTAAGAAACAATATAAATTTATGAGTAAAGAAAACAAAACCATTTATGTTATGTGACTCTCATCACAAAAAAAAAAACAATAAAAATGTTGTTTCCTTTTGAAGACGGTTTACAATGCCGTATTTAACAAAAAACAAGAAAAAATATAAATAAAATTGAATTCCATTCGGAATGTAGTTAAATCTAAACCTTCAAAGAATATTACGTCAGGTATTAAGAAAATTACAAAAATAAGTGTTTTATTTTTAAATCAAAATCAATTATTAGAAAATTACCTTTATATAAATTTGTCCAAGCGATCGATCAATGAAAAAACGGTACATTTTTTTGAAAATTTAGATTTCTTACTTCTTAGTCATTATTTAGTTAGTTATTCATCAACAGAATGGGCAATTAATATAATATTACAATTATACACAAATTATCTTATTTCTAATATAATTTAACCACCTTCACCAATATATTCGTATTCTTAAGATGACATAAGATACAAACATGATTTGTTATATTCGAAATGAGATCCGATGGTATGTTTATAAAGTACAAACAAAAAATATTATACTTCATTTCTTTGATTTTTCTCACTTTTTTTGCTTAGATTACATCCGCATTCCTTTCGTTCTATATTTGGACATTAACAGTTTCTTTCTTTAAAATTAACCAGAAGCTCAATCAACAAAATGAAAAAGAAGAAAGCATTCTAGCACGCAACTAAAAGACATAAAAGAGAACTATAAATACAAAAATTCAATAATAACAAAATATAATAAGTTGTAAAATGTTTATTTTAAACATTAAACGGTAAAATTAACTATTTACTAGTACTTTGGCTTTTTTACATAAACCAATAAGATAATTAATCATTAAATTATATTGTGGAGTTTAATTAAATTAATTTGCACAAGACACTGCAACGACTCTACACATAACATACAAGCAACTAATAGAAACTAATAAAATAACATAACCAAACAAAAGCTTCTTTGTCCCTGTTTTTGTATCAACTATAAAGTTAAGGCCACCGAAATGCATATAAACAAAAGATAATTTTCGTTTTTGGAATATTTCTTTTCGTTCAGTTAAATAATACCTCATTTAAGAAAAATATAAAAAAGAAAAAGAAAAAACGAGAAATTTAAATTATTTGCTTAGATAATTGTAATTAATTGAGGTGGATCAATAGATGACTTATTAGTTTCTGTTGCTGCTATGGTTGTTGTTGGATTGTGTGTGGCTACCGGAGAAATGTCCTTTACCGATGGTGTGACTTTGTCGTTTTGCGGTGTCTGTGCGGCTAATTGTCACTTTGTCTCACCTACTCGTTGGTAACGGGGCTTGTTGCGGGTGAATGGTAAGTATTTGTATTTAATCATATGCTGCAATATAATAGAATATATTTTCAAAAAATAGAATACATTTGGATACAAAACTTAATAAATCTTACCTTAATTTGTCGTTTCATTGTTATACAGAACAGTGTTATAAAGTACATGACCAGTATAGGCCAAAACACTGGAACATTGAAGAAATCAAAGAACGTACACGTTAGACCAATAAGGGTACTTTTTGTAATCGAGAGCCAGAATTTAAATTCCGGTAATCGTCGAATGAATGGCCGGAATTCTTCATTAACTGTTGTTGGCAATTCGGGACCTTGGTCATCTAAAATTGTAAGTGAATTATTTTACGAATAATTTGAAAGAGTTGAAGAAAAGTTAATTGCAATTCAGTAGTAAATAAAAAATAAATAAAAACAATCGATACAAACTAAATTTATGTATTCAATAAATAAGGCGTTTGCTAGATGACCATAACAATAATCGTCCTGAATACATGATTGTTTTTTTTTTTTTGTAACTCAAAAGCAACTTTTATTATGGTTATGAATACATCTGCAAGAGAATATAAAACACATGCAACAATGGCTTTTAAACTATAAACGCATAAAGGGACATAAAAAACAAAATTGTATAACCAACTATAATAATCTATCTGATTCCACTACCTCAGCTTCAAGAAAGTAAATATCTACAATTAATATGCATAAACCGAGTTTTATTGGTAAGTAAATATGCTACCTTTACAAGGAAAACACAACACCTCATTAGTTAAAAAAATAAGCTAAGCTAAGCTCTCAAAAAGTATTTTAGTGAAGATAGAGCAAAAAATATATAAATACATATTGGCAAACATGAGGGTGTGATATTTTAAAGAAAATAGTGAACCACGATAATTCAACTGGTCTTTAAATTTGCCGAAAACTTAGTTCCATAGTTTTCGCTCTTCTATCTAAGCCAATGAAATTGAACAGGGAGTTGCTCAGATGGTCAACTTTAAGCTATTGGCCGTAAATCTAACAACAAAATCAATATATTTTCAAACATTGCAAATATAAGTAAGAAAAATTCTAAGCCAACTCGGTGTACATGCAAACTTCAATTCAATTAGCATTTTCATGCATTTTGGGTCGACCCAACAATTTACATAATTACACATTTTTCGAACACACCTCATGTAGAAAAGCTGTTGTTTTGTTTTAATACTCAAATTGAATAATAAACTTAAATGTAAAGAAGATAAGCTAGAAATCTCTTAAACAAGTGAAATCGTATAAATTTACAACTTCTGTTTGCAATATGCATTTAATTTGTTCTATTTTCAAGTGCACATTTCCCTATTATATATCAATATTTTGGAAAGTAATTTAGGGATACCAACTTTGGGAAGTCAAATACAGAGTGAGTTTAAAAGTGAATAAAGGCTATAGATAAAGTTAAATCCAAGGGAAATTCTTGTTATTTCTGTTACGAATCCTCCACCCAAAATGTCGAAGAGATTCGAAGATAATTCTAACAATGAAGACCCTCAAAAAATTATTTTTTATATGTATAGATATGTTATATTTAAATATTTATTTGGTATTTGTAATGTAAATAAAGGTTAAAAAAAGCCATTAGAATAACGGATTTATAAACCTTCAAGAAAGAAAGTATTCAAACAGTTTACATAAAAATTAAAAATCTACTCCGAAAGTTAAAAAGACTTCAAGCGTCTTCAAAGCAAAACGACATTCTTTAATACACAATTTAAATTTTAAGACATCAACTACGAAATTCACATTACTCGCTTTATTTTGGCTATTTCCGTTTTTTTTTTCAAAATTTTGGGTGAAGGACTTTTAATACAGGAAATTGAGCAAATTATCAACATTTGGAATTTTTGTTTCTTTGTTCAATTTAAATAATAATACGATGCAGTTCGAATCGATTGTGAATTTGCATTATAATAGTACTAACATTACAGTTATTTTTTTAGCGCTATCTCAAATAGATCATTGTTTTACACATGGAAGTATGTATGAACATATATGTAAATACATGTTTTTATAATTAAGTTAACTATCGCAAAAGATAAATTTAGATTAGAATCCCTGGGGTATCCAGAGTGACATTCTGTAAAGAAACAACAAACGAACGTTTTCCTTGTGCAGAAGGTTAAAGTTAAACATAACAAATATAAACTATTTAAAACAAAATAGAAAACGTGTTTCGATAATAATATTCGACTATAACCCCATTTTAGGTAGTTTAAACAAAATAACTGTTTGCTTTTCATTTTGTACTTTGTAGGTTGTCACTACCGGGCAAATATGATTATAATTGTTAATTAAATTTGATGACTAATCAAGTACATTTTCGTATTCTGATCGCTTGACATCGAACCATTCGTTCTGATGTACTTTATTGGCTATTTCATTGATTTTTGATTTTGTTTACTTCGATTTTTTTAAAACCCAACTTCCAATAACATAAAATGCCCTTCGAGAGCTCAGAATTAGATTTAAATAGATACATAAATCAATAGAATGGATATTGAGAAATCTTGGTAATAGATAAATTGTATGCTTAAAGATGCACTTACCTCCATAAGGATCAAACTCTGGATCTATTTTCGGCGTTAGGAAAGCAATAAACAGATTCAAGTGGTAGATACCCAAAGCATAACAAACAATGTACCAGCCCTGTTTAAGGAACACCCTTAGCAAAAATAGTAAAACCAGGGATCCAGCGCCCGCCCAACGCAGCCGCGAATGAGGTGTCCATCTGTCTAGAATCGATTGGTATGTCTGTACCAATGACCACACGGGCAATGCGAATAAGAATTAAAATAAATTTCAAATTAAGGTATAAATAATTCAATAAAAAAATTTACTTCACGCAACTCAACCCTACATGCACTTCTTTACCTGTGACAATCGAGTGAAAACTTTTGTGATACCGCCACCGGACGACGTTGAGGTCGTCTCTTCATTCATCATAGTTTATTACGTTAACTCTTATCGAATTACTTAATTTTACGTTATAATTATACGCACAAAATGCATACTTCATTAAATAATTAATATGAAATGATATCACTGATTTTTCATATTTTCCTCAGGAATTATGAAAATAAAGTGAAATGGGACAAAAATTTTCTCTTAACACAGACCACGTCACATATGTCAAATATTTATAATGAAGTTTGGAGTGATTTGACGTGTGAGGTGAATAGGAATAGGAAGTCAAAAACAGTAGTACCAATATTTAAATCCAAGATAAAGGGTCGGTTCTATTGGGCGCGTTCGTTTTGGAGTTGAATACATTTTTTAATGCGATTTTCTTTTTGCCAAGAGGGTGTTTGATGTTTGATCCGGTATTTGGATTTTTTTGTTCTAATAAAGCCTAGTACGCAGATCGGGACAAGACAAAATTTATCTCTACAAGAAAATTTGTAACGTCCGCGAAAAAGTTCGAAGTTGGGAGTTCTTTTCAGTTGATGATGAGCTGTCAAAATTTGTTTCGTAAAATTATGATTAAAACATTTTTTTTTCGCGGAAAAACGAGGTGGAGACTTTTTATGTCTGCTTGGAAACTTGAAAACTTTCAGCTTGGTTTTATATCGTATTATTGAAAAATGAGTTTTGCTAAACACATCTTTAAAGGCTAACGTCAGTTTTGCCCTAGGTTATATTAAGTAACATAATTTTTTATTCATACATACATAGATGCATTCAATTTTAATTTTCAGTTTTAGTTATGTCGTTTTCAATTGGCAATCCGGATTGAGAAGTGGAAGCAAAATCCAGAAGCAGAATTAGGAACAATTGCTAAGATATTGTCAGTACTATAATCCATTTTTTCATAGTTTAGTTTTAATTTTAAGCAATCACTTCACAGTTCGCACAATTTGTTAAATCAAAAATATGACATTTGTCAAGTGTGACATTTAAAATCTTTGAATGTTTGAGTGATTCTATTTTTTGTTCTGACTTCAAATCCAGAAGAGAAATCTCATCTTTTTCAGAATTAGAACTGTCATTTTTGCCCAATTGAACGCTTTGAGAATGCTTTTTTCTGATTCCAGATTGCCAATTGAAAACGACATTAGTATAAAAGCGTTTAGACTAGAAGACTCCAGACATGACATGATTTTCATTGTGCTACCATTGAATAAATATAAATAGAAGTTACGCCGATTTTCTCAAAGCACCTTTATATAATCAGTTGGGCAAAATAGTAATTTATTTTACGTGATCTAAATCTATAGAAATACAAATGTACACAATGCAATTACAGTTTCTCCTTCCATTGAATGTATTTAATTCTATTTTAATTGCGCTGAATTTAATATCTGACCTATGACGTTTTTGCTTGGATTTGCTTTGACAGTTTTCATGAATCTGCACTGCACTACACTATTCTACATTTGAACTGGAGAAATCTACTGATCGTAGGACTAATCCGACAACCACTGGCCAATAAAAGTTTATTAAAGTACCTTGGAACTGGTTGGATCAGTACTTATATTTCGATAGTCATATAAGTGCTGCGCTGACCAGAGCCAGGGGAGCTTTTGCCCTGACGAAACTGCTTTTTTATAGCAGTCGGCTAGACAACAGGGTAAAAGTGATTTGCTACATGGCTTTTATTCTGCTAATGATTGCCTATTATTGCCCGGTATGGTTAAACGTTGTCCCATCTCAAATAGAAAAGATTCGGGTGCTTGAGAGGCAGTGCCTTAGACGTGCTGCCTTGGATTGCACAGAACACTAGCGTCGGAGTACAAGCATTCCTATTCCAACCAGGTTCTATACAATGGAGCCAACATAAACAGAATAGATAACTTCCTTCTAAAGCTGATTCGGGGTCACATTTCAAGAGCGATGTCCTCGAGTAACAGTTTAATTTTTTTGGCTTTCCTCTATTTAGATTTAGATAGTCGAGGGCTGATACAGGATATAGAGGCAGTATCGCTTATGTACCACGTCAGCTGCAGAACCGTAGATAATCGAGACGTCCTCGCACAGGGCGGAGCTGAACGCCTTCGGTTCAGTTGGACTGTGTCTGATCGGGACCCGAGAGATTGGGTCGGAGAACCAATTCTGTTTTTTAGAAACATCTCGATTACAACTGTGAAAAAATCAATACCTAGGTATTATTTAAATTAGATACTGTATTTGCCTGTTTTTAGCATCTTGTTATTGGTTCATTTAAACCGTACTTTGCTCTAGGATCTATAGGAAGATGCGAGACTTAAGTGAACGGTTGATAATGATTGTTGTGTTAGTGGCAAGCCTAATGCATGTGCAGAATTTTTAAATAATACAGGAAGAAATATATCATACACTTGTTTTAAATGAGAATCTAAGTATTGTAATTCGCTTAAAACTTCTTCAACAGATAAATGTAAACTTCTGATATTTAGATTGATTGATAAATTATTAATATTTATAGGTTTGGAAGATGAGTTAGAATTTAAATACACTGATGGAAAATATTGAAAGTTTCATCAAGATACTTCATTATGTATTTCTACCGATAAAAGTACAAAACATTTTGGGTTATTTTTTAGATTTTTTCGATTTTAAACATATGTATGGATGTATGTAGGTATGTCTTCTGTACAAAAAATGATTGAGATGGTCTAATTTCTTGTAGAAGCAACTTTATTTTTTTTATAAAATGAGACTACTTATATTTGTAGTAAAACTTTGAAAATACATATATATTGATTTTCTTGTTATATTTATCACCCACGGATTAAAGTTCACCATTTTATCAACTCCCAGTTCAATTCTTTTGGTTTATATGGAAGAACGAAAAATATGGAACTAAGTTTCTGGCAACTTTAAAGACCAGTTGATTAATCGTGGTTCACTATTTTCCTTAAATTTTTATAGAATTTATTACACAGACCATTTATTTGGATAGTAAACATTCTTTTATTCTATTTATTCAATAAATAAAATATTAATAGACAAAAGTCAACATGAAATTACAAAGAAATAATTAATAAAAACTATGAGAAGTTACTTCAAGTTGCCTGTAGAGTCAAAATTACCATTTTATTCTACATGTTTGCTTGTCACTTTTTATAGTTTCACATTTGCTCAACAAATATTTGAGTTTTGCTTTTAAGAAAATCGGACATTTAACATGTGTATTTAAAAAAGGTATGCATTCGTCAGACTTTCACAACCATGCATTTATGGAAGCAACCTTTGTCCGCTTTTTAATGAGAACAAGCATATTTCAATAAATTTTCCACAATATGTGATGGTAAAATACACTAATCCTAAAGAAAATTATTTTATCTCTTATGAATTGTTCCTAAAAGTTTTAAAAATTTTGTAAAGTATTGATTTTAATAATTTGTTTAACGAAATAATTGCATTTTGATAATTTCAACCCAAATAAATGTTTGGTTTGAAATTTGTGGATCGCTTGCACTTTTCAATGCAGGCGAAGTGTAAAAGAAGTGTATTTGTTAGTCTGCTATTACACGATGAATCTAGATGCATGCGACACTTCGAACAACATAAGTGCAAAAGAGAGACAAAATTCGAAAACATGAGACGCAAGAAAATCGACCTGTGTCGCACGGGTAAAATTTTCCGTGCGACAATTTGACGTTTGTCTTTGCTCTTGTTCGCTTTTTTACTGTTCTCTTTCATATGGTTTCGTTCTTCGAGAAGGAAACTTCGATGCATCTTAACATTATAAATGTTTTTTATACTAATTTGTATTCCAAAATTTATATTCTTCATCAATAAATAAAAACAAATCAAATTTAAATATTTTTTTAATTGATTTCAAAGAAAACTGAAATCATTTGAATTTGAAAAGTCTCATAAGCAAACCTACAAGTCAAACAACGAAATATAAATAAAAGAGAACTGTCAAAATAGATTCATGAATCTGGTTTCATCGTGTAATAGCACTTGAGAAACAGGATAGGATAACAAAGAAGAATTCGAAGATGTCGCATGCATCTAGATTCATCGTGTAATAGCAGACTTACCGAACACATACATGAAACTTATCTTTCAATTGATGAAACTAAGAGATTGACTAAAAGTTCTTGGGTCATAGTAGATCGAAGGTAATTTTTATAAGTTTCAATTTCGAATGATGCCACAAAAATGTGCTACCATTACCTGCACTTTTTTCATATATTGTGTTTTTCATTATAGTTTTTTTTTTTTTTTATTGATGTATGTTTTCGTTAGTTCTTTTAGTATTTTTAATTAAACTTTTTTTTTTTTAATAATAATACACATCTTTGACTTAACTGAATTTATTGTTCAAAATATATCATAAATTAGTACAAAATAGATTCTTTACATTTTATCTTATCTTATAATTCTTTGGATTAAAATTCTTAAAAAATATGACTGAGCATTTTTAGTTCACGCCTTAAAATTGTATGTACATAGCATGTCTACTTTATTTTCTTAAATAAACTACTTTGATATAAATTATAATAAATTAAATATTTATATGTAAAAAGATTGATTGTCGGGAAAAACGCCCCTAGGTCGATAGCAACACCATATAATACACAAGTAATGGCCATTGGGTTCCAAAAAGCCACCGAATCGATTGAGGTGACAATGAGTTCATGGGAATGTGATACGGGCACAGACTTGGTTGTTTTACAAAAGTCGTAAAATTCGGATATCGTATTATTTCAGACGGCTAAAATAAATAAAAGAAAAGAATAAATAAAATATAAAGAAAATTATTTGTATCCAAAATATATAATGCTTGACTTTTGTTTCAGGGTCTTACAATTGATATTGATTCGTTAGACACTCTACAAAAGGTCATGTGCTCTCCAGTAATCATACTTTGTTCTACTCTTTTTGTAAACAGTGGCTCTGACCATGGCAATTGATTGAGATGTGATAAAAATGTTCTATCATGAAATTCCACCGGATCCGAAATAATTAACTTATCTGTAAAAATAATTACAAAGTTAGAACCATAATAACATCATATTCGAGTTTTCTTGTAAAACTTACTCAACAAGGATTCTTCATAAAGCATATCCATTTCGTCCTCATAGGGAGTAGATCCTTTGGTACGATTTTTTTTAGGGGTTTTTGGAAATATTGTACTCGGTAATAAGTCAAGAATATTTCTGCAAGGATTAAATAATTTAATTTATTTCTTTAGGAAACTATTACTTTCAGGATTTTCTGTCGAAATAATATAAGATATATGTATGTATTTAAAAGAAATAGTTTTTTATTAGACTAAAAATAAAAATATGTTAACATTAAAACAGAAACATTATGTTTCTTTTTTTCTTTCAGATTTAAATAGTGTTAGTTTTTCTTATAATCGAAAACTTGCGAAAATAACTATATTTAACAATTTTTACTTCGATTTATTCATTTTATTTTATTACATTTTCAAGGAAATAAAACTATTTACTCAGCTTACCCGTTGTACAAAAAAAGATTTTCGACATCTGTCATATTTAGAGAATAGAATTGATAAACACCAAATGTCTCGAAGAATTCTCTTACTGGAGTCATACTGTAACATCCTGCCAAATCAATTTTGGGATAATAAGTAATGAAGGATAAACACATCTCCTGTTTTGTTGAGTAACCTCCAAATGTGGGCCGCTTTCGACTGGTTGTCTAAAATAATAGGATTTTCAATAGCAATAATTTTATTGACATGAAATCTGATCAAACATTTTTAACTACATACATATATACATATGTATGTATGCATATGTATGTTTGTATTTAGTATAAACAATATATGTACAAAACAAACATACATCTTTGGTTTTTATGTTATGCATCAAATAATATTCTATAGGTACATAATTAGAAACTTACCTCATATGCACAATCAGTTATGATATAATCACCTGGCAAAACAACAGTTTCATTTTCCAGTTGACGAACCTGTTGGTAGTTATAATCGTAATTGTCATCCTCGATGATGCGTTCCAATTCTTTGCCATTTCGAATATGACGCAGAGTCATTTTACGTCCGGCTCTATGAGAGTGTAATGTGCCGGATATAATTTTAATTCCATCTTCTGGAAACATCTAAAAGAAGAGAGAAACCATGGTTACAGAAGGGTGTATCATAGATATTCATATTTAAGGAATTATGTATACAGTATACTTGATTTAACAATTAAGAAATTTGAAAATTCTTCAATTTAAAAGTAAAGTGCGATAGGTAACTCGAAATATTTATTTTAATATTATAAGTCTGCAAAAAAAACCGGATTCATTTCTGAGCTCCGATGTTAAAATTGCTTTAGAACTTAATTTTTGAGAAACATGTATCAATGCAAAGATTTAAAAACTCCGCAGCACTTTACATTAAGCCTCTTATTTGTCTACTATAGTGAAAAGGTGTTTATTATTTTAAATAATGCCTGGTATAGATCTAAATTAAAAAAAAGAACTTATTGAAAATAATCTTCGGAGAAAGAAAAAAATAAAAAAATAAATTATTATTAGATATTAATTAATAATTTTAATTACAAACTTCAAGTGTAGATTAAAATAATTGTCACGATGTAAACTTTGTAAAATGATATTGTTGTCAAAATAAAAGTTAAGGAACTTGCAAAATTTTTAAATTTCCTGATGCGAAAAACCTGTTTTTAATTTGATTACTCTTGCATATATTTTTATAATATCACTTATCAAAATTTCTTATCACATGAAATTTATTTCATGATCAATAAATATCAAAGATTTTATAAATTCCTTTCACTATCCAAATGCACAGACTCAATTATAAAAACAACTTAATCTTGAAATTTCAAAGTACTACTTACATTAAAGACGATTTTTTTATCGAATAAATTCTTGTTATAAGACTCGTAATATTGGAATGATAATTGTTAATTATTTTTATATTAAAAACCTGCTTCCTTGGGGGATTGCAAATTTTTGTTTCCCTTATATTAAATTAGCCTGGACATTATGGATAACTTTACATTAAATCTGAACTTATATCAGTTCCATTGACTTGAGCTAAGCTAGGCTTGAATAAAAATACGTTTTTTTATCACTTTAATATTTTTACAATTTTATGTAACTTTCGATTAACCTTTTTCTTTACAGTCTTGGAAGAAATAATTAAACCAGAATGTTACGGAAACGGATTAAATTACACAGGGAAAAGAAAAAGCTATGAGCAACCTATAAGCTTAAACTTTGAATAATTATTATTAAAAAGCTGGTGGAATTCAAAATCAAAGTCACTAAAATTTTTGTTTATATTCCAATGTACATAACACGAAATTGCACACAAGGGGTTTAATCGGTTGTCACTAGGTCCTACCTAACCTAAATACAAATTAAATTCTATTGTCAAACTATTCAATTATTATTGAAGCTTAATAAGCATTTGCATCTGCACTCAATTAAAGGAAATCCTATTTCAAAAACATATAGGAACACATTCCTTTATAAAATAAATAAATCGTATCCAATCCATAGCACCAATGCCTATTTTCTGCATTTGATGTAAAATATAGACATTTATACATATGTATATGTTTGTAGATGTTTGTAGGTACATATGTTTATTTTATATGGAGATAATGAAACAAAACTATTGTTTGAGTCAAGTGTATTCCACAAATTAATGTATACCTACTATGAAAGCTAAATTTACGTATCAATACTAATAATACTTACAACATTCGAACAAGATGGTCCACATATACCAATATTGCGATAGAGTTTCTGTCCTGGTGGAATTAATTGAGTATCGGAAATTGAAACACCCGATATCATAATCCCACCATCGTGCTTTCTCAAATGACGTGTATAATGAATTCTAAATCCTGAATGGTCGGTAACTGCAAATAAATATTGATTGGGGAAGACTTTAGATAATGATTCCTGACGAGTGCTGTGGTACCACAATTAGTATTTACTTACCTCGACGAGCTTTTGGATTATCATAGTGGATTTCAAGCATATAGTACTTTGGGCCAGTTTTTCCACCTAATGGTATACCAACATGTTGTGGCAAAAATTGACCTAAAATTGGAGAATCTATTCAGTTTGGTAGAAATCATTTTGTAAAATTAGGCGCTTGGAAACTTGATATGTATTTATTTTTAAATTAAATTTTCTACAGCTTATTTTTACTAAATAAAATTAAACTGAATCCAACATAATTGTTTATTCTCAAGATAGTGCAAAAACAATGTAGGTACTAAATTTTAGTAGAACCTGTATTATTATTTTTTGAAAGAAATCGTCATTGATGTTATTTTTGTGCTTAAAATTTTTGAGTTAGAAATAATTTTTTTTAAATATATTTATTGATAAGAAAACTGTCAGTTGATATCTTTTTAAATTCATACGTTCGTAGTTCGTACAATCAAGATACCTCTATTCGTCGGCAATATCTAAAGGATGATTAGAAAAAAAAAACGAACAAATAATGCTATTGACTTTAAAATAATTTTACTGCATACATTATGACATTACATATTATGTACATATATGTAGGTACATGTATACAGATTTTGTAAAGACTTATAGACATCTTGAGCTCGAGCAATGATATTGAGCTTAAAATTATATTATTTTCTATTTATAGTAAAATTGTAAACAAATTTTAAGATTGCAACAAATATTAAATTTATACTTTTTTTTACCAAAAATTAAAAAAAAGTTCAATAAATGCATAATTTCAAAGACAAAAATTGTAAGTTATCAGTAAGAAAATGATTGACTGATTTTTTTTTTAATTTCATAAAAAACAATATGTAGGTACATATGTATGTACATATATATTTGAAATCGATATGTTTACTCGGGATTTGTCAAAATTCGACAAATTACAATAATTATATATGGAATGTAGGTATGTATGTATGCGAGTAGGAAGTTAAAAATATACATATACATACATACATACATACTTTAGCTCCAGATTTATAAATTATAATTATTTTGTTTATAATACCAGTGGATCCAATTGACCAAACTGCTACTGGAGTTATGCAAGAATCCCAGTCACGTGGGGTTAATAAATTGCTGTTGCACACAGCACCGCTACTTTTAACCCACACCTCCCATGATGCAGAATCAGAACCAGGGTATGATTTTGTGGAGCACTCGAAAAGCGTCATATGATGGACCAGTGGTTGGTCAGTAGAACTGAAAAAAAAGTAATTTTGTGTTTATTTCATACACGATCTTTTAAATTTTTGATTAAAAAAAATTTAATCTTCTTCTATAAAAAACCAGTGCCTAGCCGATTATGGTTTTGAAATGTTTGTCGTAAGGTTTAAAAGTTGAGAAAATATTAAACAATTGTGAGGATGACAGTAAATACAACAAACCTGCAAAAAAACTAAAATATTTGTGATTTTCAGTTGGCTGTCGAATGTTTTAAATTAATATTTCAGGTGTCACAAACCTATCAAAATTTAATCGGTTGGAAACCTATTGATTAATTTTACGGCGAAGACAAACCAGGCATGCTGTTTAGACTCAGTTTGAAGGGATATGACGACTACGCGACAATGCAAGGTGGCTTGGCGGCAGGCTCCGGCAACTCCGATAAGTCTGTGTGTACCAGAACTCCTATTATCATGTTATGTTCCTGGCTTCACCTGATCATTTCTACTTCCAACTCTACATGGTTGTATTTAATTCTGGAAAACTATCTCCATCTTAGATTGATGACATTATTAAAGTCACGAATTTTTGGTGTGATGTTAATTTGTGCTTCAATTGATTTTTCTATGTTTTAACCCTATAAATGCGTTTTATATGGATTAAACATTCACCACGTTTTACGCAAAAATAAAAGCAATCTGAGGTTATTGTTTTTCATTTCTGCATTAAATTGGGTCGAGACGAAATTCACCAGGCCCTTTAGTATTTACGAGTAATAGAAAAAAAAAACATTGCATTCAAATATTTTCTATTTTTGTGAAATTGGGTAGTTACACATGCCATCATAAAGTATTTTAAATAAGACTAAAAACAATATAGCTTTTTTGCAACTTTAACTTTTATAAAATGTTAACGATACCTAACTCGTTAAGAGTCAGCAAAAACCCTGTTTGTAGCCCAGTATCAAATTTTACTTATTCGACTTAATTACGAAAACTTAAAAAATATTTATTTTTGACAACAAATCAAATTAAAAAATGAAAAATAAATATATTTTCATAGTTTAAAAAAACTAAAGACGCTCTCGATATACGAAAAATATGCCACAAGGCACCCAACGCTTTTTTCACAATCACAGAAGTATTTTTAGTTCATTATTGTTTTCAGCTTAGTAATTTTTTTTTTCATTTTTTTAGTTTAATGTTCCAAGCGTGTCCTTTATTTGATTTAAACTATACTTATTCAGAATTTGGTTGTTGTGTAAGATTTTAAATTGGTAATTAATATATTTCATTAAAAGCTATTAATTACTACTCTTAAGAATAATACACCAAAAGAAAAATCTCCAAAAAAACACTTTAAAGAAATAGACAAACTGACCAAGAAAAAAACTGAAATAAACCACACTGCTCCACTGCAATTTAAAAATCAAAAAGTAACAGAGAAACGAACATTAACTTGAGAACCATTTTTTTTTTTTTTTTCAAAATCAACAAAAAGACGCAACTATAACGACAACAGAAAATAATAAACAATAGCAACAATAAAACAAAAGATTAAGCAAATAAAAAAAAACTACAAATAAATAAATACAACGACTTCTCCTCAAGCCGATTAACCATATCGTGAGGAAGGGCGGCAAAACCCCCCCAAACTCTGAAACACAAATGAATACATATCTCAAAGAACACACTTAATTTATGCACATTTAATGTGAGAACCTTATCAACTGAATCAAGACAAATGCAATATGCAATTTTCAATGGGTTTGGCGTGTTTGAACAGGTATAACTTCTACAACATATTTTATCGAAACAAAAAGTATTGTAAAGCCAGTCTCATATATTTTTATTACAAATAAATTTTTTTTTTAAATAATTAACTTTTAAAGTTTAAAAAAATAAAAAAACCTAAAAAAAACGCAAAACACGTTTTATTTTAGAGGACTTTTAAATATCCCTAAAAAGATTCTATATTGGTGTTTTTAAATTTGAAATTTCCTTTTTACACGCACACATAGAAGTTTCAGTTCCCACAAATTGCACTGCGAAATTAGCGCTTCGAGAGAATGTTTTTCATATGCAAAAGAAATGTGCTCCACCTACCCGCTCTCAAATATTTTTTGTTGTTGGTTTCTTGCTAATCCTTTCTGCGTTTTGAAATTTGAGGAATATGTAATGTCAAACCAGTTTTTCTTTTGTCAATGAGTTCACTAGCAAGCAAGTGTACGTCCAATTCGCGTGGTGGGAAGTATGCAGAACAGTATTGTGTGTGGTTTATCTACCTACTTCTTGCACCCTTTAGTTTGATGACGTAGCAGAGGTCATGATCGTTTTTTTTTTTTTTTTTTATATTTGATATTGATGTTTTTTGTGGCAATAGAGAGGGGATTTATTGTTCTTTGGCAAAAACAAAAACAATTGCAATGCAAATGAGATCAGAACCGGTTTTCGAGAAAATATATTGAAATGGAAAGGAAACGTACATCTAATGCACAGACTGTCCTTTTCTTTGGTTATTATTGTTGTTTTTTCTTTACTTTTCCCACTTTAGCGTGTTATTGATCTTATAAAGATACTCATTTTTTTTTATTCGACTCTTGTTCAAAAAGAGTGTAGAGAGAGAGTAACAAACAAGAACAAAATTCCTCTGGCCACATATGGGGATGCCATTAAATTCATGACAAAAAAGGGCACTAACACAAACAAAGTCATTTACATGAAGTTTGAGTTTGCCGATCTGGGACACCCAGCCTTAAGATTCGCGAATTCATTCTTCAAAAAAAAAAAGAATCGAAAATGGACATGGGCATCACCCGATGAAAAAACAAAAAACGAAATCGACCTTATATTGAATAATTAAATAAAAACTATAACTGATAAGTATATCAGTTTTAAATAATGTAAAATTTGACTTTGACCACAGACTTTTAAGAAAAATAGCTTTTAACCATAAGACTTTGAAAAGAAATAAACATAATAATATGTACATATTTATTTATTTTTTTGAATTGGAAAACAATAGAAAAATTAAGAAAAGTATGCACAAGCATTATTTTCTCTGGAAAGCTAATTGTTATATAGGCTTTTTCCATGAACATTTAAAGTATAAAATTGTTATATAGGCTTTTTCCATGAACATTTAAAGTGTTAATATTTTTTTCTTCCAAAAAGTCCATCCGTCACTCCCAAGGTAATTAACTAAGCTATTCAATAAAATAAAGAAAAACAAATAAATTCAAAAGGCTTAATAAAAAATGAGAGATATTTAAAAGTCATCCAAAAAAAACAACGTTTTCTGCGTTTTTCTTAGGTTTTTTTTTATTTTTTAAACTTAAGTGAATTATTTAAAAAAAAATTTACTCGTAATAAAAATATTTGAGACTTGCCTTACAATACTTTTTGTTTTGATGAAATATGTTTTAGATTAGAAGTTAAACCTGTTCAAACACGCCAAACCCATTGAAAATTGCATAAGATTGGACACATTTTTTGCCAATAAAAAAATTAAATAAATTAAAGTCAATCCGGCACTCCCGTAATTAATTTAATCTGCTTTGAAAACACTAAAAAAATTAAATAAAAACCTTGGTTATACCAAAAATAAATGGTGCATTTTAAACGACTATGAAAATAACGACAAAATTGTAGTTTGTTTCACTCTCAGAATTAGTATATATTATACATTTAAAAATTATAATGATGCAGTGTAGTAGCCCTGTTTATTTAGAATGCATTCATTTTTATTTCAATCAATTAGAATTCGAAATGAAAAAGTTATCGCTTTATTTGTAACATACCAGCCGTTTTTTTGGCTGGTCACCCAGCCATAATAGTTTTATTTGAATGTCGATTATATAGAACAAATTGTTATAAACTTACCTTTCTCTTGTTAAAAGAGCTTCGTATCCGATAACGTGATGTTTTTCTTGTAGCATTGGTGCTCTGATAATTTTGCACCAATATAATGTGTCCATATTAGCTTCGATTGATACCTGAAACCAAAATAAATGATTTACTAATTTATTTTTGAACAAAAACAAAACATGTTTTATGCCAAATCAGATAAAATGGCCAAATAAATTCAATTTCATTTAATAATAGAGTAACGTTGTAGCTAAGGAAGTTTTGCCAGTAGGTATGTATACTGATTTGTCATTTTTATAAACTTGGCGTAGGTATTTATTTAATTTTTGCAAAAAAAATTGACTCAGAGAATTTTTAGAATGACGACGATATTAGGCGTTTTTCTTTTTAAGCTCAGAGCAGAGAACTGAGTTGTCAAAAAAAGATCTGTGTTTCTTTTTTAGCTCAGACACTTCAGAGTGCTCAGTTTGTGTTTCTTTTTTCAATCGGATCTAGCTCGGAGCGCGCTCTACGAGCTCTAAATAAAATGACCGAGCGAATGGAGTAAAAAGATGAGCGCGGCTATGTCACTTTTTTGTTTATGTGGTAAGACAGAGACAGACTGCTTTTGGCAGTTCAGTGCTCAATTGTGTTTTTTAATTAGCTCGGAGCTCTCAGGTTACGTTCAGTTCTGACTTCTGAGCGAGTTCTGAGCGCTCTGTGTCCCGCTCGGAGCTAAAAAAAAAACGCCTATTATCACAATCGACATATTCTCGCAGAAGACGTAGCAGAGCTCCTACGGTTCAGTAGAACTGTGTCCGATAGACACCAAACTGATAAGGTGAAACAGTAGAGAGTTTTGGTGGCTTTAATCGACAATGGGTATTTTGTTTAGCTCTGGCCTGCTTACATACCTTTTTAGTCTTAGAATTTAGGTTAAGTAGAATAGACATGGTGGCAACAAAATAAAAAAAATACAAAAAAATTATTAAAAGTGTCTGCTGATCTGTGGTTTCTTCTAGTTTATGTATCTATGTACATATATGTTTTATTTTAAGTACCTATTTTTAAGTAGTTTGTACAAAAATTATGTTATTTTTTAAAATTTTCTAACCAATCAAATTTGGAAAAAAAATGTATATGTATAGATCATAGTCCGAAGGGAATTAGGATTAAGTTGTAGTTTAGCTTAGAGCGTCCGATTAGGGCCAGTATAAGTATGTAATTTAAATTAGGCTAGTTTTTACGAATTTTATTCTAGCTGTAAGATAATAGTCACTTATAAGCTTATAAGATTAAATATAAGTAGTTTGTATAACAATAATGTTAATTTTTTTTTATTTTTTAACAAATAAAATTTTGAAATTTTGCCATAAAAGATAAGTGTTACGCCGAGAAGCCAGAGACAATTGACGCTTTAAAACACAATATTCGTGAAACCATTGCAATGGCAATGCATTGGTGAAATACAGCTGCACACAATCGATATTGTGCTTAAAAATTGAATTAATGCAATGGTGTATGCTACTGCATGGCCAGCCGAGGCAGCCATTTGAATGAAAATATTTTCTATTATTAACCAGAAGGATTGTACTTTCAATTAAAAAAAGCAATTTGAGAAAAATATTCAGTAGTTTTTATTTTAAAGCATTTTCAAAAAAAAAAAGAAGTTATTTGGCGGACCCTTTATAATATTGTATATACTAATTCTTCTCTACCTGTAAGATAGTTCTTATAAGCTTTTAAGATTAAATGATGAGATTGAATTATGAGAGTATTGAATTTCTAAGTCAATTAAAAAACAACTTTTTTTTGTAATCATGATAATATGGAATTGAATGCACTTGCTGAATTTTACGATACCAGATTGCGAAAATGGCCAATGGTGAAAAGTATTGGAAGTCTTATAAAATCGTAAGAAATCGGTTTAAAGCTACTTTGGACATTGCAAAAAATATCTTCGTTACAAGGATAATTCGAGCGACCATTAAACAATTAATAATTAAAGAAAATCCAAAAGAAATAAATGAAATTCATCACAATAACAGAAAGTATAATAAAAGTGATGACATTGTAAATGTTTTAAATAATTTTTTTTGTAAATAGTATAACTGAAATTAATAACAACACAGGCACAAAATGTTGGATATGTAAACCAAATTGATGGTTACTACTATATAAATTTTAAATTCAAGCAAATAAATATATTAGAATTAAAAGCAATAATGAAAATGATGAGCAACAAAAAAGATACAATTTTTTTTTAAATCTGGTAACAATTAAATGGAAATTTGAAATTCATGACAAACAAGTTGTTGTTATGCAGATCTGAAAAGAGCTTTTGAAACGGTAGACAGAGGTACTCTTTTGATGAAACTAGGGAAGTATGGAGCAAGTGATACGGAACTAAATTGGTTTCGATCATATTTAAATCAGAGACGTCAAAAACTAAAATCAATAACACCTTTTCTGAATCTATTTATGTAAATTGTGGAGTACCCCAAGGCTCTTTTTTAGGAGTTCTTTTATTTTTGATTTATATAAATGATATGGAAAAGGTAATTGACTTTTCCAAGTTGGTACTGTTTGCCGATGATACCCTTCTCTTTGTTTCGGGAGATACTGCTAAAGAATGCGTTATAAAGATAAACAATGATCTAAAAAAACTACAGCGATGGTTTGAAATGAACAAATTGAAATTAAATATAAATAAAACAAAAGCGATGATTTTAAATGGTGAGTCAAACAGTCGCATTTTTGTAAGCAATCAACGAATAGAAGTCATAAATGAAATAAAATATTTGGGAGTTTTAATTTATAATGGTTTGAGTTTTAACTCTCATGTAGATTACATTTGTAAGAAAATCGCAAAAAAAATTAACTTTTTCTGTAGAATCACAAAAAGAATTTCAAAAAGAACTGCTATAAATATTTATATTTTATAATACTAATTATTAAGCATACTTTGAGTATTGTTCTAGTATCTTATTTATTTGCAATAATACAATAATGAATCGGTTACAAAAACTTCAAAATAAAGGCATGAGAATAATATTGTTATGTAATAGATAGACACATATACATAGATAATATGACCAGAGAATTATCTTGGCTCAATATTATCCAAAGAATTATATTTAATGTTTTGTTATTTGTATATAAAATGAAGTTTAACCTTTTGCCAAATTATTTAAGTGAAAATTTAACATACATATGTGAATGAAGTTCATACATACACACTAGGAAATGCTAATGACTTTAAATTATTGAATTACAGAAACCAAAGAACTAGGTTTATCTATTTTTAACAACTTACATAATGAAAAAATAATGAATTAAATATATATGTTAGTATCTACTTACATTCAAAAAACTTATCAAAATATATTGTAAAAATACATTCTAAGATAAAATTGTATTTTGAGCTAAATAAAGTTAATTAAAAAAAATAAATTTCGTGGTTTAAAATTTGTAAGCAAAATTATTGGGGCACATATTTTTAACTTGAGAAAATGTGTGGAAAGGCCAATCGGGTTTAAAGAATAAAGAAACTCCTGCGGATAATGGACAGCATTTTCTTGATGCAGAATATTATCAATAGATGTGTAGGTACATAACTATCTCCTAGAAATTTTGTTACAATTAGGACGTGCGTCGTCGGCAACGCTGATGTTTCTTATGAATCGCTATCAATTTCAATTTTTTTTAATTTTTCCATTTCCGCCAGAATGACTGAACGAATCTCTGTAAAATTTGGCAAAGAGATGGATTAATATACTTTTCTGTTTTCAGCAAATAATTAGCAATAATGCATTAATTTCGACCACATTTTATTACCATAAGAAAGGTTAAATTGGGTCAGTTTTAAAAGATAGATATGTATGTATATACTCTGACAGACATTTTTTAGAGAATTTAAAGAGAAATAAATTCTTTCGTACATATTTTTTTTGGTAACTAAAACCGTTTACGCAGCGCAGCAAAGGAAGCCCTAAAATATGAATCCAACACAAAAAGAATCTTTCCATTCGAACCAGTAGCTATTGAGATTAGTGCGTTCAAACAAACAATAAAACAAACAAAATCTTCAACTTTATATAATAAAAAAAAAGTATAGATATAGATATACATATTATGTGTGAGTAGATTTATGTATTATAAATTTAACTTACATTCTGAACTGTAACATCCCATTTCTTGAATTCATTGCGATTACTTGGTTTCTTAAACATTGGTGCCAATATATGCAAAGGTTTCATTCCTCTATTTTTTCCATGTCCCTTTAGGTTACCATGAATCGGATCCTTATCACCAAATGACCACAAGACTTTAATTGTGTCCGCCTAAAATGATAAATTAATTAATACCATATTCTGAGAATATATATGTATGTATATACATAGTTTTAAATATTTGATAATGTTATGAAAAATTTCTTAGAATGGATCTTGAGCTTGAATAATTTTAAATTACAATATTTTTGTATTTAAATTTCCTTAGCTACAACTTAATTGAAAATGTTTTAAAATCTACTTATGCATATTGCATATAGTATAGTATGTATATAAAAATGAGTTTCAAAAATGTGTGTGTGGCCGCCTAACTCGCGCATATATGTACCGATTTCAATTTGGTTTTTTGCCTTTTATAGAGAATTATCAGTAGATGGTTTTTATATGAAAAAAAGTTATATTCGAACAAACCATTCTTTACAAATTACAAAAATTTAAATCGATTCATAAAAACGGAATTTTGCAACATCAAGAACATAGGTACATATTTTAACAGTTTTGGCATTATTTCAACTAGATCTTTATACTTAAGGTGCACGATTTTCTAAATTTTCATTTTTTGATCGTACTTGGTCGAATTATAGTGTTAAGGCGTTTTCGAGGATGTGCAAGTATTTTTCGGAATCGACAGTAAAGATGTCCAAATTTGTGTGTTAGAAAATATATTCCCATTATCAATAATTTAGCTTTAAACTTAGTTTTTTTAAAACAACTTAAATTATTTTATCTAATTCTGAAATGTGTTTTCAATTTAAATTTTTTAACGAAAAGTGATTTTGAGTTATAATACAAAAAAGTGAGTGTTTGCAATATTGTGTAATTTTCATTTTTTTTTTTTCAAATGTATTTAGGAAAAAATTGGAACGATTTTGTTGTTTAAGAATAAGAATGTGTATGTGGCCACCTAACGCACGTATTTATGAACTGATTTAAATTTTGTTTTTGGCATTTTGTAAAGAATTGTCGGTAGGTATATAAAAAATAATATTCGTAAACAATTCTTTACAAAATGAAAATATATATACATATGTATGTATGCTTTTCTCGCTTGAAATATTTATGGCAGTCTAACAGTCTCATTATGCAGCTCATAAGGATTTATGTAGGCTCTATGTAACGTTGCATTAGTTCGAATTTATAAAACATTTTGCTATAAATTATGGTCATGTACGAAAAATAATGGAAAGGCATTTTTATTCTTTTTAATTTAATTATTTCAATTATGGACAAAAATCTGAAAATCGAAATAGCAACAATTATATTTTTCAGTACAAACTGTTTCCTACCTGTAAGCCAGGAGAAGGTTTTTATAAAAGAAAACATTTCCAAAAAGTCGGGAAATTATTAAAATTGATGTTTGTATGGAAAATAGAAGTGTTTTCCATGCCATTTTGGGTGGAGAAATTAGAAAGATAAAAATAATAGATGGCGTTGGGGTACGATCAATGCCAAAATCTGATGGATGCCGTTATACGCTGACTAAGGCTGTGTTCAATTATGCAGGCGTCATTTTCTATCGATCAAATGTGTTGATTTTTCTGCAAATGGTGGATTTGTGTGTGTTATCATTATCACATTCGTATATTGCACACAACATACGCAAACGATAAAAGCAAAAAATATCTGAAATCCGAATTATACAAAATTGTGCAACGGTTCATGATTGAAGGACATGACTGATGAAAACAATGTGATTATGGAGACGATTATCAATGTAAAATTCAAAGGAGAAAAGGACCTTATCCCACGGGCTACAATTATTTCAACTGATCTTTCAATTAACATTGAAATTTGAATTATTTGAGTTTAATTATCACCCTGGAGTTTATCACATGGTGTTCAATTTTAAATAATTTTTACACAGGTTACATTTTTTTCATCATAAATGCACACAGCGAGAGGGTGGGAATTAGCTAGTTATGATATAATTGTTTATTATCTCTCTTTATTCAAAGACCAGAACTTGACCTCCAAAATCAAAAACAAGGCTAACTTTTGTGTCATTTTGAATTTAACCCGACTGTTATAGAAAAATTATTAAGTGCACTCGACTGAATTTGTGTACGAGCTTACATCAAGTTTGTTTTGTCTTTGGCTTCCGAGCCACACAATGCATAGAAAAATTGAACAAATGTGCTGTTCTACAGCAATGGTTAAGGTTCTTGACGATATTGGATATGATTTGGATAAATTGACTATATTATGTTTTTGACAGAGTTGACCACGAAAGTTTGCCTCCTAAGCTGAATTTGTACTTTTGGTTTCAGAAGTAGATTGGTTCGTTTAATAAAAATATTAAGCAAACAAAAGTCAGAGGGTAAATGTTGGCGATAACAAAAAAACTAAGCCCCGCTGCTCAGCGATATCGCACAAACTTGAGTGTTTTTTTTACCGCAAGTATGTAGTGCGTTGCCGCAGCATCAACGCAGGTGTGTGTATCCTGATTTATTTATTTGTTAGTATGTACTGTAATACGCAAATGCATGCACCGGACCAGCTAAATAAAAATTTCTCAAAAAGTTGTTTTTTGACTTGAATATCTCGAGAGCGGGTTATCATTCTAACTTTGAATTTATTTTACTTTATACATGACACAGCTGTTAATAAATGGTGTAATATTGACACATATCTAATTGACAGTTTACTTACAAAAAATTAAAAGCTAAAAAAAATCACTTTGCAAATTTAAATAACTGAACACAAATTGTTTTAATTTTTTATGTTCGTACATACATTATGTACCTACTCGTATGTATCATTAATTATATTATAGCTCATTTTGGCAAGTGGGGGTTTGAACATTGAACATGCATAATGTATGGCAAAACATAAATACCTCAAAATGGATATTACCTACCATTTTGGGAGAAGATTTTAGGAGATAAAAAGATAGCAAAATTTACAAAATTTCCATCGAATAATAACGGAAGCTTGTGTTACAAACTCTTATATCTGATTTTAATAGATTTCGTCGCAACTTTAAACTTAAGTCTTAATGTTAATGATTAAATATAAATATAGGTTTACTAACTTTTAAATTGCCATATTGATGTTCCTCTTTTACTTTGATGCATTGGTATTAACTACAAAATGAGATCTCGCCCCTTGCGAAGATTTGAACTTTTTCATATTGACTTTTATAGATCAAACTATAGCATACTCGTACATGAACCAATTAATCGTATGTTTAGATTGCTTACTATTAATATTTCGTCTATTGATTGTAATATGGTTGGTTTTAAAAACTTTGTTAAATTCAATTAAAAAAAGTTAAATATAAATATTATTAATTAATTATATTATTATTAATTATACTCCAATCATGATGTTATTTATTGGACATTTGTATAAAAGTTAATTTAATTTGAGTTACATTCAGGTCATTGAAAGTGACCCATACTTTCATTTCAATAGAACACCATTATTTATTTTTGGTTTTTAACCCGCTAGTACGCCACTAAAGCAGCGAGTATGAACTGCAAGACATGGATTTTTGTGGTTAGATTTGCCACAGTTTCTCATTCATATCCTTCTTTTTCGGTTAAATTTCACAACCCAAGAATTTGCTGTTGGCTCTCGGACTATTACACTTAATAAACGTAGAGAAATATTTATTTCGAAAGTGAGTGAAGTTTTGGCCGAAATGTGCGAAAAGTTCATGAGTCTGATATGCTAATGGGCAACACTCATCTCATGTTGTTGTACGGTGCGCAAAGACTAGGAGCTGCTGTAGCAGAACATTAAATCGCCTCGATTATTCGCTTACAAGGTTAAAATTAATGACTCGGTAATGGAAGGCCATAACCCTTTTGAACGTTTAGGAAACTGTGAAGAAATATTTGTATGCCAAGAATATGGAAAATATAATTTGTAACTGTTATCATATCGTCTTTCCTTTTTTTCTTCTACTTCTTACACTTGCACTGTGGTCATTTGAAAGGTACATTTTATAAAAATATAAGTGCAAAATTTAATGGTGTTAATTTTATTGCATTTAAAAATAATATAATCGTATTTTTTGTATGCACTTTGTTTTCAATTGAAAGTGTAATTAAAACTTGTTTAGATTATTTTTTTTTAATTTATTTATGTATGAAAAATGATTACAAATGTGAAAGAAGGAATACGAGAAGTTGTATAGTATACTACTATAACCTAGTACCTTCGGCAACACTGGAAAACCATATTCCAAATTATTATTTTCTCAATAACTGTTATCTTTCAGAGATTTAAATACGTATTAAGTCCCCGAAATATGACAGGTTTTGCAAATTTAGTATAAAAAGTGTAATATGATGTTTTAGTCTCGTACTTAAAAAATGTAAAATTCTATATTTTTCTTTGTTAGAATTTAAATCAATTAAAAATTTAGAGGAACGAGTAAAAAATATACCTTTTTCGGGGAATTGTTAAAGTCTACGTGTCAAACTTACTCTTGTTTTATTTACATAATGAATATTTAATATAAAACTATACGATGTTTTATCAATACAACGGGTAAAATACTACCGAAAACAATTTAAAAATGATGTATTAGTTAATATTTATGTATTTTTTTTAATTAAATTTGAAATCTTTGACAATATCTGATGTAAATTTTTTTTTTTTAATCAATTTTTTACAAAAAGTCCATTTTTTTTTTAAATACAAAATGAAATATGCTAACACCTGACTTGAACTACAAGAGAAATCTCCTTAATAAAAGTCGCAATAGACCCTTAAAAATAAGTAGATTTGTGAGACTATGTGGGGTATTTTAGATTGTATGTGGTTGAACTTGACATCTCTCAATCTCAACTAGACACTCATGGTCTCACAAAAAATATTTTTTTTTCATTGTCTTGAGTAACTAAATAGTGCACACATTTTTTTTGGGTTTTAAACTAAAAACCAATTAAATCGTCTATTGTCGCTTATATTTATCGTGATATTTTATTGATTTATTTATTTATAATGAATACAAATATTAACAGTAAAAATAATCTCATCGAAGCATAATTTCTATTGTTAAGCTTAATTCAATTTTCTAGGCGTCTATAACCTCAAATCCAATGACGACCATAAACTAATGAAAGCATGTGTTGCTTGTACTCCACAGCAACTTGAAGTCCTAGATTTTTATGGCAATACTGCTCTCCTTAAAGCTTGTTTCTTGGGTAAAGTGGATGCTGTCCGAATACTTCTGAAATTTAATGTAAATTTACATGCAATAAACTATTTCGGTATACATAATTGCGTCATATACTATTCTGAAACCTTGATCTAAATCCATTTTCTAGGACAAAATGCTCTGACATTGGCAGTACATTCTGGGTCCGTGGACGTGGTCAATGAATTACTTAAGTATCGAAGTTACACTGATTTTACATTATCATCGATGATTCCACCGATTTGTGTGGCTGTGCTAAAAGGCCACGAGCAGTTGATCAGCTTCTTTCAAAACATGCATCCGGTGAGCTTTCGTACTGTCCACGGTAAGTCTTTTGGCAATAAATATTTGTTATCTTATTATGCCATCATAATATTTCCAGGACTTACAGTCAGTGACTTGCAAAAGATCAAACTGGAATATAAACTACAAAATATAACATAAAATTCTCCATTAGCACGTAATTTACTCGTAGAATTTAAATTTAAAATATTTTAACAAACCGACTTTATGTATTAGAAAGATTAATTTTGTTTATCTACATTTGTTTGTGATAAGAACATGTATGTATGTATGTTATTAAATTTATTAAATCCTAAAAAAAACATTATTTTTTTCCACATCAATTGAATTTTATTCTATTTATTATTTTCGCTAGAAATTGTTTACGAGTACAACAACAACAAAATTTAAACATCCTTTGTTTTCAACTTTCTAAAATACGCTTTTTACATCCAACCGCCGTAAAGTGGGAGTCAGTTTATAAGGCTGGGTGCGTCCCACACTTCTAACTTCCCATTATACTTTGAAAACTTGGCATTTATTGAAGTTTTTGTGTTACAATAAATCGACAATCAATGAAAAGAAATTAGGTGTTATTTCTTCTGAATTTGTTTAATCTAGTACAAAGTTTGCGATCGATTTATTCTTGATAATTCGATTTACTTTTGACGTTGTTTCATACAAATTAACAAAAAAAAAATCATCAGACTAAAGAAGTTCTTCGAGATATTGTAGTAGAAAAACCATATTTAACAATTTTTGGTAGAATTTATTTATGGTAAAAAAATGTCAATTTGCTATTCGTCAACGTTTTATCATTTAGGTATTGATAAATGCATTATGTTGAAAATAAAGTGTATTTGAAGTCAATACCATTGCTTTTTGTGAAGATATTTAAGTCAAAAAACAATTTTTGACACATTTTGGTAATTTTTTTTTGTACAAAAAAAATTCGAACTTAAAATGATTGACCACTCTCGGCATATGTAAGACTACTTTTGACATTTTTTGGTTAATTTTTGTTTAAGTTTTTTATTTTTTGTAAAAAAAAACTGTCAATTCGATATTTGTCAAAATTGTAGCATATGTTAATAGTTGTATTCTGTATAAAATAAAAAAAAGGTGAGGTCAATATTGTTTCCTGCTCTCGAGATATTCGAGTCAAAAAACATTTTTTACAAAGTTTTGGTAGAATTTTTTTTATTTTTTGTAAAAAGAACTGTCAGTTGAATTTTTTTCGAACATTCACCTGATTTCAAACACATCATATCACGTAATACAAAATAGTTTTGAATATAATATAATTTTTCGTTCATTGTATATTTCAACCAAATTTTTTTTCTAAACTGCTATAGTGATAAAACCACTAACTAAATTTTTATAAAAGTCTTTGCTGTATCCATCGAAGTTACAACTTGTCGAAAAAACAAATTAATTGGAGTCGTGGGTGAAGAATTGTATCCTGAACATATGAATGTACGAACGTACGAACGGAACGTACGTACACACGCACACACAGATATCTCTAAAAACGTCCAGATTAGTCAAAAATTTTAATTTGACAAATCGGACCGATTACAATAACTCCACATGGAAAGTTAATAAAAGAAAAACAGGAAAATCGTAATACTATAAAAGTCACTTCCACTTCCCAAATTACTATCCATCGTCGTCGTTAAGCATTAAGTTCTCTCAAAAAATAAGAAACTAACTTCTTATAGGTATCCTAAAATTGTATCTAAATCTATAAAAGTTCTGTATTTAAATTTTGTAAAGCAACACTTTAGTTATATAGAGAAACATTAAAAAAAAATTTCAAAAATATCTACATTATGTAAATTGTATAAAAATTGTAAAATTGTAAAAATTATAGTGACTTCAGAAGTGCGTCGCTATTTATAATTTTATTGAAATATTATACCTAATAAAAAAAGGAAGTAGAAACGTCTTTTGTTAATATTTTAAATATTACTAGCTGACCCGGCGAACTTCGTCTCTCCCAAATTAAACGTCTTAACATAAACTCAAGATTACATAGTAATAAAACATAGATAGCGTAATAATGAATTTTAGAATTATACGAAATTTTCAAAACTTTTCAATGAATTTTACACCAGTCACACATTGGGGACGTAGTAGAAAAAATTCAATTTTTCGAAATGCTTAGTTTGAAGTTGTATTATATATTTTTTAAAAGAATTTTTCCCACGGATATGATCATTGTTTTGGGTTAAAAACAATATTTTGACTGAAATAACGGCTTAAAACCGATCTTTGAAATGATAAACTCTTAAAGATAGGTTTTTAGGTTTCTCCACGGCACGGATTAATATTTAAAATTTTTCTTTTTATGGATTATGTTAGTTAGTACTCTCAAATATCTGTTACAAATCTTTTATATTCTGTAGATACATTTTTTTGGAAAACTCAAGCTCTACAAAAAAGCTATGTAATACAATAATATGAAACAAAACACATTTTTTTCCTAAAATCATGTGCGTCATACAAAATCATTAAATCACGTGATTAAATTCAAAACATTTTCTAATTTTTTCTGTTTTTACAGAATTGTTTTTTAATAATTTCCCGACTTTTTCAAATTTACTGAATAAACTTTCTTTTATAAAAAATTTGTTTTAATAACGATTTCTATTTCCTCCTTATAAAAATAGTATAGATAAAAAATATAGTAGCAACTGGAATCATCAAAAAACTTTTGCCTAAATATAATATCCCCTATGTGTTCACCAAAGTCTTAATGATATCTTATGTTCCCCGCTAAACATTAAGTCGATCCCAGAAAAATTTTGACCCATCGTCTAACGATTTTTGGCCGTCTTATACGTTAACCAAAAGTCCATACCTACTGTTTTTATTTTAACGGATTACTGTACATAGTAAGTTCAGATTTAAATGCATATGAACATTGAAGTGCTTATTTGACTGTCTAACACTCTTAAAAATTTACACATATACATACATATGTATACATACATAACGTACATACATATGTATGAAATTCAACTTACTTTTCCTGGACCAAAAATCGATAGACGATGGGCCAGCATTTTTCTGGAATTTTTTTAAGTTCATAGAAAACTCATGGGCTTATATCCACCCAAATGAACCAAAAGTGCATTATGGGAAGCAATGCACGAATTTGTTTTGAGTGTGATGTCCTACAGTCGTAATTTTTTGAAAGAAATTATATTTTATTTTTTCTATTTTTGTTTATTTATATTTTTGACAAAAGAAAAAAACTAAGAATTTGTTTTTTGATACTTAAAGGTGCTATAACTCTTATATCTTAAATCCACCGTACCGATTTTGTGCAAACTTCACATAAACCATCTTCTAAATAGTCCGAACAAAGATTAAAAATTTGGTTCAGATACTAACTAGTTATTTATATATATATATATAGATAGAAATGGGTTTTTTGAGGCTTTTCCCGGCAAGTATTCGAATTCTTCTCAACTTTTAAACCTTCCCTAGACCTCCAAGAACATTTTAAGACCAAGATAAGATAAATCCGTTCAGCCGTTCTCGAGTTTTAGCGAGACTAACCAACAGCTATTCATTTTTATACATATAGAAGATTATTATTATTTATTAATCCATCAATAAATGTATAGTTACATTTATGTATATATTAACAGCAACATGGGCTTTCGGCTGACTTTTTAAATAATATAAAGCATAAATTCCAATTCATTTTATGTTATGGAATTTTAAAGAATCATTAGAATTAAATTGTGAACAGGTCGCCCATTCAGTTTTAATAATTTTGTTTCTCCGAACTTGTATCTACTTTATATTAAAAAATTCTGAAATTTCAATTTAATTTAAAGCTTTTTGGACAAAATCTTTAACATAATTGCATCAGTAACGCAAAACTAAAAGTAGGTGTTTCCATAGCCACTATCATACTCGTATACTGCTACTCATGTGCTGAAGTACAACAAACTTTTATTGATATTTCTATAAATTATACTCTTGGGGAAAACGTTTTATATTTTCATCAGTTTTTAATAATATATATAACAGAGAACAAATTAAATGGTACTTACACCGAGCGGCAGGTCATATGGATCACATGTCTCAATTTGCCGAAAGAACTCAACTTGAGTGTGAGTCGCATTTTGAAATCCGTTTACAACAATGTAATTTTGAGTGTCGTCCTGAATTGGAGCACCATTTCCTGTCTGTGGTCCATGGCAATCCTTAAAAGTAAAAGAAAAATAATGAAAAACAAAAGAAAAGTTAATAACAATGAGAGTTTTATATATGTATATACATTGTACATACATATGTATGTATGTACTCGTATCAGTATGAGTATTGAGTAGCTCTTAGCTCTACTAATAAATAAAAGTTTTAAACAAAGTTTGAAGTGTAAATTCTAAAAATATAAACAAAAATTATTCAGAATTCGTTATTATTAATTTTTAATCAAAAATTGAAAACTTATGACTTTATGTCTTATATATTTTTTAGAAAATTGGAAACTGGTGTTCTATTGAAAGTATATTAATGGTCACTTTCGATGAACGGAATATAATCTAAAATAAATGAATTTTTATCCCTATGCAATGGCTAATTATAGCGAATAAAATCATAGTTGGCGAATATTTCGCTTAACAGTATGAAAATTGTACATGTTTGAAAGCTTTAAACTACCATTTTTGACTTCACATACATATTACATAACTGTAAGTAATAGAACTGTTAGGTTCTATTTTGATTATTCAACTAAGCGATATTTTTTTTGTAGTTTATTTCAACTATCTCAAAATGTATTAAATAAAAAAAGGTTGTCCATTGATCATGCACCCTATATTACTAACATCTTTTTAATGATGACTTTATTTTAAAGTTGCAACGAAATATCTTAGAATGAGATAAGATAGTTTGTATATTTTTGAAAAATCAGTAGCATTCGTTATTGTTGGCTGTGAATTTTGATCTTTTTATCTCCTAAAGTTTTCTCCCAAAATATTTCGTGGACTTATGTAATATCCATATTGTATATTTATTCATTTTTAACTTCCCATAGGGAGTTATTGTAATCGGTCCGATTTGTCAAATTGAAATTTAAAGATATCAACACGAATTAAATTTTGTTATAGGTTAGGTTATAATTTCATGAAATACAGAAAGGACTTTTACAAAAATTTGTCTAACGGTTTTTTCACAATAGCAGTTTTTAAAAAAAGTGAAAATTTTAGTTTGTCGCAAATATCTCAGGAACGAATAATGCTATTGACTTCAAATAAATTTTATGGTGTAGATAGCAGTGTGACACAAGTTTGGTATAAATTTGAAAATAATTTAACATACCGTTATTTTTTAAAAAAGGAAAAACTAAAAAAAAAATTTTTGTCGCGAAAATATACAATGAAGGAAAAATGATATCATCTTCAAAACAGTTTTTAACTATGTGAAATGTGATATTTGACATATGGTAAAATTTTCGAAAAAAATGAATTGACAGTTTTTTTTACAAAAAATAAAAAAGTATAAAAAATTCTACCAAAAGTTGGTAAAAAATGTTTTTTGACTTGAATATAACTAGAATGGGCAACGATATTGACTTCAAATTTATTTGAGCTTAAGCAAAATACAATTATTAATATACGCTACAATTTTGACAAATATAGAACTGACAGTTTTTTACAAAAAATAAAATACTCTAACCAAAATTTACCGAAAAATGTCAAAGTAGTTTCTTGACTTGAATATGTCCAGAATGGTAAATCATTTTAGCTTCAAATTTATTTTAATTTTTGCATAATAGAATTGTCAACTTATGGTATATATTTGACAAATGTCGAAATGACAGTTTTTTTACTAAAATAAAAAACTTAAACTGAAATTTACAGAAAAGTGTTATAAGTTGTTTTTCGGCTTAAATATCATCCCAACAAGGAATAATATTGACTTTCAACCTACTCGTAATGCATTTGTCAATACCTATATCAGAGATTTGTCAGATTCAATATATCAGAGATTTTATATGTTAATAAAATTGTTATCAACTAACATCAAAAGTTAATCATTTATTATCAGGAACGCTAAGTTTTCAAATTATGCATTATGGGAAGTTATCAGTGTGGGTCGCACCCAGCCTCTTTTTTTTTTGTATAGTTATTCACCAAGAGTGTTTTACCGACTTAAGGCCAGTTGTAATAGAATGCTTGCATCAAAATAGAGCTGTGTCAATCGTTCATTTCAAAAGATTCAATCGTTCATATGTCGTTCAGTTCAATGATTCTTTCTTTTCAATCGTTCATTTTATCAATCATTCACTTTTACAATCATTTTAATTTCTGTTTCATTTTGTTTGTGATTGTGAATAAAATGGAATAAATGTCTTATTTTCCAATCGTTAATTTTTTTTTAATAATTTTGGTTATGAATTTACTAAAGCTTAGATTGGTCTGCCAGATTTATTAAAAAAAAATTTCATTGTTTAAAAATTTGCCTGACTTGTTTCCAAACAAACAATCTTTAATATATGTGTAAGTATGGGGAAATAAAAGTTTGAACGTAACATAAGAAATTGACCCAAATTCAGTTTTGTTCGCATTCGTATTGTTCACGTTCTTGATAGTTGTTTTGATTTCCAAAATTACGCTCCCGTTCGTTCTATTTCTTCTCATTTGAAGGAGATTGAAAGATTGTATCATTATTGAAGTAGTGATTGCAATCAATCAATCTTTTCGGTGAACGAGACAAAAAGAACGAATCAATCGCGATTGACACAGCTCTACATCAAAAGCGTCTCTATTTCGTGGATGAAGCATATTTAGAAGCTGTCCATCAAATAGTCAGCGGCTAAATTAAAAAAATCTTGTCGAAACAGCTTAAAATTTCTCTTAAACCATCTCGTCCGTTTACAACTTCATCTTACCATGGTTACACATCTAGATCTATTAGCTTTGTGGTTAGTTGAGAGTTGCCTTCAACAACAGATTCCGGCATGTAAGCCTTGTATCCTTGGAATTCTGGTCTGGAATTGCGTCTCTGAAACCCCTGTCAAAAATTAACACATCGTTTTTTTCTAAAAAATTGCCTTAACGTCCCATATTCATCTATAAAAACATTTTTCATAATGTGGGCATCAAAATTGGTTGCAGCATAAGGCCTGTTTATTTCCAAGATATACCCATCAAAGCAAGTGATCATTTTGGTGCTTATGCAAGCTGTATGTTTTTTTTTTCTGAAAACCGTAGTTTGAACTTTTTTGAAGGTATACACTACGAGTATGTTCCATCGCAGATAGCAATAGATGGACGATGACTTTGGTGCTTCCAAATACTCCGTTAGGTATTATCTTGTTCCTTCTTGAACCTCTTAGACAGTTATAAGCTGAAAACCCAAGTTGAATCTAACAAAATGATTCATTAAAGTTGTCCTTGCAGTTGTTACCACCACTTTAATGTATTGCAAGGCAATACAATACCTAATAGTCGCAGACAAGAGAAATGTGCAGTAAATTTAACCTTAATGCATGAAAACAAGATTTTTTTTGTATATTAAGCATTTTTTAATAAATGTGTTTAAAAGACGTGGTGTACGCGGTGTTTGATAACATTATTTTATCAAAACATTTGTTCTACGTACTATATACTTTAGGATTTATGAATTTGTTTGCAAAAAAATACCGTATTTTACTAGCTGCAATTTTCAACTTCAAGCTCAAATATCTCGAAATCACTAAAACCAAATTCGAAATTATTTGGCAGATAAATTAAGCTTAACATAAGCTTTCATTTGGTACTAGTCTCGTTAGAGTACGCTCTGGGCCCAACCTCCATAGAAAAATGGGTTATCTCCATTGAATATTTTTTTTTAACGAACACAAAATCACAAAAAATAACTATGGAAACAACAAATACAAAGCAAGATTTGGTATATATGCATGACAACTGACAAATGATATTTCAGTGATGCCAAACAACAAATTAACAACAGTTAGTTTGAGTTAGTTTTATTTTTCTAAATTCAATATTTTAAAATTTGTTTTAAATAATTTTAAGTCTAGCATATACTTAGAGTGATTTTAATGAGCGTATTATTTATCTACATCTTATTACCTTAAAAAAGATTCCCACTGACTTTATTTGTAACATAAATCTTGAAGGATAAAGTTATTTACCACTTGGGCAATGTCACATTATGTCAAAAATAAACACCTTTTTTATTTAATGTTTTTTAACAAACATTTTCTTTACTCATATAAATAGAATAATATATCAAACAAACCACCCATTAGATATGTATCTAAATCACCGTATCACAAACACATTTCAAAATAAAATAGATCTAAGATACTTAAAATTAAGATGAAATTACCCACAAAATTGAATAAAGCAGGCTGCAAGAACGAACGATGTATAAATATATGTATATATGTACTTTTAAACCTTTACAGCGAAAAAATTAGATAATAAATCACTATTTCAAGACGTTTATGTAGATGTATGTACATACATATTTAAATTGTTAGCGTTAAACACGCTTAGCAATATTCGAATATTGGAAGTTCGAGTTTCTTTGGATTTTGAAGAAAATATCAAACATATTCATGGAAAGAACAAATATTTTTAGAAAAAGTTAAGTTAAATTTGCACTTTTCGTTAAAAAAAAGAATAGACGTTAGAAAATATAGGTACCCACTTCTTAAACAATCACTTTTACTTTAAAGATAAAAACAGGGCAAATGTTTTTAATTAATTTATTAATTTATTACTCTTACTGTTAAATTATTTGTACAAGTTATGCACATTTGGTCCCTGTGATTTATCTAAAACAAGACTTGTATGAAAACACATTTGGTTGATACTCATGATAAAACAAATTTAGTATACCTACCTCTGTAAAAAAAAAATGTGTATGTACCAGAGCACACAGGTAAGAAGTGAAACTTCTTTTTGAAATATAATTTTTCTACTGTTTACAACATTATAGAAATTGGATAGATGAGGCTTAAGAAATGTCTCTATTAAATTGGAGTTATTTTACTATTATCAAATTATTATAAAATTTTATAGGTATTTATGAAATATATTTTGTAATTAAAGACTTGTGATAGCTAAAGTATGTATGTATGTATATGTTTTACATTTCACTCGCTTAGCAGCCTTATAAAAACTGCATCAATTGTAGCACCAGATCTTTTTGTTGATGCTTGTGGACTGTTTTGTAGGCATACATTTAAATTTTCTCTTAAAAATTTAACCACCTTCGAAGATTTATCTGAATAGAAATTTACATTAAAATCTCCACTTAAAATCAAATTCTTATACCTAAATATAATGATAATAAATGAAAATAAGTACGATCAACTATTATTTTGGATTATAAGCATTTTTTAAATTTCAACACATTAATCTTGAATTATTTTTAGATTTTATAAAATTTTTAACTTCAAAATCTACGATAAGAAATTAAAAATATGATTGAACAACAAGAAATCTTTAGTTAGAAAACGTCCTTCTTTAAAATTGCAGACGCAGAGGTTAGATATAAGAAAATAAATATTAAAAAATTATCAAACACCTAAATAAATACGAAGACTTAATTTTCAAAGGCCAAGATATTTACATATGAGTATTTAAAATAAATTCTATTATCTATTCTTTTATTTTATTTATGCAGTTCTCACTATTCTACTGCACAATGATTCTACAATTAGACAATTCAAATAATAATCAAAAAGCACTGTTTCAACAATGCACAGTATACCAATAAAATCTTCATATACTGTATATGTATAACAATAAACATTGAATATTTCACTAAATCTATTTAATTTCACTTATATGTACGATATGAACTGAACAACACTAACGTGTTACACTCACAATATATCAGCTCAATGACTGAAATAGATGAATTCATTGATGTTTTCACCATTTTGTCATCGGAGAGCAAAAAAGATTGCATCCATCCAAAAAGGTGACGATTTTATTTTCACACTGCTATACAATACTTCAAAAAACGCACCGAAAGTCCTCCAGGATGATGTGAAAAATTCGTATCTAGGTATATATATCAGTGTATGAATGAATTTGTGTGTGCAAAATAAAAATTGACATTTTCTACACATCTTGCACAGGGCACAAGTTTAACTGGGCCTATCCTGTAATCGTAAATTTCTTAACAGAATAAGATATTGAAAACTATACATCTGTTTATGTAAATGTTGTAAAAATGCAAAGTTTTTAATTGACATTATTTAGCATTATGCAAAACATACACGTCCGGAACAAGCCAGGTATGAGTTATGTATAACATGAAATTCATGAAATACTTTAAATAGATAATACAAAAATAGAACACATGATTAGGGCATTTATTTGGCTATCGTAAAGTAGAATATTAACGAAACAACTCTTAATTGAAGGTTAAGCGGTATTTTCAAAACTTAAAATAATTTACATTAAAGGTTTTTTACAGGTAGTACATATTACGTATGTATAACTTTTTTGGTAAAATATTTGCCTATATGTATAGGATCGTAATAGAGAAGTTCGGAAAAGACAGAAATTAAAGTTTAGGACCTTTATATTCATTAAAAAAATTGTCTCTTAATATACAATACATTCATCTTCTAAGTGCTTCAATTATAATAGAAAGGTTGAAACTTGACACTGACGCATTTTTGAAAGAATCGTAATTGAAAATGATCCATTAGCGTTGGGATTAACTCAATAATTAGCTATGTTAAAAGTTAATTACATGAAAATACACTTCAATATGTATGTATCGTATCCGTCTCCCAGAAAATGTTTGTAACTTGTAGGCTAATGATGAGCTAATAAACAGTATTTGTCCAGATTTACTACATAATTTAATTATACTTAGTATGCATGACTATGTAAGTATGCTATTTTAGTTGCAAGGATATAGATGTTAACGTCATCAATTTCAAAATATAACATTAATTGCCCTGTTATGAAATAACATTCAATCAATTTGATGAAATTTAGTTTTTAAATTCTTTGGACTTTCAGCAATGTCACCGTATAACTAGGGAATAGAGATTAACAGATATATAATTTTTAGAGTTGTAAAAGAATGCATTATTTTGGTATTGCATTCCGAAAAGTCCCACTCATTTAACTGATTCTTCGGGAATGCTATAAAATTTATCATATCATTCTTTTAACTTCAGAAATCCATTCCCATTCTTTTTTGAAGTCTTAAATAATACAATCATAAAAAGCAGTCAAAAGACTTTAAATAAAAAGAATGCATTCTTTGAAGTCTGAAAGTCTAAAAGTTATAGATTTCAACAATTATGTTATTGAACATATAGATGTATATTTATTTTTATTTCTGTTAAGATGGTGTTTTAAATGTATATATTTTGATAACACCACTCAGTTTTATTAAAAATTATAACAACAATATACATAGTTTGTTTGTTTGTTACCCAAACACATACGACAAAATGAAACAAACTCAAATGTCGTTAGTATATAACATACAACACAAAAACATAATATTTCCTCTTTTAATCCTACTCCTACTAATATTATAAATGTTTGGATGTATGGATGTTTGTTGCTTAATAACAACAGCACGGCTGAACGGCTTTGTATAAAATTTGGCACCGAAGTATATTATAATCTGGAATGGCACATATGCTCCTTTTTATCCCGGTAAAATTTAAAATTCTATATGTTTGTTGTTTGCCAACTGTTTAAGAATCTAAACTAAAAGTTCTTGCTTGTAAAAGTAAAATTTTTCGATGCCTTCATTGGATAGTTAAGTGTCAAAAAAAACGAACCGAAAGTATTCTTCTTCCGCCCAAAGTTTCCTGAATAAGTTTGTCTGACCATCTTTTTATTGACCTCCAATCTACCGATCCCATATGGTTATTTCCTGTCTTCCGATTGGATAGGTAATCTTACTGTCGGCTCCCGGACTATACCTAGTATTTTGATGTTAAAAAAGGAATGACTCAAATCTCTCTTCTGCATTATCATTCGCGTAGAGTTCTTCATACACACTTGTGCAGCGGACTCGTTTAACCTCCGCAACATCTTTATCACTACTGAAATTACACCAGTCAGTATTTTATAATTTTATTTTATGAGACATAAAACAAACGTTTACCAAATTACCAGTAAAATATTGTCGTATGTTCATCAAAAATTACACATACGACTATTATTTACCAAACTTCTGGATCACTGCACATATTTTAAAGAAAATATGTGCATATATTGTATGTCTTTATTTAGTCGTATGTGTAGCATTTTGTATAGATAGATACACATACACATGGGTTGCAAAGAAAAATACCAAAACTGCATTTAAATCTCAAAACTCAATTTTTTACATACAACAATATTTTATCCAGGCGACACGCAACAATCTACAAATGTTAAGAACCCTTTTGTCAGATTTATTTGGAAATGTCCCTTTAGCAATAACAGACAATTTAATATTAATATAGTTACGTCCGACACTCCATCACCTACACCCAACATCCCCGTTACCCCGGACACTCCCCATTGCCTAACGGTTTTGCTATAACGGTTTCCCACGCCATTTTTTTGCAAACATTGCAAAACATGTCCAGAACACACGCGCTCTTGTCTAATAATAAACAATAAAAATAATATAATTAAGTGAAACATGTAAAAACAAATAAAATAATTAAATAAAAATAGAAAAAAGAAAAAAAAACATTTAAGTTTTTTTTTATGAATCGCGAAGTTTAATACCGTAAATATATACCAACAACATGGAGCTCCAGGGTCCAGAACTCTTTAGCCTGACTGCGAGAAACTGGAGATCCCATTCAATGGCCACCAAGATCAAAAGAGTTTACTCCTTTGGATTCTTACACTTGGAAGATTTTTCAATAATATTTAAATGCAACGGTTATTAAAAATATAACTGGAACTTTTTAAACGAATACGATTTTTTTATTGTCTTCAACCAATCGACTCGTTGCATCTTGCTGATGCATCTTATGTAAATCACATTGTGTAGGTACATTAATACCTACAGTTACATAGGTACCTTCCATTTCAAAAAGGCAAACTTGGTCTCTTGAGTCTTGAATCAGGGATTTTGTATTAGCTCGAGTGCCAATCACACGAACTTTTATTGTACTCGTCCTTTCAGTCGAATCCTTACAAGGTGGTTTTTATAACGAAGTTAAAGCATCAATAACCAGTTTTTAGAATAGCCATACGCAAAAGAAACTGTCATTCACGTATATAGTGATACATAATAGTTATAATAACTAAAACGACACCCGCAGATAGCTGCACTGCTATGGTAACACCACCGAAGGTCTTTAAAGGTATAGTTAAACGATTCCTTAAAAAATTTTCTTGGAACGGCGCACAGTGGCGCCCTTTGTATGGAGAAATGGAAATAATTCAATAACTCCTGAACCACTCAACCGATTTCAATGAAATTTTCAAGTATGACAAAGAATGTCGTTAGTAATCGACTTCAGCAATTTCTGCCCACTGTTACGCTCTACAGTAGTCAAAAATGGCATTTTTTTGGAAAAAAAATAAAAAAAAATTGTTTTATGAGGAAATTAATTGAATTCAACACAAAATAGCGTAAATTACTCTTTGTAATTTTAGCAAAAATTGAAATGATTTAAGAAAATACGATTATTGATAAGGATTGATTCTTAAACTACCTTTACATACATACATTGTACATATTATATACATATACCTATGTAATATGTATGTACATAACATACATACATAATGTTCATACATGGATGTGTGGATATATTATTTTTAAAAAAAATTATTTATTCGCATTATTAGACACCAATGGCCATTTTTGAGGTTTAAGAGAATTATTGTCAAATTTGCCGAGTATAGAAATTAAAAAATCGGGCAAGAGTACGGCATTTTTTAATTTTCGGAAAAACTATAACACATAAATTGATAAAGTTTTCAGTGTTTAATTAAGAATTATTAAGATCAACGAATTCTTAATTCAAAAATTTGTACATTTCATTAAAATTTCGAAAAATCACACTTCGAACTATATATTTTTTAAACTTTGTTTTATTTATTTATTTATTTAATTAAGTTACTCAATTTTAAAATTTAAATCTTTTTAATAGCCAAGCATTACAATGATCGATAAACCAATTTAAAATAAAAAAATGATAATTATACAATATTTGGAAAAGGATAAAAAAATATAAGAAATTATTTATTCCGGACACGATTTTTGCAGCAAATTGTAGCTAAGAGTCTATATTTGTCTATATAAAAAAGACAACAGCGGCAAATGGCGATAAAACTCAAAACATTATGAGAAGAAAAATATAACAGAAAAATTGATTTTTTTTGTTCATACCATTTACTGTTATCACCGACCAATTTTTTTTTTTTTAATTTTCTCTATAGATTTATTGATTCATTAAAAAAAAATTATTTCAATTGGATCTGATTTGAGCTATTGCGGATCGTTTAAAAATGAACCAATTTTCATACATATTTATGAATTTTTGACTTTAAGCTTAAAATTCTCAGGTACTTATTTCAAAAAAAGTGATAACATATCATTCTTACAACTAATTAACTATAAGAATCCATTATCAGATCTTAAAAAACACCACTTTCAGAAAATGACTTATTTCCATGTTTGCCCCACTGTGCGGCGGGGCGCGCGGCCTGCGGCGCTGCGGTGACTGCAATGTGCGATGAAGAAATCTGACGAGTACTTTTTCTTTCAAATACATAAAAGTTTATTGGTTCATGTAAATGTTACATGGTGGGTCGGAGGTTACAACGCATTATACAAGGGTGCTATGTTATTATAATGCTTGCGAAATAGAACGCAATTACCGCGATTGAGATCTTTCATTGAAATTCATCGAGCAAAATTAAATTGCTAGACTTAATTAATTTACATTATATGCACAAAATATTGTTGGATTGAGCAACAGTAATTATTTATAAAGATAAGATGTGAAATTAATGTTTCTTTCTGATTCCTGTCACCTCATTGATTTATGCACATGAGGTTGTGGATGGATGAAACATTAAGTTGAAGTATAGTTTTTAATACATCGTTCGTGCACTTTTACACTTTATAATGGTCGCAGAATTGTATGATGTTTATAAGTAATTTTCGCTAAAGACAAGCTGGGGTAAAAATATGTGGCGTATATAACAACGCTTTCAAGTTACTTGCAAGTGGGATCATAAGCTTTCACCGTAAATTGAAGAGCCAACACAAGTGGAAATATTTACAGGAAAAGAGCCAATAAAGACTAGTAGAATTCACTTTTTTTGCTTTTTTTTTATTCTTTAATAGCACAGCGCCCAAGAGCCCAAAAGTGCTGACCCCGACAAGACATGATGGACGCAATCAGCAAATCTCCACCGTCTTTTGACCCTTTAAAGCTTACAGAGCATACACCACCAGCAGACCCACCTTGAGTAATTGGGCTATCATCAGACGTAGAAGAAAACTACTATGCTCACCTTCAGATGCCCTCATTAGTTCAGTCAGACGTCTTAAATTGGTTCTTTTATTTTCAAGCATCAGGAGTTCCAAAGGGTAGCCGGAAGATCGACATTGTTTGCGCATATCATAAGAATAACCGAACTTCTACCTTCTACTTCGCCCAGCCAGCAAAAAAAATTCCATCGTTTTCTTCACAATATGAAAACCGAAAAACCAAGCCAGTTTTATTGGCAGAAGGCCCAAGCGTCCAAAGACTCTCTAAGCAGAAACTATTAACGTAGCATCGGCAGCAGCGACCGTCACTTCATAACAACCGAACGTCATCAAGACAGGGCGAACTTTAAATTTAGAACCAACGCAGATGAGAGCAATCAATAGAGTAGGTCGATGACTGTTGGTTCCATAGCAATTGTGGGAAAAAGCCAACCAATTTCCGACTGCCTTGCCGTCTATTCTAGACTCTAGACTCTAGAGCATCAAAAAGTCTGATAAATCGAAAGCCACGACTGATGATTTTGAGTTATTAATGCGAGCTGGCATTTGTCAATTCTCAAAATCGAATTGCTCATCAAGTCCACTTCACATGGTGTCTAATGCGTAAAGCGCATGGTTCTTTGAGGCCCTTCGGAGTCTACAAGACTTTCAATACAATAATCTTACCAGAATGGTTCCCACGCCTGTACATTCATGATTTTGAGAACATAATTCGAAGTAAGTCGGTTTCTTCCATAATAGATCTACATTATGTCTATCGCACCCTCTACCCGAAGCCGATTGGTTACTGTCGCATCAAACATAGCAGCAGGCGCTGCTTTATACATATACCAAATAGCTGGGTGTCTATTGTTTCGTCTTTTTGATTTCGATAATTGTTGTTTCGTTTTTGTCATAATTATTTATGTTTACTTCGAAAACGTTTTTTTTTTGTTTGTTAAGCTTAGATCACACGTTTTATGTATACACAAAAAATTGTGTATAATTTTGTGTATTTCTGTCATAAATGTACATAGTGATTGGCAGTGTATATTATACATTCTGTCTCGCTCTTTCAACTTTAAGGGTATACATAGTCTGCTATTACACGACGACTCATGAGTCGTGACTCTTTTCGAACTACGTTGGTTCAAGAGAGATACAAAAATCGAAAAAATGAAACGGAAGAAAATTTTCCCTGTGAGTCGCAGGCAAATTTTCCACGACTCATTTTTGACATTTTATTTTCACTCATTTGTTATTTTGCTTTTCCTCTTTATTTAAATTCGTCGTGCTCGAGTTCACATGTATACCTTTACAAATGAGAGAGCGAGACAGAATGTATGATTTCCAAAACAACGAAATTTGAATTAAAGAGAGCTGTCAAATTAGAGTCATGACTTAACAGGCCGACTCCACTAGATATCTGTATCGCCAACTAAATCTCTGACATCTATATCTGTGAAATGTCTTCTCTCTTTGCTGGGCAGTTTATGTCTTGACATTTCATTCATGCAAAAGACTCTGACTTGGAAGTATCTCTGGCAAACGTCCAATAGTAGATACTTCTTCGTCAAGCTTTTTTGAGAATATCGTATTTTGCATTGTTTGTTTATGTTATGAAAAAAAAGAAATTCATTTTATGAATAAATTTTGTTTTTTTACCTTTATCTCCTCTGGGTTATTAAAAAAGTTGACATTTTTTTTTTATTTCGTACTCGAAAAAAAATTGTTTTGGCTCCAAACAAAACCTGCCGGCATGAGAATCAAAAAATAATGAGATGAAATGTCAGCTGCACACAAAAAAGCAACAAAAACAAAACATCTGTCAAATTCATGTCAGATATCTATATCAAGACAAAACCGCTGACATAGATCGCTGACATCATGTCATAAGATGAGATATCGCGACTCCATTGGAGATTTCATGTCATGATCGGACCGCATGACATAAATTATGTCCTGTGGAGTCGGCCTGTAAGAGTCAAGGTGTAATAGTGTTCAACTCAAAGGATGAAATTTCAAAAGAGAATTCGAAGATGAGTCACGATTCATGAGTCAACGTGTAATAGCAGACTATGTATACCCTTAAAGTTGAAAGAGCGAGACAGAATGTATAATATACACTGCCAATCACTAGGATGAGGCCACATATTTTTTAATCGATTTTCGTTCTTTATACCTGCTGGAAATTTAGTACCCATAAAAATTTACTACATTTGAGTAGGTAGATATTTTCTTTAAAAAAAGTAATAAAATTAAGGGGTTAAATAGAAAAAACTGTTGGAATTTCCCTACATTAATTAAAGAGCTACTTAAAAACAGTATGAAAAAGTGCGTCACTTGGATGAGGCCACATGAAAAATCTTATAAAATATCAAAAAAATTAAATAAATGTTTACAGCTTTTGATTTTCAAATCAATATGACCTCTATTAGACGGTTGGGAATGGAATCATAAAGGTTTTTTTAAATAGTCAAGTGAAATCTCGTCCCAGGCATCATGGATAGCTTCAATTAAGGAGTCCTTGTCTTCAAATTGTCTACCGCCTTCATAAACTTTTCGAGATAGCCATGCCCATACGTTTTCGATTATGTTCAAGTCTGGTGAATAGGGTGGCCATGGCAAAAGCTCTACGTTTACTGATAAAATCCAGCTTTTGACAACCCTGGAAGTGTGGATGGGGGCATTGTCTTGTTGGAAAATCCAAGGCAGAGGTCCAAAAATATTTTTCATCTTCGGAAATGACCGTTCCAACAAGTATTTGTAGCTGTTTCCGTTCATTGTTGTAGAAAGAAACTCCAATTCGATTTTGCCATAGTAGGTGATAGCTCCCCACACCATAACACCTGATGTACGGCTGTGATGTCTTCCCAAAATTAGTTCCTCTTTTCATAAATCATGGAAATAAAAGTTGTAACTATCGGGGCCATCAAGGTTAAACTTTTTTTCATCCGAAAAGACGACGCGTTTCCATTTACTGCTCCAAGAGACATGTTCTGTTGCAAAGTTCATTCGCAGCTCCTTGTGTACTTGCTTTAGAACAGGTTTCTTTTTGAGTTTTCTTCTCTGGATAGTACCATCTTTTCTTATTATCCTTCGGACTGTCGAAATACTGGCTGATACTTCGCTTTTGGACCTTATTTTAGTAGCTGATTGAGTAGAATTTGAAACAATACGTAAAATTAACCGCTTTTCTCGGGATGTTGTTGCTTGGGCTGTGCGTCCTTTTTGTTTTTTTCCATAGTTTTGAGGATCAGCAAGATAGTTGTTTACAACTGTCTTACTTCTGTTCAGCTTCCTTGCTAGTTCTCGGCTTGAGAGTCCCATTTCTTTGAAAGCATCGATTTGTCCTCTTTCCGCCACTGTCAACGTCTTTCCGGAACCCATTTGTAATTGAAATTTAATAAAAAGAGTTATTTGTAAAACGTTCTTAAATATTGCAACCAAAATTTTGAAAAAAATTGCTGATGTGAACTTCTACAACGAAATATTCGCAATGGCCTCATCCTAGTGACGCACTTTTTTATATCCTTTTTAGGTAGCTCATTCATTAATGTAGGGAAATTCCAACGGTCTTTTCTAATTAACCCTATAATTGTATCACTTTGTTTTAAGAAAATATGTACCTACTCTCATGTAGTAAAATTTTCCGGGTTAACCAAATTCCAACAGGTATACAGACCGTAAATCGGTTGAAAAATATGTGGCCTCATCCTAGTGATTGGCAGTGTATCAAACAATGTAATTTGAATTAAGATAGTAGTCTAATTAGAGTCATGACTTAAGAGTCAAGGTGTAATAGTGTTCGACTCAAAGGATGAAATTTCAAAACAGAATTCGAAGATGAGTCACGACTCATGAGTCGTCGTGTAATAGCTGACTTTACTATTACTTCGAAAATCTTCTTTTATTTTTTAGTTCTTTTGTTCTTCTGTTCTAATTACTATGGATTCTATCGTCAACGGTTGTTTTGCATTTTGCCTTTACATTTATTTCCTGTTTCGGAATGCGATTATTTTGTTTTCATAAATTGAGGTAATGGTATATCTTTTGTTTAAATTTATCGAAACAAAAAGAAAACCAAATGAATTAAAATTTAAACAATAAAATGCAAAAAAAAAAAACAAAATACTAAACGATATACATATGTATGTACATATGCAAACGAAACAATAAAAAAAAACTGAAAAAGACTAAGCGAACCATACCCCAAATAGTTGATGAAGTCGCCGAGCCATAAACAATAAATTTTCGAAAACCCAACAGAATTATTGGACATACGAAAGGAAACTTACCACAATGCACCTAGCCGTTAACCACTTTCGATCTTTGTTAGAATAAAATGAATTCCACATTCAAAGGGATCACAATCCTCTGATTTTCGCCTTCGTCGTCATGGCAAACTAACTTCTTTTCGTTCATCAGTCAATTTAATACCGATATCCGTTACAAAAAGAAGATGACAATAACACAGCAGACTTATAGTCACGAATCGATGCTGTCAATTACAGAGAATGACCTCGACTCGAAATAGTTAATTAAAAATAACCATCTTCACTTAATGAATGTAACTAACATTGTTTTCCGTTTTGTTCTCACATAGACAAACCAATTTATTGCAACGACGACGACCAACGCGCACGTATCCCACAACAGACCATGCATAACCCAGAACCTTGCCAAAGTAGTTTTTGATGTATCAAAATTTTTGGGCTTTTTCCAAGTTTTTTTTCAATTTCCCAAAAACTAAGAAGCAGTGTAGCATCCGGTTTTTTAGTTTTTATTAAAAATTAATAAGTGCATTGAATTTTGAAAAAATGTACATATACTTAATCACGTAGGTACAATTAATAAAAATAGTTTAGTTTTTTTGTCTTAAAAATACGAGTACATACATAAGTATATATACATACACATACATATATTGATTTTCCTGTTTATGATTGTCAATATTTATGTGCGCATTTATATGTTGCCATCTGTAACCTAAAATATTGTCATCAATGTTGCTTTTTTATATAAACGAAAAAAGTAATACCAAAATCACACCAATATGTAAAACACACTATCAATTTTACACGAGTAGAAACATTGAGATTATAAATTCCTTTAAAGTAAAAGCGAGCTTCCTGAAAATAAGTTCAAGAAGCTATAAAAAACAGAAAACTGTATGTTAAAGCATTTTCATCCCTTGTACCAAGAAGGTCATTTGTATAAGGGAAAAATAATTTATTCTTCACTACTTGAGCAAAGTGTGCATTCTTCTACACGATTTTGTTGGCCCAAGGAATTGAACTGTTCGCATAGTTCAGTATCTATGTTAAATACCCTTGAGTTCTTCCTTATGCTCACGTATGATGCTTATTTTTTGTAAAATTGATTTTTTTTCATTCATAGCCCACACTAATTTATTTCAAAATATTTTTCATCAATCAATGGAGAGTAACTATTTTTCTTTTCTTTGTCTTATTATTTATTTTAAGGAAAATGATGACTACTGGGGTTATCCTCTAAGATTTCTAACGTACTAAGAAAACTTTACGACAACACTACATCAGCTGTATGGGACGGTGAACAAATATCAGAATGGTTTGAAACCAAAAGTGGAGTACGTCAAGGATGTCTTTTATCTCCCTTGTTGTTTGCTCTTTTTATCAACGACATAGTGGACGCTTTGCCAAACGGTATTAAAATTGCAGGACTTGTAATAAAATGCCTCCTATATGCTGATGATGTAGTTTTGTTTGCAGACTCTCCAGAAAGTCTTCAGCTCATGATAAATAGGCTAGATAAATACTGCAAAATGTGGAATCTAGTAATAAATATATCAAAATCGAAAGTTATGATATTTAGAACAGGGCGAGGACGACACAGTAGAAATGAAAGGTGGTTTCTAAATGGTAAAAATATTGAAGTTGTGAACGAATTTACTTACTTGGGAATGATTCTGACACCCCAACTCAACCTTATGAAACACTTTCAAAGTAAACTGAAGAAATCGTTATCTGCTATAAACTCAACCTGGCAAAACTTGTTTAGGAACACAAATGTCACACATAGTGTCAAATTAAGAGTGTTTGATGCGGCTCTAAGAACTATAATGACATATGGATGTCAGGTATGGGGATATCAGCAGTATGATGAGGTTGAAAAACTGCAACGGCTCTTCTTAAAAAAACTATTTAGATTACCAAAATCAACACCTAATTACATGCTTCTGCTTGAAACAGGTCTTCCTCCTATTTTTATTTTCACCTTGAAAATGCACTTTGATTATGTAGCCAAAATACTTTCTTATGAGGATAATCGATTACCAAAATTATTAGCAAAACACAGTATCCAAAAAAATTTAAGTTGGTTCAGGAAATGGGAGGATATAACCATATTGAGCGGTATTTCGGTGCATCCTTGGGAGATGGAAGATGGGAGTATGAGAAAAAAGACCAATTGTATTCTCGAAAAGATAGATGACAAAATAAGACTAGATCTAATTGAGGAAGCCAAAGGCTCCTCACGTAGATCTCTATATCCAAAGCTCAATTATAATCTGAATGAGCTCAATTATTTTACTGACAAAATGAGCTTATTTGAAATTTCTATAATTTGTCGCATTAGGGGAGAGCTTCTTGACTTAAATTACAAACCTTATTTTAATGACCAATCAACTTTTTGCTCTCTCTGTAATTTGCAAGAACAAGAAAACTCTTATCACTTTTTATCAGTGTGCCCCATTCTAAAAGAAATAAGATTTGTATACTTTAAAAAGTCAACAATAAGCGAATTAGACTCCATAAGTATCTTAAATGGAAGCAACTGGAAACTTCTTGCCCAATATTGCATTGAAGCCCTTAGTTACAGAAAAGATTTTATAAATTATTAAAAGATTTTAGCCCAAAAAAATATCCTTTAAGTATCTTAGTGTACATAGTGTACAAAATAAAACCCATTTTTGTATTGCAATTTATTTAATTTTATGTTTATATCTTAAAAAAAAAAAAAAAAAAAAAATACTAATTGTTAAACGAACAATGTAGAAATAATAGAAAAACTCATCAAAAAGCTTACTTGAATTATCAATATTAAAAATATATTTTGTAATTTTTAACAGTAAAAATAGAGATGGCATCTGGCAGACGGTTTCATAATCAAGGCCATAATTTTATTTATCATTATGTTAAATTGTAAAATTTGTTTAAGGTTAAATAAATAAAGCTTATTATTATTATTATTATTATATGATGACTGAAATAATTAATTTTGAAAACCCTTAAGTTTTAGCAAAAAGAGGCATCGGCACCATTTATTAAAGATATTTTCGGAAATGTATACTATACCTACATAGTTTACATCTTTAGTCAAAGAAAAATTAATAAAGCAACTTCTACTTGTATAAACATCGAGAAATTGGTCATTTGACATCCCATTTACAGAAAAATAGTAAAAAAATAATATTCATTCGTGGTACTATTACAGTATCAGGAAATTCATAATGTACAATACATACATATTTTGATTCCGAAAATAATTTATCGTCCAAATGCGATAGTTTATAATAAATTGCGATTTTTGAACTTGTCTGCTCTCCAATTATGACTAAAAATTGATTAAGTGATTTTTGGTGTAGAAATTTTGGGAATAATAAGTAAGTAAGATTAAAAAACACATTGCTTTGTTTCATTAAGCAGTCTCTATGAAACATAGAATTAGTGATTGATTAATTGTGTACTTGCAACTGGCAGATATTAACGCACACAACATTTTCTAATACATAATAATAATTAAAATACCAACATGAAAATATCAATCTGCTGTAAGAAAATCAGTCAGTCATATAAACGTTTAAAAATTATTTGAAATTTTTTTAATATCCCACGAATATCATAAATAAAATAAATTTTTAATAAAATGTTAACAATTTATCAATCTTCAAAATTACTTAATTTAGTTTTGTTTGAAGATTGAAAGTGAGTTTATAAAACAAAAACTTCAAGACATGCTAAGTTTCCAAAGTTCAATAGGAAATTATCATATGCGAAAATCTCCTTTTGATTATATTCCGTTTAAGGAGTTGCTTGTGCTTACCAAGGTATGGTGTGATGGTAGATAGGAGACACAAGGATTTCTTAGGTTACGGATGTTAATGTTGAAAAAAAGAAAAGAATTTAAGTTGTAGAGGGAGGAGCAGTCAACTAAACCAGGGAGAAGCCGATGTATGAAAAGTATATACATATCTATGCCAGCAATTTCTCTCTGTTCCGTAGTATGTTGAGGTTCATCGGCGTTCACGATAAGATGGTAGAAGTAAGGGCTTTTCCCATGGAAGGGATTGAAGCGCAAAACGAAGAAATCGTCATTGGATGCTTTCTATTCTTGACATATTTACATACATATGTATACGTGAAAGGGTCACCAAACTTGAGATGCATATTCAAGTATGGGTCGGACAAACGTTTACGGGAAAAGGTTTTAGTCCTGCATTTGCTTATGATGAGCTCTAAGCAATTGTTAGTACACCAGATTGAGAAATTGTCGAGATCTGTTTGGAGGAGAGACATTTCTTCAGGTGGCGCGATGATTTTAAACAATTTAGTATCATCGGCATAAAGGGATAGTTGACAATGTTTAATGTCAATGTCTTTTATTGTAAGGATAAAGAGAAGAGGGCCTAAATGGCTACCCGGGAGAACACCGGAGGTCGCTAAAATAGGGTTGGAGTGTGCTGATCTGAAATGGACACAATATTCACGACTCTCTAAGTACGAAGTAATCCATTTTAGGAAAGGAGGTTCAAAATCCAAGGAAGAAAGTTTAAATATTATAAGATTGTGAGAAATTTTATCAAAAAGTGAATGAAACGAATTCAAGAAGGTTTGTGATGGTGGATCTATTTTTTTAGAAACCATGTTGAGTAGGGGTAATAAGGGACTTACAACGGAAAGTTAGGAGTTCATACAAAATGCATTTAAAGATTTTTGGGATATGTGAAAGTTTAGCAATTGGTCAGTTGTTTTCACCTCACCTTTAGGCCTTTTTTTGGGGGTCGGTGTTATGAGAGATGTTTTCCATATCTTAGGAAAACTTCTTGAGATAATGATAAGTTGAAAATTATTGATAGAGGAATTGAAAGCGCAGAGGAACATTTTTTGAGGTAAAAAAGCTGGGAGGACATCCGGTCCTGGAGTGATTTGGGATAATTAATTAGGTTAGATTGGGTTTTGTGAAAATATGGTTGGTAGAGAAAGTTGTAGAGTTCGTTGCACCAAGATACTTATAGTACGGCATTGAGAGCGAAGGAAGTTTTCCCATCGCTTGTTTCTTTGGTTACGAATCGAAGGGAGTCTACGATTGTACCTAGGCGGTGATGAAGAAGAAATGTTACGACTGTAGGAAAGGACATGCAATGAGATTGAACAACGTATACCTCATAGAAAAAGTTGGTGGCTTCTTCAAGAGACATATTTTCAAAACTAAATGAAACTTGGTTTATAATCGTTTATTTTTCATCAGAATTCTGGATAGGAATTAACATAGAGCGTTAGTAATAAGTGAAGATAATAATTATCGATGGTTGAAAGAGTTAGAGGGCAGAGAGTGAATAATGAGTTATCCGGGTCTGTTGAAAGAATAAGGTCAAGTTGTCGGTCCATATAATTCCGAACGGCGCTCACTTGACAAAGGCTTGATTCAGTTAAATGATCCACAAAAAGACACGCTTTGGCCGAAGACGGATTACATATGTAAATTGATCCATGGCCCGCCAAAGTCCAATTGAGGTAAGAAATATTGTAAAGATTGGGTAAGAAACTTGAATTCTCTCTTTTTCTCGAACAGCTCTGTGGCACGCTTGTAGTCACTCAGCTAAGATCGCCGGGTTGGGGGAGATTCGTTCTGTTCAATACCTTTTAATAAATAATAATTTTTCGTGCCATGACATAAACATCGTAATATAAAATCACTTTAGTCGCTTTTTACTTGCTTACACAACTGATGTTGGTGTTATGTATATGGCAACCCTGGTCATATAGTAGTTTCTTCCATTACTACCTTCATATTACCTTTACCAAAAAAAAAATATATATAAAAACAAAGTAGTCCCTAATTCTTTTCTTAACACATACCCACTCTGATGCTCTCAATTGAATCTTATCTCTCCCTTCCCTTTGTTTCTAATAACCCATACTTAAAAGCTCTCGACTCACATTGAAGAAAAGTAAATATACATATGTATATTCATATGCCATACTCAAATTTGATTATTTCATTTTCTCATATTTTACATCTACAATGAATATAAATAATGTGTATACAAAAATTAAAAAAAAAATATATAAACGAAACAACAATTTAGTATGAATAGTTTTGTAACATAAATTCGTTTATGTTTATCGATTAGTATTTTTGAATTGGTAAGAGTGATAAGAGAGTACTTTTTTTCTGTATGAATGTAATGTAAGTTTATTCTGTAATTTTGTAATTCCTAGTTCAACTTTTTGTCTGATTGTTATTAATTACTGATTTATTATAATTTGTTTAAATTCGTCAATTTAGTTATTTTTTTTATTTCACTGAATCATTTATCTTTAATTGTTTTTTTATGCATGTAGATTATTTTATTTTTTTTAATTCACGGTTTTGGTGCACATCTAACGTTGAGCGCTCAAGGTTGTAGAAGTGTTCATTAAAATTGTTCCAAATGATGAAAAAATTAGATTTAAAAAAATATATTTGGACAATTTAAACAAAATCTCCCTTTTTTTCTTTCATGTACTCGTATAGGTTGAATTCATGGAAGCATGTGCTCTACAGTTTGAATGGTTTAGGATTCCGGAAAATTGTGTCTGTTGCAGGTTTATTTCGATTTCTTGTTTCAATGGTCTTGCTTATGAACATAGCTGGGAATTTTGAATTTATTCATGGACTTGCTTAGACTTAAAATGTGTCTTTTTTATAATTTTACGTCCATAATGGAATCCAAATATAAAAAGAAAAGAGTTCAGAACAATATCCTTTCTTTCGATAAATGTGGAATGCATTACTTACATGAATTCTTTCCATTAAAAATTTAACACTTTTATAAATATAAAAGAAAAATATTAGACAAGCATGAGGGCTTAACTAAATAAATAGACATATATGTGTTTTATATACATATATATATACGTATGTTATGATCAGTCTGTCGTGGTAGAGATCTTTAATCAAAGTGGCCGAATAATGGCGGAAATTGCATAGTTTTGTGTTTCGTTTTCAACAGAGTTCTTCATGTTGAGGTCGCTCATAAATGATGTGTCAATTCGCTCACATATCCGTGGTGAATTTTTCCTATGGTCACATTCGGCGTCACAATAATTATTAAATTTCTTGACTTTTTACGAAATTCTCAAATTTAATATTACAGTAAAAAATCTATTTAATGAAGATCATACTCGGGTGTATACTTAACCTTTTTTTCTCACCACATTTTATTACAATACATGAATGAACGTACATACATACATACATACATTTATGCCTATACGATTTAAAAATTCTTAAACTGTGCAAGTCCTTTCGCATAAAAAACATAAATTATGTATATATCGCACCCTCAGTACAATAGAGCGATAAGTCAAAAAATGGCACTTTTGAGTTAAGGATGAGGAACTGTTTGCAATAAAATAACGTTTTGTTTAAGGGGCTTGGGGTTACCATAGTTTAAAAAATAGAGGAATTATACTACTTTTTCAAAATAAACGATTTAATAATAAGTTGAAGTTACTTTCTTACAAATTAAAATATGAAAAATGTTCCAATGCTATACAAAGTTATTTCAAATTATCTCCTTTTTTCAATAAAATACTTAAACAATTCCAATGCAATATGAATACATTCCTAAATCAATCAAAAAAAAACAAGCTAATTTTTAATTTTTTTTGACAAATACCAGTCCAATACAGAAACATTACGAAATAATCACTTATAAATCTCTTTTATTCTAATGCGACAAAGAAACAAACTCAAATAACTTCAATTTTTGCTTGGATAATTTAGCGATATTTTTACTTATCGCTGTATTGCATTAAATTGTTTGATTTGTTTCTTAAAAATAAATAAAAAATGTGGATTATTTTTATGTGAACTAAACATTTTTAATATTTTTTTACTAAATCTGAAATCTAGGTTTATTCTTCGTATACATCAGTTTACAGATCATAATTTAGAATTTGCAGTTAAAAGTTACAGGTAAGTGTATTTCTGAAATTCAAAGGTGCGTTTTTCTCAAAATGCCATTTTTTGACTTATCGATCGATTGTACTGAGGGTGCGATATATGTATATATACAATATAATATTACTCCCAATCGCAAAAGTATTCGTAGCATCAAAGTAGCTAAAAAAACTTATATTAACCCTAAACGGCATTTATATTGTTTAAATACACTGTAGTTTAACTCCGTCCAAAGCAAAAAACGTGCCAATCAAATCAAAAGCGAGATATGTAAAGAACATTCATTCATTGCACGTCCCCCACATACTTTTATTGACATTAGTGAAATATCTTAAGGGAATTCTAAAACTTTATCTTTTCAGTCCTTGGTCGATCGTTTGCATTAAATTTCTTGGTATATGTAATGACAGTGCTGTAGTTTCTAACTTTTGTCTTTGCCATTAAGTTGGTTGACTAAACGTGGCAGAGAAACAATACAATATTCAGCCATAATTATCTTTGAAAAAAAAATGACGGAGAGAAATTAAGTTGTACAGAGTGAAATTGTTCCAACACATAATATGAATAGGATAAGTTTTGTCTATTGTAACTGGAGAATACCTAGACCTACTCTGTTTCCGAAGAATTCATTCTTTTCGAGAACAAAACCGATCCTGTTCATTGTACTTTATTATAGAAGCAATTCATGTTTCCACAATTTAATTTGAATTAAATGAAGTCATTCAGTTTGATTAAGACACAGTGGTGCTGGTGGAAATTTGTTTGCAGTTAAACACAGCATTACATATACTTATGTACTTTAACTGATGATTTCTTTCTATCTGACGTTGAAATGAGTATTAAGATTAAAAAAAAAACAGGCTACCTATTTATTGTCTCAGTATACCTACCAGTGGCGAGGCGTGAATAATTTCAATAGGTAAGTCGGAGAAAAATTGGTCACCAAAATATTAAATTCCAAATGTTTATACTTGAAATAATTTCGTGTAATGTGTATCTGCGTATCAAGCTAAGCTGAATCTTAAAAAGTTCCAACTATTCCAACTCAAGTTCCAAATAAAAATATAATTATATATAATATAGATACCAATATCTTTGTGATTTGTTAAAAATATTCATTGTTTCAGTATATAATTCATTACAATAAATTAGACCAAATGGCTGAAATATAGGCAGTAGACTGATGTAAACCTACACATAAGAATTACTCTTTTATCAATCAAAATTATAATAAATATATATTATATTTCAAATATAAATTTTTAATATTCAATTTCACACCGAACACAAAATCAATTCAAGTGTTGCACTGCGTTCTGCTTGTAATTTGAATTTTTAAATAAGTATAATTCTGTTTGCAACTTGCTGCATTTATTAGGGCCAATTGTTCCACTTTATGAAAGTTGCAGTTGTTTTCTGGACTTACGGCCAAAAATAAATGAAAGCTAATATTCAAGCTACTGGCAAATGAAGTTGCAACTTTAACCTTTGAGATTTAGGATCCACTCCAGTGGATACATTCATAAAATAAGTCGGAAAGAAGCGAGTTATTTTATTGCAGAAACATCTATAACGTCAACCTGCGTGATACATGTTGGTTCATCAGCGCAGTTATTGAAAGATACACACATTTTTTAAATAAGTCGAAGGAAACCGTGTTATTTTTGTTTCTATGAAAAATGAAACCCACCACACCACGACCTCAAGCAACATTGACATGCGCACTGCGCATTGTGCAACACACATGATTCATCAGCTAGACTCTTGAGTCAGGTCAAAAGCATGGGGATACACACAAATTCACCAAAAAATAAGTCGATGAAAACCGGGTTATTTTGTCCCATAAGAAAGCGTGTATTAAACAGGTGGTGGAGGTGGAGGTGTCACACGCAGTGAACAGTATATGAAAGAAGAGGAAAGAAAACAGATTTGTTCTATGCAGGAATATGTTTTGTAACCCGACATATTTCGGGTTATTTTATTGCTGGTATAGTGTTGTATTTGCTTAGGAGCAGGTTGATAAGGAGACGAGATGTTTTGTAACTCGACATTTTTCGTGTTATTTTGTTGCTGGTATAGTTTTGTGTTTGTTAAGGAATAAGTTAAAAAACAAACATGTGTATAGAGTAAAATTGAAAGCAAAGTTGTTAAAGTATTGTTGACAGCGTGTGCAGGTGTGGGAATAAATTATATTCATGTCTCCAGAAGCTAAAGTCGTTAAGGATTTAATTTTCAAAAGGTAAGTCGGTAATAATCGACTTATATGGACGCCTCGCCACTGATACCTACATACCTTACCCCCAAAGTCAAGTAATGATATACATATAATTATAAAAACTGCATAAAATATATATGGAACCAAAGATGAGCTTCTAAATCATGGGCGATTTCAATCTTCCAAACTTAAACTTAAGAAAACTTAAAAAATAAAAGAAATAAGGCTTGGATTAAATATAGGAAAACGAAATCTGATGCGAGATTTTAGATAATAATCCGTACTGAAACATATGAAGGGTCCAGAGGAAAAATCAATATTAAGGTTTACTTATTCACACAGCCTAATATAGAAGAAAAAAAATAAAAATTCAAAAACACAGTTTTTTAAGTTTACTTACTTATACAAACTAAATTAAAAAGAAAATCAAAATTCTATAAATACATAGTTTTATAACCGATTATGTTTTTAGAAGCGAAAAAAAGTAAATTGTTATTTGATGTATAAATGGAGTACGATTAAATATAATTTATAAAATAAATACGATAGGACTTGTGTCGTTTTTCTATCATCAATGAATTAATCGTCACTTTTGAAATTACTCTCAATTATTTGGCAGACAGATTTGTAAGAAATCAGGTAATCTTGTGTAGTTTACTAATATTTATAGGTCTTCAGACAGGTTAATTTTTTTTTTAACTGTTTTGAACTTTTTTTAACAGACTTGTGCCGTTTTTCCCCTGGACCCTTCATATGTTTAGAGATTATTTCAACAATCTTTACACGGATTATATTATCAAACTTGGAGATAAGTATTAACAGACTCCAAAAAAACTTCTGGAACTTTCTGAACAGTGGGACAAAAGTTGATGGCTACCCTAACTGCATGTCATATAACAACAAAACCAATCAAAACTCTGAAACATTTTAAACATGTTCGCAAATATCTTCAAAGACGTTTTTGAAGACCCTTTTTCTCCTCAAACTTCCGATCCATTCTCTCCGTCTCAAAATTTTTCTCGCCTTAACTCACTCAATCTTACCATTAGCGAAGACTCAGTTTCTGGTCCTGATGGTATACCATCATGTGTATTAAAAAAATGCGTGTCCAATTTATTTTATCCTCTTTATATCCTATTCAATGAATCTCTTAAGTGCATACTAATTTTTTTTTAAATTATGGAAATGTGCTTTCATAAAAAAAGGCCCAAAACGACATCACGAATAAAAAAATTATTATAATTTAACTATTACTAACCTTTTTCATTACACTTTTTTTGAAGCCTTTGAAGATTGGAAACTGTTTTTACGGATTTAAGTAAGGCCTTCGATAAACTATGCCACAAAATTTTAAAACATAATAAAGGCCTTAATATTTATTGAAAGTTTTGTTATAAGGATTTGATCATATTTAAACAATAGAAGGTAGCTATAAATTCTTAATCGAACACAAAAACCAAATAGTATCTATTTTTCCTTCTGCTTCTTGAAAAAAAAAAATTAAATTGTTTAAACTACTTTTTTATATGATGTTTGATTTTTGGTAACAACAACACTTTCAATAAAATACTATACCGGCTTTGAAGTCTGATATCTGTTGTTTAATCATAAATATAAATTAAATTATTTCTTTCAATAGTTTTTAAAAAATTCACATCCAAATTCAAAATGTTGACAAAAAATTGCTTTTAAAAAAAGTTGGAATCATTTATTTCAAAATTGTGAAATGAAATGCTAAATTGGATTTTTGTAGTTAATATCGTTATCAATTCTGAATCGAACACAAGAAAGAAAGAATGCTTTTCAATTTTGTATACATTTTTGTATGTTAATTCTATCACAAATTTCGTGAATATAAAAGTGTTGATCAACAATTTCACTTTATAAATCCTTTTTCAAAGAAAACATGTAACCACGTAATGTGGAAATCATTAAAATAACTTGTTTTTTATAGTAGATCAAAAGCGAACAAAATTTAACTGCTTTTTAATGAAATTTTCAAAACAACAAACACAACAAACACAACATAATTGCCAATAATTAACATTTCATGTTGTTCTCGAAAGCTTTAGAAAGCTCTTTGATGAAATCCTTTGAAAAAAAACTCTTTAGTATTGATTTCAATGTGCAAAGCGAGAATAGAAATGAGCAAGCGATCAGTACAGTTACAGTATGCTTCTTTTGAGACTTTGAGTATGCGAACTGTAAGGTCGTGATGAGTGTGCCACATTTTGCAAGATATGGAGCACAAGTGAGCTTAGTTTTTTATGGGGCAATTTTTCTTAATTCCAACCACCAGACGCCACTACTCCGAAAAAGCTTCTCTAAGGCCAGTACTGCATATTAAAATTGAACAGAGTATAATTATGTACTTATTTTTGTCATTTTTCTCATCCAGCAACAGCAAGATTCAGTTTCACCATTTTTGTTTTTTTTTTTTTTCAAATTATCGATAGAAAAATGTGCTTTATTCTGAAAACCCAATTTAGTAAGCCCTCATAAATTATTATTTATATTTATTTTTTAAGATTTACGCGTGTGAAAAACTTCTTTATACATAAAAAAAATGTTGTCAAAAATTTATGAAGTTAATCTCAGTTGGCATTCGACCATTTTTAATACATAAGGGCCTTATATTTAAGCAAACGTTTTTTTGCTAACTCCAGTTGATACTACATTATATCTTTTATCTATCCGTAATATTATACGGAGGAAATATTTGATTGTTTGTTTGAATTGAAAAGGTGGGAAGCTACACTATCCCCATTTGACATAGTCTTTATTATACTTTTTAAACAAAGGGATCTTTATTAAAACAAAGTTTTTATAAAGGAAAATATATTAAAAAAATCTGAAAAGGTCGGAAAGTTAATAAAATCACAGATTGAGACTGTAAAAACACCATAAATTAGAAGAAGTTTTGCATTTAATCACATTATTTAAGGATTTTGAACTATGGAAAGGTGGAAAATTCATTGTGAAGTTCTAAAAATTTCGGATAAATTTAAAATTCATTATTACACTTTGCATCCATTTTAGCTGACTCTATAGTTATTTCGATTCGGTTCAAATAAACCACATTGAAATTTGAACTATCTAGGTTTTATTACTACTCTGGATTTATGTTAAGTCTTTAAGCTAGTAATATTCTATATTGTTATATCAAAACATTCAAAATGGAAAGCAATACTTTTGATTAGCAATATAGACAATAATACCTATAATTTAAAATGTGACCTAATTTTTTTGACTGGAATCACTAACCTTTGGTGGAATCGTGTAAGGTGATTTTTGATAGTTGACAGTCAAATTTAAGAAAATTGATCTGTGTAAAGTGATAGTTAATTTGACTGTCAAATTTTATTTAACTTTTTTAAGTGACACTTATTTAGCTGTCAATTTGATCAAAATTAAATTCATTAGATGGTATTTCCCCCTGAAGCAAATGATTTGGCCAAATCGGAATGCTAATCCATGAAATTAGCCATGATGGTCATTTGGTGTTTCTTAGCGTGCGTCCTAGGCATAAATGAAAATGTTTAAGCTATTGTTTTAAATTTGTTCCTTCGGAATTCTCAGAGGTTTGTTTTCAAATAAATTTAAATTTCTATGTAAGTGATACCAAATCTATGCAAAAAAAGTAACACAAAAGTGATCATCTTACACAGACGGAAAAGTGTAGGCTATTAAATTTGAAAGTCAAAATGATAGTCAAATTTGATAGTCAACTATCAGCTTAGCCGATTCCACCCCTGATAACGCACAGTATACATACAATACCTACTTTTTTTTTATTTTGAAATTCAAATACATACATACTTTAAGTACTAAAGTTTCGTTTTATTTTTAGCATCATCATCATTTTGTTATTTTGTGTGGGTATTCAGAATTATTTATACCTAAATTTGCACCAACATCAACAGCATAAAACAGAACGATGTTTAAAATGCCAAAAGTGCCTAAATAAAAGTTGGCGTCATGACATGAATTTTAATATTTACGCATTTATATATGTATGTATAATGTATTTTTATGAAATCGAATACGCATTTGTATGTCTTAGTCTGACTACAAAAGTGTCATTCTCATCAACATGCCATGTGCCAAGAACAAGACAGGCACGTATCAAAAATCCATAAATGTAATGAATATGCACTTGGAACAAACTATGTAACATGTCTTATAGCTAATCTGGAATTTAATTTCATCAAGAGTTTTTGTGTTCGAATTTATAAACATGTGTACATATCTACATGAATACATACAAACAAGTACGTCCCTTGAAGTTTTTATTGCAATTACAATACCTATTTTTTATACCTGAATAAATTGATTACTATTTTATTAAATAATATTTGATAAGAAAAAAATGGTCATGTGTCTTTGTTGTATTTCTAATAAGGTATGCATGAACTTGAATATGTAAAGGTTCTGGTGGCTGTCCTTGAATCTTAAGATTAAGAGTATAGGAGATAAGTTACACATCAAGCATACATCATTGAAAAGTATTTTACTAAAAATCTTAGTCCTTTAAACTAGTTATTAATTAAACACTGAACTAATTTCAATTAAATCTACAAAATTGTTTTCAAACCCGGTTCACAGTGTTCAAAGTAGGTACATATAATATCTAGTCTATAATATCCATACATAAGTTCCATATAGTTAATTTGCGCTTTTCAACCACAATCACTAGCTCTGTTCAACCACAAAATGTTTAGTGTAGAGTAGTGTAGTGCAGTGCAGATTCATAAAAACTTTCAGAGCATTCCATATTTGGATTATTGCACTATTTTAAACACTATTAAATATTTTTTCAATTGACAATATTTTAATTACAGGAGTTCACAGAATGTTGAAATAAACATAATTTCGATATACTACATAAATAGGAAATAGATACTCATTTATTACTTAACTTTTTCTGATTGAAAGATAACAAAAAACGCTTGCCACAGGAGTAGCGTAGACCGAATGAAAGAAAAGATCGACGATTTCTGCTGATTTTTACAGTTTTAAGAACTTGCACTGGCCTGCACTAGATTAAAAGGTAGTGCAGAATTTTAAGAATTAGTGTACATGTACACTATAACTCAGCTAAATCAGTGCATGCTGAATCAGTGTCAGGTAGTGCAAGTCAGTACAGAAGTATTTTCATTGAACACTAAAAAGCAGAACTTTTCTGCTCGGAGTAGTCCAGTACTCCAGTGAAGCCGGTTGAACACACTAACTGACTTTAGATTTAAAACTAAACCTACGAGTTCTTTAACTATAAACAGACAAGCTTTAATTGATAAAAAAAAATAAAATTTCTTGAACAGTTTTAAGCTGCTGATTCTAAATTGGTCAATTTGGACTTTGTAAGGTGGTAGTTGATAGTCACTTTCCAGTGAAAATGAATTTTCTCGAGCAATGGAAAAAGTTCTCAGTTTTTTTACCTACCTATGTACATACCTACATATTATGTATGATAGATAAAGATATTTACAAATTGAAACTTAGTTATTAGGAGATCAAAAAGCTTTGAAAACTTCGTTAAGGATTGTTTGAAAACGAAACAAAAACAATAAATATTTTTCTTCTAGTGAAAAGTGAAACGATATGAATTGGGTCATTCTCATCGTAGCTTTTCTAGAGTCAAGTCGTTGAAATACGACCTAGACATTTTCAACTGTCCTTTTGGTTTAGATTAATTATAAAGGTCCTTCTAGGCCCTTTCATGTATACATACATATGTATATATAAGTATAAATAAAAAGAAGTCAGTTCAGTATTTTTTACGATATAAATTTGGAACTATAGTACTTGAAAAGTTCACTATGGTTATTTAAATAATTCTTATGGTAATATGTTCCGTCGAATTTAATTGAGTTTAAATGTTTTACAGAAATGGAAAGCTTGGTGACTATCAAAATTATGACTTTTAATATAATATTTAATACTTAAATAGAATTTTTTGAAGTAAAACTTCTTTAGACACGCTTGGCTTGGGGAGTAAACTGGGAATGCATTATGAGAGCGTTACGAAAAGTGTGATGCGAACGGAAGTTGAAAGAGAGTTATATGGAGTAACATGTAAGTAAAGATGGAGAGAGGGAGCTACGTTTCGTATGTAACTGTAGTAACAAGAGAGAGAGGTTCGCGCGCACATTTTCTTTCTCTCTGACTCTATTACCTAATGAGACCTAATCAACTGATATTGAATCGCAAAGGTGAGTGCGTAGCGTATCTCATACTTGTTGCTGGTGTCGTAGCGTCATATACATATGGGCCGAGAGGCCCAACATGCGACCACTTTCTGCAGTAATTGGGGCCGTATGACAGCAATAACGCACCGAATATTCTCTTCCAAGGCGTCAATCACGGGCTCATCTGCGTAGACTTGACAAGCGGGCTCACATAGCTCAAAAAATATTTCACAACACACTTCCACGACGTGAGATACTGCGCTCAACAAAAGTTTCCTTCAATAAATTGATTGTTTTGGCTATTTGGTATGTTGAAACAATGGTCGTCCACAACAATATTCTCTAATTCAGGTAGAAAAAGTCTTATCATGGCATTAGCGTTCCCCATTGACTGTAACATTATGGCTAGCTACAGTTTCGAAGAAATATGGACCAATGATTCCCTCTGCCCAAAGAGAATACCAAACAGTGACTTTTTGAGGATGTAACTGCGTCTCAGCAATTTTGATCAATGATCTGATCACACCAATCAACGTACCCATTCAAACAAAAATGAGTTTCATCGCTGAATATTCCTGGACCATCAACGTCAGTTACAACGCCAGAACATGTGTCTCAAGTTCGAAACTAAATTATTCGAGATCCACGTAAATGGATAAGGAAATTGCGGCCTCCACAGCAATTAAAAAGTCAAAAGTCCATGTTATTTTGAGAAAGAAATTAAAGCTCCACACGTAGAAAATGAAAATTGTTCAGTTTTTTAAACAGAGGGGAGACATTCACTGCTCCAGTGTATCGACGTATGGTTGATGAGTTTCTTTTACCGCAATTGCAGATGTCTTTAGGGTACAACCAGCCCAGAATTTACCTTAGGCCAACCAGGCGTGGGCCTGGGGCATCACGAAAAAATGGGCCACAAAATTAAGTAGAATGCTCCAAATATGTCCGGTCAATATAAAGAGAGCAACAGCAAAATTTTTCTAACAAATCCATATGCAGTCTATGTACCTTGTGCATCACACTCTTTAAATCTTGTTGGTCGCTGTGCTGTGGATTGCTGTCCTATCGCAGTTGATTTTTTTTTCTGTCGTACAATGGCCTTACAATTTTTTTCTTGCATCAACTAGTAGATGGCAAACATTAAAATCTGCTCTTAATAATGCTAATGTAATAAAATCACTCTCAGATACACGGTGGGAAGCTCATGCTGCTACTACTTTTGCCATCATAAAATCATATAATAAATTATTAGATACTTTAAACGACATTTCTGAAGATAATACATTAAAAGGGAAGCTGGTGATCTACTAAACAAAATGAGTAAACTAGAATTTGCCTTAATGCTTGTGATTTAGAACAATATCTATTTTACAAAGTTTTCAAAAAGTCAGTAAGGTTTTGCAAAGCGAAGACGTAACACTACTGACATTCGGGAGTTTGTATAGATCATTGTCCGATCAACTGGAGAAAATGCTTGATAATTTGGACTCTATTAAAATGTGCTCAAAGGAAGTTCTACCTGATGGCAGCTACATGATTACACGAAAACGAATTTGCAAAAAAATGGCTAACGATAGTAATGCTCCCGATGTAAATTTAAGCCCGAAGGATAAGTTTCGAATAAACGCTTTTTATATTATTATCGATAAGTTAAGAATACAAATGAATTCCAGAGGTCAAATATATAAAGAAATTTCTGAACGATTTGATTTTCTTTGCACAAGCACTGAAAAAGTCAACGTTTTAGCCTGTGCCCAGAACTTGCTGACGAGTTAATACAATTCCATTGTTATGTGATGCATAAAAATGGCAATAATTTTAAATTTTTTAATCAAGCTTATTTATATAAGATTATGTGGGACGATAAAATTACATCAGCGTTTCCGAACGTAGACACGGCATTACGTTTATTTTTAAGTCTGATGGTGACAAATTGTTCTCCGAAAAGATCATTTAGTCAATTAAAACGCTTAAAAAGTCCTTGTCGAACAATGATAACGCAGGGAAGACTTGATGCACTTTCTCTGCTCTGTATTGAGATTGATTTGCTTTATGAAATAGATTTCGATGAACTTATAAAAGACTTCGCTGCTAAAAAAACGAGAAAACAATATTTCAAAAACTAAGTAAAAATCTATTAAAAAAATCGTATACATATGTACATATTCTTGTAACTACCATTATAAATAAAATTAATTTTAGTTTTATGGAATTCGTTGTAATTTGGTTTCTTATATAGGTATTTAATTTTGTATGAAGTAAACCATACCATATAAGAGAATATATGTAAAAGGGGCACCATTAACTCTTCAGGCCTAGGGCCCAAAAAAGCAAAATCCCTCGCTGGGTACAACAACCGAATACCATTTCAACAGGACGATGACGGATTTGGATAAGTTTCATACATTGTTACTCTGCATTTAATTGATATAAAAATAAATAAAAAAATTACATTTTTTTTTATATTGAACTTGTAAATATTCCGCTTAGCACCATTGAGTTTTTTTTTTTTTTAAAAGGTTTACTTGACACAAGATATTGAAGGTAAGTGCAGTGAAGAAAGTATGTTCATTTTTAATTTGATTGTAGTGTATATATTTGAATATTTTCGCTAACAAACTTAAAAAATATTTTTTAGTAATTATAAGTATGTATCTATGTAATAAAATCAAGCTCTTTAGAAGCTAAAAGCATGGGCTTTGGCAGAGGAAGAAATAACTAAGAAAAATATTGATTTCGGTAAAATTGTGGACATTATAGAAAAGTTAGAGCGGTCTTAGCACCTCATTCAACCAGGTGCTAAATAATACCATTACCGGAAAATATGTTAGAAACAAAACACTGGAGCTACAAAAAATAAACTTAAACCTTTGTTGGTAATAAGTTATTCTTATTACCATTACAAACATTAAATGAAGATTTGTACCGGGCATATCAAGTGGTCAAAGAAACAGCCCAAGAAACAGTTGAAGAGACCGTCGAAGAATTATTGCAAAGGGCAGACCAAATTCTTTCTTCTACAGAACTCAACAATTTATACTACCTAATATGGTTTATCTAACCTGGAAAAAACAAACTTCCTTCATTTTTTGTAGTTCAACCACTTAGACATAATATTTCGACATCAATAACTACTGTCGTATAACTGTGTCTACTTCAATGATAGAGAAGTAACGTTTCAACTTAAAAAATATTTCAGCTCAGTGTATACCCATCTACTGCAGTTTCAGTCAGCCACGCTTTAGGAAACGTCTTTTTTATTTAGAAAAATTTGCGAAATCCACCAAAACAGTCGCGAGAAACCACTACCCTCTTACTTTTCCTCATCGGCTTGGAAAGAATTTTTCAGTAACAAGAAACAAGAGAAATACAAGAAAGCTAAGAAACCCGAACTTCAAAACCAAAAATAGAAGATAAGCCTTTAGAAACAGAAAAAAAGAAAAAGTCCGCAAGAAGAAAAAAAAAAAAATTTTTAAAAATTATAATGTGCTCAAACTGTGAAGAAAAGTTAGTTTCAGATATTGAAGACAATAATTATTTAAAAAACGTGGGTTGCGATCGTGGTGTAAATTGGTTTCATTTAATATGTACGGAATATCCAGGAAAACTCTTTGAAGAAATTAAAGATGAAACATTTATATGTAACAGCTGTAAAGAGTTAACATGCACTTAAATTAATAGATTACTATGAAATAAGTTAGGTGTTTAATTAGTACTATATATTTAAACATAATTATGTAGATTATGAATTTGTTTTTTGTTGTTTTGTTTTGATAAGTAAAAATCAATGTTTAAAAACATTTTGACTATAAAAAATGTTACTGCAAAGCGACGATGTTAAATAACATTATTTTTAGTACGTATTTTTTTAAATAAATTATTTATGTTAATTGTAGTTTTATTTTATAGAGGGTGCAACCCACACTGATAACTTCCATTATGCATAGGTACTTTGAAAACTTGGTATTCCTGATATTAATCGATTTACTTTTGAAGTTGATTGATAACAATTTTATTAACAAAAAAAATTATAAGTCTTAAAACGTTTCTCGAGATAATGAAGAAGAAAAACAATATTTACCAATTTTTTTGTAGAACTTTTTTTGTTTCTTATTTATTGTACGAAAATATCAATATCAATAAGCTAAAAACAGTGGTAATACAAAATAAGATCAGGACTTACTTAAAGAGTGGTTTTCAGTCGATTGATTTGCAAGTTCGTATATACATAATGTGTCATACGAGTAGGTATGTATAATTTACATGGTATTTTAAGTAGAAAATAATCGTAATAGAATGATTTAATTATGGGTTGCCATCTGACAAATTTGATATTCTTCAACATCTTAAGATATTGACAAATGCATTAAAATAAAAACAAAATATACATATTATGAAGTCAATATCATTACTAGTTGATGACATTTAAGCCGAAAAACAATTTTGTTTAAGTTTTTTATTTTTTGCAAGAAAGCTGTCTATTCCATGTTTGTCAAAATTGTAGCATTTGTTTATAATTCTATATTGTATAAAATTAAATAAATTTTAAGTTGCCCATTCTTAAGATATTCAAGTCAAAAAACATTTTTTTAGCAACATTTAGCAGATTTTTTTGTACTTTTTAATTTAATTTACAAAAACTGTCAATTAAATTCTTTCCAAAATTTCACCAGACGTCAAAGATGTCATTTCACATTGTAGAAAATTGTGTTGAACATAATATCATTTTTCCTTCATTGTACATTGGAGAACTAAAAATTTTTTTTTTAGTTTTCCGATTTAAAAAAAATAACGGCATGTTGAAACTTTTTAAAATTTGTACCAAATCTGTATCACATCACAATGTATACAAGAAATTTAATTTGAAGTCAATAGCATCATCCGTTCCTGAGATATTTTTGAGCGACCAAAATGTTCATTATTTTTTTAAATTGCAGTAGTGAAAAAACAGTTGTAATCTGTCGAACTAAATTTAATTAGAGTCGATATCTTTACCCGTAATGAAAAAGGGTATTTACGTACGAATGTACAAACGTGCAAACCTTCGAACGTACGTACCTACACACAGACATCTCTCTAAAAATGACGGTCTAGATTCTAGGGACCTTGAAACGTCCAGAATTGTCAAAAATTTCAATTTGACAAATCGGACCGATTACAATAGATCCCTATGGGAAGTTAATAAATAAAAAAACAACATTATAACCCTAATCTATCTACGTATCTTTCTTCTATGTAATGTATCTATGTATGTATGTATATAAAAATCAATTTCTCTTTGTTTGCCTCACTAAAACTCAAGAACGTGTAGGCCGATTTGGACGATTTTGATTTTTAAATATTCGCCATAGCCCAGGGAAGGTTTAAAAGGTTAGAAAATATGTAAAAATGTCTAGGAAGACAGAAAAAAAACACTTCATATTATCATACAATTTGTTCTACCTACAAAAACAAATATTCCTATATTTGTGAAATTTATACGTGATGTGACTATAACATATACATACAACCGAAATAAACTTCAACTCAATACAATTACAAAAATTTAAGCAACTCATTTCTTGCCATATCAGTTATCCTTAGAAAATTGACTGAGTGACTGCATAGACCATGACAATAAAGAGTAGGACCCGGATTAAAATTGAACTTTACCTGACAACATTCGCATACCATCAATGAGATTAGTAAACAATTTTTGAAAACTAGGCGTTGAATTTCTTCAGAAGTTTTCCGATCAAAAATCCTCCCGGAATCTGTTCGGAAATTGAATCTACAGAATTGTAATTAATATTAAAAAGAACGAAGGATCGATTCACGATTGGTTCTTTCATTTATTTTTGGTCTGCAGAGGATACCTCGAAAGTAAAGTGAGTTCCGATCAGAATTATGACATTTACGACATTTCTTAAAATGAATACCTCGACAGGGCTGAATATTTATGAGTTTGTACTGCCTCTACGGTGGTGCTTGAAAAGCTTTATAAATCAATTATAAAATATTAATATTCATACTAAGCAAAATGGCTAAAAAAGTCTAAGTCTTTCATGACGTATAATTAGTATTACCGGCTTCAGATCTATGCTTCCCTAAATTATTTTCTATGTTTTAAATTATCGATACAAATTTTCGAAGGGAGAATTTTAATGCCGTTAGAATAGGTGATACAATGTTCCATCTAGAAATTATGCAAAAATTGAACAGAAAATAGAAATAGCAACATTTATGTTTTACGATTGGCTTTTGCAAATTATAATTAAAAGCATTAACGAGTATTAAGAGTCCTTTTTTATGTGTATAACATAACCATTTTAAAAATTGATGAAATAAATCTTTTTTTTTAACAAACGAAATAGATGAATGTTGATTTAACCATTGGATTTCCATCTTCAAATTAATAATTTTATGAAGTACAAAAGATTTTTTTCATTATCAATTAAACTTATACTGACGTACATATGTACATATATTAAAATGTATTCAAGGTGTTTTTAGAAAAATTGTAAAATTTGGTCAGAAAGAACATACTGCAGAAAGCACTTGTTGTTTTAAAATATATAAATATAGATATATATACATATATACGTAATACGTAGATATCTCCACACCATGTTATTAAACATTTGGATTTAGATAAAATCAGATGGACACAAATTTTATTTTGTTTTGTACTTCGGAAATAAAACATATATTATACATACATAGTATACTAAAACGAACTTATTTTCAAAAATAAACTATAAGCTTCCAAAAAAAAAATCGTTTAAAATAAATTAAATTTGACCACTAGACCTAAATTCCAGATACGCAGTGTGAAACACAGTGGTCTTTGACAAGGAAAAAAATCAAAATTCTTGCACAGTTTGAACATTTCGTAAGGCAACTTTTGAAGGGCGTTCGTCGCGTCGCTCAGGTTGTGCTGTGTATGTAGGTATATGCCGTTCTTTCGTGATTGGTATCTGGAATAACAATTTTGCAACTCAAATTTTTTCTCGTGTATGCTTTTTCCTTATGATGTTGAAGTGCCAATGTAAATATATTAACCCATATGTGTAAATATTATCCATCTTTCACAAAAAATGAAAAACCTATAAAAAAATTCATCGTGGTATAGAGCGGAAGAACCTTCCAACTTTCCCATTGATGAAATAAAATGCCAGTCAATCATTATGGACAAACGAACATTTTTTTTTAATAACTACCAGAAACTGATTGAGTTTTCAGAACTTTGTTGTTTTGCTTAACGTATGGGTATCCTTGTAGGATAAAATTATTGTTTTCAGAAACAGATATACATTGATGGTTTTTGAAAGTTGTGGTTCCTATAGACACCTGAAAAATGAACCAGAACTTTTTTGCTTGCATTCTTCTATTCAGGAAAGATTTTAAGATCAAATAATTTTGAGAGATAATACAATATTTGAATAAGAGTGGATATACAAGGCGCGTTTTATTGCTAAACTTAGGTTAGCTTAGTAATCGGAATCGTAATAAAACGCTATCCTTAGTTTTAAACTGACTTTCGTTTTATATTTAAAAGTTGGATCCCCTTGAGCCAAATTTCAATACTTTTCAGAGAAAAAAAAGAAAAAAAATCAAATTAAACGTCAAAACCTGTCAGAGAAAGAAACAAAATATGGCTTTGAAATAAAAATAATAAAATGTGTCAAATAGCCGCAACATGTATCCTTAGTAAATTACTGAGCTCGATTACTAACTTGTTTCTCCTCAGTTTACGTTTGTTGTTGTTAACTATGTTAAATTTTACTAACCTAAGGATAAAATGAACAACAAAACGCGCCTACAATTGAAAATATTTGTTGTGTTTTATTCATTGCTGCATAGCTGGTATAGCAACGGTCAAACTTAATAAATATAATATCTAAACTAAATCATGAACCGTTGCAAAATTTCGTATAATTCAGATTTCAGATATTTTTTGCTTTTAATGTTTGCGTATGTATGTTGTGTGCGATATACGGCTGTAATAATACACGAAAATTAACCATTTGCAGAAAAATCAACGCATTTGATCAATTGAACACAGCCTAAGTCAGCGTATAACGGCATTGATCGTACCCCAAAGCCATCTATTGTTTTTATCTTTCTAAAATTTCTCCACCCAAAATGGCATGCAAAACACTTCAATTTTTCATAAAAACATCAATTTTAATAATTTCCCGACTTATTGGAAATGTTTTTTTTTTTATAAAAACCTTCTCCCGGCTTACAGTTTGTATTGGAAAATATAATTATTGCTATTTCGATTTTTAATTCAAATTTAATATGTCACCGTTTAAATTCTTACAGCCTTATATATAAACGCAACATAAAGTTGTATACTCCTTATAATGCCCCTAAAACTTATATAACACTGCATAGAGCTATGAATTAGCTAAACGCGTTTAGAGGTGGAATAGAACCTATTTATGGAAATTATAGTGACGAAATGTCATTCAGATTTTTGTCCATAATTGAAATTAAAAAGAATAAAAATGACTTTCCAATTTTGTTCCATTTTAAGATTTTAATGATTTAAATCGACTCTATACAAAAAAAAAAAAAAAAAATGAATCCTCCTCGAAAGAGGATCTCAAATTTATAGGACAAATCCCAATTTGCAGTGCGTATCCCTTTCGCTTTCGATTTCATTTTGTTGTATTATTGTTTATTTAATTGTAAGAAGAAGATACAGTTCATTTTATAATGACATCTAAACTAAATGAAAATAGATTTCCCATTTTGGTACTTTTTTGACATAAGCACTGCATGGCCATATTTATAGCGAAATGTTTTATAATTACGAATTAATGCAACGTTACATAGAGCTACATACATAAATCCTAATGCGCTGAATAATGATACTGTTAGACTGTCATAAATATTTCAAGCGAGGAAAAAATATGTTTATGGATTTTCAATTTGTAAGGAAATGTTTTCGAAAATTTATATATTTTTATATACCGACAATTCACAAAACAAAACAAAATTAAAATCGGAACATAAATCCGAGGCGGCCACACACATATTTTAACAACAAAATCGTTCCGAAGTTTTCCTAAATACATTTGAAAGGAAACAAAATTAAAATTACACAATATTGGAAACTCTCACTTGTATTATAACTACAAATCACTTCGCTTTTAACAATTTAAATTGAAAACACATTTCAGAATAAAATAAAATAATTTAAGTTTAAAAAAAAAACTAAGTTTAAAGCAAAATTAATGATAATGGGAATATATTTTCTAACACACAAATTTAGACATCTTTACTGTATATATGGGACTGTCGATTCCAAAAAATACTTGAACATCCTCGAAAACGCCTTAGTACTATTATTCGAGCAAGTACGATCAAAATATGGAAATTTAGAAATTCGTGCACCTTAAGTATAAAGATCTAGTTGAAATAATGCCAAAACTGTTAAAATATGTACCTATGTTCTTGATGTTGTAAAATTCCGTTTTTATGAATCGATTTAAATTTTTGTAATTTGTAAAGAATGGTTTGTTTGAATATAACTTTTTTTCATATAGAAACCATCTAGGTACTGATAATTATCTACAAAAGGTAAAAAACCAAATTGAAATCGATACATAAATGCGCGAGTTAGGCGGCCACACACACATTTTTGAAACTCATTTTTATTAAATCACCAGCACAGATGCCATTTTTAAAGAAAAGTTTCTTTTAATAATTTCTAAGGGAAATTAAAAGGATTTTTCTAGAACTGGAACTCACTAGATGGCCCAGCCAGCAGTTGTGTTACTCTTTCATGTATACGTATGTTTCTCAATGTATCAGGCATAACGTCCACGGGCAAAAAAAGCAAGGGACAAATTTGTTGAAAAAAAAATCTATCATCTTAAATAATAGGAAGACAAATGAAATTTGTATGGCTTTTTTCATTCATTTTATTATTTATACTAAGGCAATTAAATTACTAAACTTAAAATACGTGCGTCCTCGTAATTTTTTTGCACCCATCAAATTTTATTGCCGATTTACCCTGACCTGAAAGCATTTCGACCAAGTTCTATAGATATCTGTTTTTGGGTTTCATGAAATTAATTATATCTCTTATACGTTTGTTGAATAAGGATATAAGGAATGTCTTATGTTCTACCTATACTTCGTTTCTTCAACAAAATATCTTTAGTATGTTTCGCTTCAGCAGAAAAGTGTGATGGAGTGGGTGTTGTATAACTTCACTATCGGACTACCGCTAGGTTTTAAGTTTCCTGATAGAGTTGAAAAAGCGAAACATGAGGAAAGTTTATTTTGTGGTTATTAGATTTAATTATATTGGGTAAGAAGTTAATGGCAATTAGCACATCATCAACCACGATTCATTTTCTAGTGTTAGTTATCCAAATTGTGTCTGTGTAAGACCATAACGAGAGGTTAAGGTTACTTTCGTTTTAGTTTTCCCGAAATGATACCCTAATAGGGATTCCTATTATGTAAAAAAATAGTTTTTAAGTAAAAAAACATTTATGATCAAGGATATTTGTCGTTGGGAAAGACAATGTTTTCGTTACCAACATGCTTTTTACGAAAATGTGTCTATTAATTTTCCCTCCTTATTAAAAACAAATTAATTTCTTTTAGGGTAAGTAGTATATAAGGTATTTATTTACTTACATGTAAGAACATAAAATTTTCGTGACCCTAAAAAATATTATAATGTTTACCTACTGGAAGCATAGATATTTTCAAGGACTCTTTGTTTCTTTCTTTCTTTTTTTTCAAGGATATTTGAATACAAATTTACACAACAACACCATTTTTAGGAAAATATTTTCAGATAATTTCAATACATTTTTCTTACTCACTATAAAATACCCTTTTAATACATCTATATTAATGGCTTGTTTTGTATTTTTGTATGATGTGTGAAACAGTTGTTGGACGACTTTTATCATGAGATTTATGGTTAAAGTTTTCCTTTTGCACTAATACTCAGGTACTCATTACATAAATAGGAGCACCAGAGTAGTAAATGTTTACTTAAAAAAATGTCAAAGTCAAAGGCCTTATTTAAATTGGCATCATAATTACCTTATTTGAAATTTGTAATTTGTTTAAGGAAATAAAATAGTTCGAACGTTTATCCTAAACATTTTAATGGATCTGCATCTCCGTGTCTTAAGCCTTATGAGAGGATATAATAATTTTGAACTGCAAAACAATAGTTAGCGACACTATTTTAATTGGCTGCTATTTTATCAGTTATCAAGTGATTTATTTTCAGTTTATTTTGATGTTTCAACATAAATAGACTGACGCTTGCCTGAACAACGCTTCCAAATTGTGCAAATTTATGAAAATCATGGTTGTGTTCGAAATACGTATCACACAGTAAGTTCATTTTACGGTCAAAACATAATCATCCATCAGAGCAATTAATTACTATTAACTCTATTGAAAGTTTTTGCACCACGTTTACTCTTAATGATAATACTCATCCACAGAGATGTCGCGTCGTACAATTAATATTGAAGAACCGTTACATTCACATGAACTTATGCGTTGTTGGAATAATTGGTCCGTATACTTCTAACTTTTTTTCACTTAAGAAATTCGATGGAAGTCAGCTTAGCAAGATATTTCCTTCATCGATGGCATCGTTAGTGCACCTGTTACTTGTAAGTAAGATAAGAATTCTAAACTAACACATATATATTAGATACAATAAAAAGTACATACTAGTTAAAAAAATTAAACAAAGATTAAATTAAGTTAAATATTTACAGATAGGTGCATATATGTATTATGTACATATGTACATAATACATAATACATATTAAAAAAGTAAAAAAATATGAATACCGCTATAACTACATAATTTTCGGCTATTATTCGATTCATATGAGTTTCAAAACATGGAGTTTGCTTTGTAAACAATGAAGTTAATATGTTCAGTGAAGTCTAACGATAAATTAAGAAAGACTCCTAGATCTTTAAAGCTATTAACACGAGATAGTTTACAATTCGAGATAAGGTAGTCAAACGTGATCACATTTTTTTCAAAAATCTCATTTACATTCATTTAAGGTTAAACCAGATTTCATACACTAAAAATTTAAACTATTTATGTATGTCTTCTTGCAGTACAGGGAAGCGTGTCCTCTCAAGCTCACTATTTGGCTATGTATGGTTGTCGTACTGAGCATTATTAAAAGGCATAATTCTATCACAAATGTTGGATGAGTTACCATCTGTTTTTTATAATTTTATGAAAAGAAAAGTCATTATACATTTTTCAAACAGCGAGAATAGAAACGAACAAGCGATCAGTGAGCTATACTATGCTTAGAGCATGCGAACTGAAAGGCCATGGGGGTCAAGGTATAAAGCACAAGTCAGTGGCGGGCTTGGTTTTTTATGGGGCACTATTTCTTAATTCCATCCGCCAGACGCCACTGCTCCGAAAAAGTTTCTCCCATAAGGCCTGTACTGCACATTTTTGTTGAACGGAGTATAGAAAGGAGATTTGTGAATTTTACTTGGTTTGATCTTTCTTCTAGATAAGATTCAATCCAAGATGTAAAAAAGGTTGGGAAACCGAGATTTTTCAACCTAATTACCCGGGTACCCAAAACATCGGCGGGTACCTGAAACATCATCAGGTACTCGATAACTGATCTATTATTTGGTTAAGTTTTTATACTTTTGTTTAAATTTTTCCAAAAGAAATTACCTTGACATCTGAAAATATGTAAACAAACCATTATTATTTACTTATTTGTATATTTATTATCTTGATTGTATTTTTTTTTCTTTCCACACATCTCGATGTTATTATACATTATACTCGTACACATGTAAGACAATGCTAGATTTTTAGATGTGGCCGTCAAAGAAAAATAATTCGAACATACGTATGTACGTACTTCTTAAAACGATTGATTTTAAATTTTAAACTTTTCAGTTCGACAAATCGAATGCATTCAAGAACTTCCAATATTAATTTTCCGATTCCTTAAGTAAATTAATCATTTTTAGATTCCATAGTTACAACATTACGGGTACCCGGCCAGTTGGCCAAAGATTTTGAATTTGCTTCACGCATACACCAGATCTATACGTGAAGGTTTTTCACTAATACACTCACACGTACTTGACGCAAGCATTTGAACAGTGTATAGGCCGCCTTTTATAGCAGTTTCGCATACACGTAAAAAGATTTGTTACATAGTTGAACGTTTATTGATAAAACCACTCTGTTGTTCATAGATAATACTTTGTTGGCAAAGGAAAGTGTTTCAGTTTCAAATACATACATTATTGTATGTAACCTGCTGAATACTTGAAAGTTTCGCAATTTTTCTGTAGTGTCTTTAATCTGTCATGTAACCTTTTTTGTAAAGTGGAAGCAGAAATTTTTTTTTCAAAATGATGGAAATCTGACATTCTTATGAGAGAGTTTTTTTAGCACTACATTATGCCGCAATTGGCGTTAGTGTTGCAGAGTGGAGAATTCAATTTTCATGGAGACAATGAACGAGAATATAATTTGTATTCCATAAGGAACAAGTGGAGTAAAGGAGATAAGAAGTTTTAAAAACAACAAAAACTCTCCCATCGGCTTTGGTGCCATACGAAATTCAAGCCCCGGCCGTGTCGTCGGTCGTCGCGCCGCTGTTCGTCGTCGTCAGCGACTTAGCTTCTTCGACCGATTTTTTTGTTTTTTACGAAGGAAGTTTTTTCTTGATAGGCGAGGAAGAAAAATGTGTGTATTATGAAGAGTAGGTAGGTATGTATGTAGGTATTTAGTATTTTTTCTATTTGACTTGAAGTTTTGTTAAGATTCGGGGTAAATTTTCTTTTTACTTTGGAATTGAATTTTCTGAAGGTATGAATTTGTGAATCGAATTTTAAAGATTTCTGAAATATTTTACTTTTATTTTACTTAATATTTATAGCTTATTATAGGTACGTTCCTAGGTATTTAGGTAAGGATTAAATTATTTAAATAGGTACCTAATAAAATTTAGGTTTGTAGGTACCTACACCCAAATACCTTGTATTTGGAACATTCAATATTGCTTATTTTAAGGACGCATAGCAAACCATACCTATTTTTTTTAAGGATTTTGTTATTTTTTGTCCTGAATTCAAATAATATTGTTTGGCTATGAAATCTCGAAAAACTTGATTGTTTACATGATAAAAAAACAAGTTTTAGAGACAAGTTCTTGATTTCTTATCCGAATAATAATAATAATTTAAGTTCTTATGTAACACCATTTTTGGTTTTAAAAAATATATTTACCTAGGTATAAATCTTTTTTAGACAACGTTTGGACGGCTTTTTTGGTTTCGCAAATACTCATCTCAGGAACAAAATATGTTATTGACTTCAAATAAATATTTATTACATTCACTGGAAAATTTTCAACGTACTGTTATTTTCTTAAAGTAGAAAAACTAAAAAAAATGTTTGGGGGTCAAATATACAATGAAGGAAAAATTATATTATATTCAAAACTATTTTATACTACGTGAAATGATGTTTTTGACATCTGGTGAAATTTTTAAAAAAATTCAATTGACAGTATTTTTTTATTTCTATCAGAATTAGTAAAAAATCTTTTTAACTATACAATATCTCAAGAACGGGTAATGATATTGACTTCAAACTTATTTTTATTATACAATATACAACTGTTAACATATGGTATAATTTTGACAAATATCGATTTGACATTTCTTTTATAAAAAAATAGAAAACTAAAACCAAAACTGCGTTAAAAAAATGCAAAAGTTGTTTCTTGACTATATGTCGAGAGTGGTCAGTCATTTTATTTCAAATTAATTTTTTGTTTACATAATGCAACTGTTAGAATATGCTACCTTTTTGACATTTATCGAATTGACAGTTTTTTTACAAAAAATAAGAAAATAAAACCAAAATTTAAAAATTTATTTTATTTTCAAAATACATAATATAATTGTCAATAAATTATAAAATGTTGACAAAAATCAAATTAATATTTTTTACAAAAAATAAAAACTACAAAAAGTTTTATGAAAAATTGGTATAAATGTCTCGAGAAATTTCTTAAGTCTGATGGTAATTTTGTAATTATTAAAATTTGTATCAAACAAAATTAAAAGTAAATCGATTAATATCAAGAATAAATCAATTACGTAGTTTAAACAAAAATTTAAAAATTTACATGAAGAAACGGAATTGTGTTTTGTTTGAAGACTGCAAGAAACACCTGATATCTTTCCTTTGATTGGTTATTTATTGTAACACAAAAACTTCAATAAAACGAAGTTTTCAAGTTACCTACATACATATATACCTAATGGGAAAGTTATCAGTGTGCGTAGCACTCAGCCTTTTTTTTTAAAACCTGACAAAATGCATACATAGTGATTTTGAAGTTTTATTCAAGCTAGAGTTATCAAAAATCTTATAAATTATTTGCCGTTTAAAAACTTTGTTTGCAATATGTACATTATACCTAGAGAAAGTTGGAATTAAATCTATTTTCAATTTTTCAAAAAAGCTTGAAAACCCAATTTAAAAAAATTTACTATAATTTCTTTTTTCTAAGGAAATGGGAAAAAATGTTTTAAAATTGGCTGTTAGAAAAAATGCTCGAAATGAAATAATTTATGAGATTTGCAAAATATTTAAAAGGAAAACTAGGTAAATGTCAATGAAAGTTTTGCATATTACCTACATAGTACTCAATTGAAATACATAGTATAGCTACGTTTTTGACTTCAAGTCGATTAATGCAAACTTGTTACTTGGTACCTAAAGGTACACACATATGTAAGTAGGTATGTAAATGTTAAATAAATAACTGCTTTACTCTTGTCCTTAAAATAACAGATGGTACCTATCTATACCTAACTTATCTACATATACCTACTAAGTTTCTTTTTTAAAAATATCGAAGTCGATAGGTATGTGAGCTTAAAAAAAATTAAAAATGCAAAATAAGGAGACAAGAAAGAAAAACTAGTCTAAAAAGCAACATTTAAAGTTCTTATTTTAATAGGAAAATAATATACCTACGAACCCATGCAAATACAGATTAATAAAAAATTGCATGGCAAGTACATATTACAAAGACAACACATAATATTTAAACAATTTCTGTTTCTAAATATGAACATAATTTAATTACTTATACTACTTATCTACCTAAGTCATGATTATTAACAAGATTATTTTTTAAAGATGAATAAGAATCTACATTGTTTTGCCTAGCCATGATAACCATGCACATATTTAGCTTTATTTTGGATTTTCACGAAAAATTAATACTCTGGCAAACCTTTTTCATATTCCTTAACGCTCTGACTGGTAAAGGACGACTACCGTAAGGCCTACTTGACTAAAAAATGTAAACAAACCAAAGTCTCCCAAAACAGCAAAATGTCCGTTTTTATTATTCTTTCTATATAGCTAGCTCTCACAAAAATTGTATAGTCTTTCCTTGTCTTGCATCGATTTGAATTCTCGTCAGTTGCAAGTCTCCCATCTGAAAATAATTTCTCCACGAGAAGTTCAACGAAAAATAACTATGTAGATTCCGCCCTTTCGACCTCAGCCATGAGAGTACTATGGTTTTTATAAACAAAGCCCATATTGCCTGATTGAATCAAACTAATTTTATTTACATATATCGGACTTGTTTAAATATTCCGATAAATTAGAAGTTTGTCTTTCTTTAGTCGAAACATAACAATGTAAGAACCTTTATAGTTAACTGCATTATGATTGCTTAAGTCAAAAAAGATGTCCAGGGACCCACCCTTGGTTGTTACCTACATTAGTAGAATTTAAGCAAGTTTCTTTAAAGCGAATATGTATGTATAATATCGTTAAAAATTTTTGAACATTTTTAAAAGTGACTACTGGTGACTACTGTAGAGCCATGATTACTGACTTTTTCGTTCATCAATTCAAAACAACAGCTCGTGTCGTTATTATTGAAGGTAACGTTTGATAACCGCATAGTTTCACTTTATGGTGAATTGGCATACAGAACGTATGCGATTTAAGACCGCTTAACTATTGTCTGTGGAGATATGTAAAGTCGTTAGTCTACGGCGATAAGCCCGAAACAATTGACCACGTGGAAGACAGCTTTCACCGCGTTATTGCCGATATATGGCCGAAAATGTTGGAAAAAATCGTCTGAGCTAGCCGTGGCGGTCATTATGCCAGAAATCATATTTAAACAATGCCAGAATTATATCTTCCGGTCAGTTTAATAGAATCATCTTTGTTTTATTAAATTTTATAGTTTTATACCTCTAAAAAAACCGTTCACATGTGGCTCGACATAACTTAAGTCCTGAATTAAAATGTCAGTGATTCTGTTTTTATTGTATATAATCCTTTAAGTATAAATAATGTATATAGATACCTAACCTTCATAATATGTATGTGCTAGGCGAAAACGGCACAACAAAAATTCCTTGTACTAATTCATTGTATATTTCTTCGAAGTCCAAGGTTTTCGGCGTGTGACTTGGATGCAAAAACCAATCGCTGATTTGGCAGACAATACACGGACTGAATTTATAATGTATTGAAAAACAAAAAGATTCATTGAAATTTTTTGCAACGGTAGATACACAAAAATTTTATAAGATAGAAGAAAAAAATTATGAGTTATTTTAAGCAATCGTTTTTGGGTGTAAATTACTATTTTCCAAGACATTTGAGTGGGTTGTGGACAATAAATTAAGTAAAAAAAAAAAATCGGTGTTAAGAAAAAAAACTGTTTTTACTAACACACATATGTATGTATGTAATTACGTTGTATTAAGTAACGGAAACTAAGTTTTTTTTTAACTGAAAACTTCTTTAGTTGCCTTGACTAGTTTTTATCATATCTGTGACCCGTTTGATGTCGGGACAAGCCGTTTGTTAAAAATAATTTGAAATCTTTATATTTATTTTAGAGTTTGATAATTTTTTATTATTTATTTATGATATCTAATCGCTGCCATGAATCATCCAATTAGTATTTTACAGCATCTTGGACTATTTCTAACTAATGATTTATAGCTGTTCGATCATATTGTTATCTTGGATTTTGAAATTTAAAGATGTTTAGGTATAATGCAAAATTATAGTTTATCGTACATAAATTCCAATATATCTACTTGATTTTCAATATTATTTTTATTTATTTATTACGTTTTTGGCACTAAGCATTTCGCTGTATTTTGTTTTTAAATAGGTAATTTAAAGTACAAAAAGTATACGTATTGTAAAAGAATGATGACAATGATACAAGCATTGAAAATAATATTAAAAATTAAGTACATTAAAATGTATGTACATTGTAATATATTTTATTAAAAAAAAACAAACAAATAAACATGCATATAATTGTTGCGCGGAGCGCCAACAGGTGTGAAAACCAGATTAATTTTGATAATTTTTATTCGAACATTATGAAATTTGAAATTTTAATACTTAAATTTCTGGGTTTTCACTTCTATCGGCGGGACGTGTCCCGAGAATTATAATTCCAAAGTCATAAATTAAATTATTATCTATATGTAGATGTCCCAGAGAACCTCGTATCACTTATCCTAACAATATTAAAACTCTCTTCGCTAAAATGGCTGATTTTATTACAAAATCTTATGACAACAAATATATAAGTAAAATTTATTTTAAGTCTGTACCAGTTGCGCTACATTAGATCCAAAAAAGTGTCAACACATGTCATAAGAAAATGTCATCAAATGTCTTTAAAAAGATAACATTAGTCTAATAGTTATTTTGCAAAAAAAAAATCAAAATACTATGTAGTATGTGTTTGGAAGTTCTGAATTTAAAACAGTAACCGCCAATTGCGTCAATTTTTGTGTAAAATGTAATCAATTATTAATCCAAATGCCGTTAGATATGTCGACAACCGATTAAATTTTCATAACTTTATTTAATCGTATTAATTTAAAGTTTTATTCGGTCGGATATGTTTTAGTCACAACATACATACATAATATGTATGCACACAAAAAGTCCCAAAGATCCGGTGTTCCCCAAGGCAGCCACTAGGTCCTCTACTTTTCATCCTCACCATCAATAATATGGAAATGGTTATTAAATATTCCCATATCACACCATACGCTGATGACAGCACTTGTTTTAAAACCATGAAAAACATGATTCCTGCCTTATTTAATATGACCTCGATAGTTTCTCTGTCTGGTGTAAAAAGAATTGCTTACAACTTAATATTAGTAAATGTCAGTCAATTACTTTTTGACGTAAGCGTGATAAAACTTGAAATCGTCAATATTTTCTCCAGAATCAACCCCTACACTAATTTGATCAAGAGCTTAATTTCAAATCCCATACAGACGATAAATTCGTAAAGCAAACAAAACACTAGGCTTTGTTAAGCGATGGTCAAAGGAATTTCCCAACCCTTACGTCACCTGATCTCTATACATCTACTTTGTTCGACCCCTTCTTGAATACGCCTACCAAGTTTAGTCTCACCAACCTTACCTCTTATGGCTCCAAAGAACACTTGCATATTTACATATACAGTATGTAGCTTGAATTAAGCTGAATAAATGGGGATGTTGCTGCCCTCACCGAAATCAAAAATTAAATTTAAAAAAGGCATATGTGTGTACATTGTACATTTCACATATGTATCACAAAGGCCCACACGCACACACATTCAGCATACTTATCTTTATCTCACGTCACGTCGCTTCATTTTGATTTTATTTATTTCATCTTTTCCTTAGCATTTTAAAACTTTAACATTAAATAAAGTTTTTATTATTATTATCACTGAGAAACTGATAATAGAAAATTTTAATATCTTTACTATAGTGTTAGAATAACGTGACGACTGAAATATTAATTCAAATTGAGTCTTACAACAAGTACGGAAAATATGTAGGAGACTTCATCTCTTAAATCCCGTATGATAAATAAAATCATATGGGAACCCATTTGTGTTTTCATGATCTCATGCAATTACATCGTATAACAGTTTTAAACTATTTTATGTTCAAATTCCGCTCTTTCTCTTAACATGATAACATGATAATCGAACCACTTATATAAAAACATCTTGCTGTTCAATTTTATTTAATCGATGTATATAATAATATGTAATAGCTTTTCTCATGTTTTGTGCATTTGTTAAAATTTAGAATAGTCAGTCTGAATAAAGCAGTTAAACGACACACGAGTTTATTTTGCATGTGTTACCTATTTTATTTTTTGCATCCGCTTTTTATTTTGCTAGCATGCTTTTTAATTTTTGCATGATAATTTTTGTAAATTAAATTTAAAATCCATTACAAACATATAATAATAACTTATTATTAATAATCAATAAAATAAAACTAAATGTCTAGAAAGAAAAACGAAACATCTACACAAATAAATAACACAAATATGAGCAAATAAAATAGTAAAATAAATAAATAAACAATTAAATTCATTAATTATTATTATACTTAATATTTAAAGATACAGGCAATGAGTTTAAATAATTAATAAATAAAAATAATATATCAAAATACAATGGCAATGCTAGGTTTGAAATCAAGGTATTACCAGATATACATATACATATGTGTATACACCAGAACAACTGCCACCTAGATTTTAATACTAAGTAAGTTCCACTTTCGAATTTAAAGTATTTTCAGGTAAGTAAGTTTAACATTGGAATTAAAAAAATATAGTATTAAATTTAAATACGAAATACAAAAGTAAACTCAAAAGCAAAATATCTTATTTTATTTAGGTATGTCCGTAAAGCATTTACCTACTTTATCTTGTAGTACCCGTGGCGAGATGGTAAGTGCTTAGAACTCTCATGACAGTGGTCTGGGTTCATTCTCTGTCTGTGCCACCTAAAAGTTATTTTCGGGGGGTACACCAATTTTTTTTAATTAAATTTTATTTTCAAATACGCACGGATTTGATTTTAAAAATGTCGGGATTGTTCACAAATCATTGATATTCCCTTTGATTCAAAGTATTTCAATTTAATTCTACTTCATAGTAAGATATCGCTCATTTACTCGTAGTTTAGCAATTCTTCCCAATACCATATCCAAGGTATAACGGAATAAAGTTCATGGGTTGAGAAAGACCACGAAAGCTTCCGAATAATTTTCAAAATCTTATTTTGAGCTATCTTTACCCATCGTATATTACTGATTGAACATTTACCCCATGCTGGTGAACCATAATGCATGGAGTAATACTTGGAAAACAAATTTGGTCATTAGAATCTTATTTTCGGTGCTTATAGCTTTGATTTGCGGTGGATGAAAGGATAGAGAAGTTTAACTGTGGGATTTATTTTCTTAATCGGTTTTTGTACATATATATATATATATTTTATATCACATCTCCATGCGTTAACGAGTAACTCGTGAACGGAATCTGTTTATTTGGCATGATATCATACGTACAGCATACGACTAATACGTAATTACGTGACAAGTTCGCGTATTCAACTGAACAAAATGTCATTCGTTTGGTTTGAAGCTTTCGAACAAATTGATAATAGGCCAGGAAATTAAAGAATATGTAAGTAAAATCCTACTAATATTAATTAAACTGTTTAAAATTACAAAGACAAACAAATATAATATATGTTTAGGACAAATATCAACAAAATAAATTTTCAAGTGCAATGGCAGACTTTATACAGGAGCACCCAAACCTTGCAAAAAATCTGCTGCCAAACACCGCTCAAGGAAGGGCTACAACAATAAGGATCTGGGAAACTCTAATGCAAAAACTAGACTAGAAAACTAAATGCAAATATATATACATCACATTGTTATTATACATATGTTGTACATTATGTATATATGCATATGTCAAACTAGCATAACTGTATATCTTCGGAATCCCGCTTTATTGAATTTTTTCCGAATGTCAAATTGGATAATAATATGAAAAATCGTATGACTCACAAACTTTAAACTCGTTTTCTGAAGAATCGTTTTTTTTTAGCGACGATATACATACATATATACGAGTACATACATTAAGTAGCGCTAATAATGCGTTTTCGTTTTAACTTTAAGCTTCTTAGGAATCGTAAAAAAACTTGACCATTTTAAAAATATTATAAAATTAATGTAGGTATATGATTTCGGTGTGATTTAAGTCTTATAATTTTGTTTTCTTATTTCACATAAATATTAAATAGCTATTTTCACTTTACCACGAATTACACATTTAAAAAAATATATAGGTATTTTTATGACCAAATAGATAAGTAGTTGCATATGTACAGTGGCGTAGCGTTGTGGGTGCGGGGGGGGCGGCCCGCCCCGGGCGGCACTTTTTAGGGGCGGCAAAATTTGACAAGAAATAATAAAAATATTTGAATCATTTGATAATATTTTTATCGCACGGATTTTTTCAAATTTTCCATTACTTATTCTGTGACGAATCCCCTTTCTATGAATGATATTTTGTAACGACTGTTGAAAACAACATCTATAATACATATTATATACATATATTCATGCGGACTTACCGTATTTTATTTTGCGCTTTGATTTTCTATTACTAACAATCAGCGCGAATGATTTTGACAAATTTAAAGAAAGATATGTATATTGTTGGATTGTTATAACATTGTCTCGTATCATAATTTATGTTTTGCTTATTGCTTTCAAATCGTAATTTTTGTGTAAAGAAGTGATTTTATGATTTTTCGTGTGTGCGTATCCTATAAAGGTATTTTATTTATGCAATTGTATGTTGGACTGTCTGATAAGGTCCTCCTATGTTGTCTAAACTATAATTTTATTTAAGTAAAAAAACGGCTTCTTACAGCGGGTTTTACACTCGCGTATCTACTCAGGGTTCCGTAAAAATGTTTACGGTTTTAAGGTCATTCCCTGAATCGGTTAAAATTTTATGTTTATAGGTCAACGGAAATTATTCTGTAGGTTTTAATTGCCTTGTGATATTTCAAAAATCGTGAGTTTTTACAACATAAATGACCACATCTGATCGCGTTGATCTACAAGTTTAGTTTTTTTCACAGTTTTAAGGGACTGTAGACTGAAATCTATATATACTAATATCTAATAGGTAAAGCTAATAGTATAGGTATGTCTAACGTTTCAAAAATTGACCCACTTTAACCTTTTTTATGATAATGGAATTTGGTCGAAATTAATGTACCTATTATTGCCAATTATTTGTCATAGAGTTTTTTCTACACAAAATATTATTATCCGTTCAGTCATTCTGACGAGATTGGAAAAATTCCACGGGAACCATACATTCCACTGGGATAAGAAGTAGCCTATGTGCTATACATTTTTCTTGAAAGTTACTTTTAATAGGAGACTGAAAATTATCTTATTTTGAAAATAAAATTGGAAATGATCGGTGATTTAGGAGAAAGAGTGACTAGCTATTAGGATTTAATATCGAAATTTTTCCCTGATATCGATGGAATAAAAAATAAAGATTATTTATCAATGGATGCGTTGAAAGGCAAGATAATGTAATAGATAAAGAAAATGAGGTCATTACACACAGGAGTTTCTTAATTCTTTAAACCCGAGTGGCCTTCCCCCACATTTTCCTCAAGTTAAAAAATGGTTCCCCAATAATATTTCACTTAGAAATTTTAAACTACCAAATTTATGTAACGGACCAACCATGTGTGCAAAATGTGCAAATGGAAAGGTCGTAAAATTCTGTTTATTATGTGTGCAAATATAAAATAGGGGGCGCTTTCTACAACTCTTTCACGGGGCTCAAGTTTGGATAGGGCCGGCATTGTAGCAGTTATATCTACGTGTATACGAGGGTGGTCTGAAAAGTTTCCGACCTCAATGTGAAGACGGCAGTACTCGTCAATAAAAGTCAGGGAATTTAGTTGTGCATCTTTTGACAGCAGCATACGAAGTTTCAGCCATTTTCGACTCGCAGTTTTTATGTGACCATCGTTTGACTGAGTCGATGTGAGTATTTTTGTGAAAATGAAAAAATCGAGTATCGAGGTGTCAATGTAGTACACATAAAATTAAAATGCATATGAGAGGGCGGCAAAATTTCCATCCGCCCCGGGCGGCCGAAACCCACGCTACGCCACTGCATATGTAGGTAGTCTAACGTTTTTTGAAATAGGTAAAGTAGAAAAATTACTAATAGATATGATCAGAATTCACAGATATTCCGTGTCTAGACTGTGTCTGTGTAGACAGTTCGATCATAGTGAAATATGTCTATCAAAAATGGGTGAACGGATGTTCAATCATAAAAACAAGCGTATTTATAATTATTTTTTTAACTATAATAACTATAAACTATAATATTAAAGCGAGGAAAAAACGGTAAATTCTTAAAAAATGTTTATTTATTTGATAATACCAGAATGGGGTCCGCTTTGCGGGTTCCAATAAATAAAACTCCCGTCAAAGCCGCAACACGCAACTTTCTTGGATATGAGATATATGTAGCTATATCACTAGATTTCTGAGACGTAATTTTTTTTTGTTTAGTTTGCGAATAATTATCTAAATTTTGCAAAAAATGCAACCAAAGCAGAACAAACAAATTTTATAATTACATACCTATATCCTTCGAGATGTTATTGAATGATGATTGAAAAATTCATCTTCCAACGAAATTTGTATCAAAGGTTGGTAAGTCTATAATATGTTGATAAACAAACCCTTTTCTTATCCCAAAACAACTTTTTCTGAAATCCTGTGGTGAATCTCATTTTATAGAAATACATAATACTAAATAGCGAAGTCAAAATTACAGATGCCATTTATTTATATGACTTACCAAAGCATTCGGTTTTCCTGTATTATCATCAACCCAAAGGAGAACCAAATCTGAGCCAGACATCCGCATGGATTTTCGTGAAAAACCTAATCCAATAAATCCTCGAGTATTTACGGTAACACGAAAATAAATATCCTTGGTGTGAGTCCACCATTCCAAGAGGTATAATCCATTCGAATCCATCGATTCAATTCTACGCCAATCATCATAACGCATGCCAGATGATAAGGAGGAACTGCTACTGGAATGAAGGTGATGGCCTTGGTGGGACCCGGTTGTAGGTGATGAAGAAATTGAAGGGAGAGAACAAATCAAGGAAAGGAATAACACCCGAAGAACACTGTGCACTTTGAAATATTTCATTATTTTAATTATTATTATTTTGACACTTTTTTTTAGCTCTCTTTGTATAATCACTTTTACTAAACTAAGGTATTTTTAGATTTTTAAAATCTTAAACAGACGATTGCTTATTTTTATCCTTCTTTCACTTCATCGGTATCCGCATCTGTTTTTTTGTGTGTACGTTTTGAGGGGTATTAATTGTAAGGAATAATTTAAAATACCGACAGCTGCCACTTTTAACGATAGTAACGCTATCGTTTCGAATACGCTGTAGCAACTTTAAATCCAACGTTTTTTAAACAACCAATAGTATTCTGTACAACATATTGATTGTTACCTTTTTATTTATGCTTATCACCTTCTGTGAGATATATTCAAAAATACGAATTATGCAATGATAAGAAAGTTTATTATAAATATCCTTTTAATTAAATAAAATAGTTCTGACACACGATACAACATTAACCTCGGACCGACTCAAAAAGACTAAAACTGCGCGCGCTGCGCGCGCATCCCTTTGCGAATACGGGGCACGCTACCATTTACCATTACCATCTGGATCTGGAACTTGTTAGACCTGAAATAGCTATATACCTACCACGAAACCGAACTCGGTCTCGGGAGGCATACAGAATTCTTGTAATTTTTTTTGCCGGTATGGTTTCAGTTGGAAATGGAAACGTGTATGATTGTATAAGTATAAGTGTTACGGGGTGCGCACATGAGCAGCATTTTTAGAATCTGACTCTGAGGACGAGGAGTGAAGATTGTATGTATGTATGTGTATCTTTGTTCAATTTTTCTTATAAATCATCATATTGATATAATGACTAAGAGGTCTTTAAAGCACGGAGTCTTATCTGCGAGGTACGTGGTACGTAACGACTGTACGAATAACGTGTAGTAGGTAGGTATATAATGTTTTCAAGAGCGTAGGCAGAAGAGGATTTATGCACATAATATGTACATTTATAGTACCTATATAAAAGAGGATTAAAGAGTTATATAAATATATACATACATATATACCTACTATATATCTTTATATATTCCTTCTTGATTAACACAACTCTCGATTAACGCAACTCCTCGATTTTCGCAATTTCCTCTTCTATATACATATGTAGGTATGAATGTATGTACATACATACATACATATGTACATATGTATGCAGTATGTAGATACATAAATCGATTTGTCTAAAATAATAAATAATAATTTCTAAGTCGGTTATTTTATTTAAGTTGATACTTAGGTACCTAAATAGTTATTGATAATATGAAGCCGCTTTAAGGTCGAAGGCAAATCCAACGCGATATGTTCATATAACTTATTTAAGAAAACAGGGTAATTCTATTTGCCTGCTTTCTCTAATTCCTTTTTATGTGCCTACAATTAAGAGTTGCAGATTAAAAACGTGCTTTGATTTACAATTTCAAACCGAATTCGACTTGTTTGTAAAAAAATTTAAACGTCAAAAGCCAGTGAAAAAGCTTTAATCATTTACTAATTGTGATTTAGACGAGTCCTTTGAAATGACAATCCCTCATTTCATCACGCCATCCTAGTTTTAAGATCTTGTTGCCACATATTAATCGACAAAAAGCAATACAATTCACAAGTTTTCTAAATATCGAACACAATATGCTCAAATATTCCATATTACACCTGCATCCCCTTTTTTCAATGCATATCTTTTTTTGGATACGGCCTTGATATATTATTACACATACCTACATTTTCCGTTTATACTTTATAGTTTCATACATTGAGAATTCATGGTCTTTGGGTCTTGGTTCGTTATTTTTTTTTTTGATGAATGTTTTGAATGCTTGTTCCCTGCCAAAGTGCGCTACCTATTAAATATTTGGGAATTCGATACATTTTTTTTGGGTTTTCCTGCTTTTTTTAAAATAATGTAGGTATTGCTTATGTATGTAGGTACCTACACTAACTACACTACATACATATACATACATACTACATATGTAGTCATACATACATACATACATATGAATATACCCACTTACTTATAGGAGTGCAAATGGGACAAAAGATTGGATACAACGAGGAATTTTTATTGTTTAGATTGGTACCTATCCACCTACATACCAATTGATAGTAAGTACTGGATGCGTTAGAAATAAAGGTATGAGTGCATTCGGTGTCCACCACAAACAATGTGTTGGTAAGTTACGCGAATTTTAGGACTGTTAATTAGTTACGAGTAACAAATATTATGTACGTAAATTGCGTTATTATTGTAACTAATCTATGATTTTGACATTTCTCCATACAAATCTTCACATCAAAATAAAATTTGAGTCGAGTTTCACAAGTTCTATTTTACCTTTTGCTGTCAAGATTTGGTTAGAACTAAAAGTTCCAGAACAGTTCGAAAATTTCGTCTTAATAACTCTCTTAATGTTTGGGCACTATCATCCTATTATTAACACCCTATTTACTTAACAGTCTAATAATAGAACAGTTTATTTTTCTTCAAATTAATAATTTTCTTTACAAAATTTTTAATTCTGATGGGATCTTTTTGAAACCTAATGTGGAATTTTCAAAACTTTAAATGAAAAGAATATTGAAATGCAAATTTAATTTTGTTTTTAAAGACAGCTGATTTCTATGCATCCTATCTTTCAAAGCTTGCAGTAAAATTGCTTAAACTTCCCGCATCGTCCCCAGTAATAGAGAGTACCTACTTCTTTAAAATAGTCTTCGATTCAACAAACTCTTTGAAAAATCGACTGTCTATCGAATTTTCCAAACAATTATGTCTTATGGAACTAAATTTATTCATATCTACATTTCTACATATGTAGGTACATACTTAAAAACACTCCCAGGTATTTGAGTTAAATAATTTTTTTCTTCGAATTCTTTATAATCGTTCTTTTGTTATTTTATTTAATAATTTTGTTTTACTCATAAATGTTTTTGTATATTTTTTAAAATGTTCAATTAGCAGTTTTTAGCTATATATAAGGTAGGTACATACGTTCATTAGTTACTGGGAGTAACTTTCCAAAACTACCAATAACCCACCTCGATGAGAATAACTATTTTTGTCGCAATTTAGATATTTACATTACCTATGTATTTAAAACGTTAAAATTACTTACCTGTTTTTCTAAAAATCCTCTTCAGTTGCACTATAGAAAAAGTTCATAAATAACTGTTTTAATTATTAGAAATTTAATGTTTCACTTTTGACCAATAACATACATACATACTCTTATTATAATGAGTGAGATTTATGCTATTTAATTCTTGGTAATACTGGTAGCAACAAGCCCGCTTTAATTGACGGACTGGAGCAAGCCAACATTGAAGCATTTATTAGTGAACTACCGGCCGGAATATTTAACTTGAAAAAGTCATTACTTACGTATGTATACCTACAATGCATAGCACCACTGAATTTCCAAAACTGTCAAAAGAATTTTAGCTCAAAAGATCCAACCTTTGATTTTATAGGTAAATGAGTACAATTTATGATATCAATTTTAATCCTGAATTGAGCCTAAACTTCAGTCATTGCAACTACCATCGTTTTCATTGGTTATCATAATCGAGAATACACAGAATTATTTACCAATAGACACTAAATCAGAGATCATTACCTAGGTACGTAGCTAAGAAACTTTCTGCAATTATTTTTATTTTCATAAAACATATGTAGGTACGGACTACGGTAACTTCGTCAGCGCAAAATAATAAGACATTTTTGTAGTGAGGCCCAATATAATAATTTCTTAATATGGAAGAGGGTATATGATCCTTTGCTCCGGCAGGTGGAACAATATTCTTAAAAAATTATTGAAAAACAATAGAAACACTTAGAACTGAATTTCTTTTTTTTGTTTTATAAAAATAGGATTTAGAAAACTTTAAATTAGTTATTTTATCGTTCGTTTTAACTTAGTAATTTGCGTATAAGTTCTTGCAAAAAAAAAAAATATGTCAAAGTTTATAATTAATCAAAAGTACCAAAATGTATAATATTGTATATATAAATTTTGTTTTTAAAGTTTATAAAAAAATATGTTTCTCGTAAGAGAGGGCAAAAATTTCTAATTAACAATTCTTTTGTATGTATTTAAGTGATTGGAAAATGTGTTTATTGAATTCGAAGACCAGAGTTTGTGCGGACTTTTATTTTGTTGGAGCGCACAAGTGGGTTCTGATACGACATACAACATGTATAATTATTAAAAAAAATAGAAAAAACAACAAATTAATAATTTCAAAAATAAAAAGTTGTTTTTAATAGAAGTATACTTTATTTAAGGAAATTTTTTATAATAATATTCTTTTTAAAATGAATTACAATGTTTTATTGAAAAGTAAGCGTTACTAAAAAAAATATTTTCATCAGAAAAAAAAGTAAAAAAACGTTTATTGAGTTTCTTATCTGTTAGTCCATGACTTCAGCTTCTTCTTCAACTTTAACGTCGAATGATATTAAACCATTGTAAAAAGGATGTGGATTGGAGGAATATAAGGAAGCAAGAATTTCACGTTGAGTAATTTAGCCTTAGATATTTTCAATTATTAGTATATTTCGTTTTAATTTGGTTTAAAAACGTTCCCGAAGGTCTTCCCTGTTTCAAAGTGTTAACTTCCTTATATTCTTTGTTAACTGAATGTTTGACAAAAAAACATTTAGGATTAGTTTCCTTGAAATGGAAGCTAAAAACACCCACGAGATTCAAATTTGTTTTGTCAGCAAAACGAGCTTTTTTATTCACATTTGCCAAAAGATTTTCAAAGCTGTACAAGTTGTTCCATTACATTCAACTCAAAAGTAGTTTTGTTGTTTGCTTCTTTAATGACCTTATGCCAACCATTTGGCGAATAAACTTTATTCGCATATTTTTTGTGACGCTTCTATTGTAAGGCAAAGTCCTTATCTCATGGCAAATGTGTGTGTCCACTTACTAAAAAGTGGTGAGTTATGCTTTTGAATTGTTTTCTTTGACAAGATGATGCCAAAGCGACATCAAAAGCCAATATTTGTTTTGACCTGGGCAGTTATCAGTAAATATGACAAGTTCTTCAACATTACTCTTGTTTTTTAAAAATTTCATCAAAACACTTGTGCTCCACGTTTAGCCTGATTTTCGGTCCATACGTACATGTGCCCTTTGCCAGCAGTGCAATCATGCACTCCAAGATTGTACAGCCATATTTTCCTGCAGTAAAACGCGGGCCCAGTGGTAAGCTTTGGAATAGGCATGGCTTGTTGTAAATCAAATGAAATAACGTACTTTTTTGGAGCTTTCCGTTTCAGATCAGACTTTGGTAATTTGAAACCGATATTAAATTCAGTACAAAATATTTTGCGATAAGCACTTTCTTTGATAGGATCAATACCTTGCTCGTTGCACAAAGGCATATATAGAAATTTTTACACACGCTTGAAATGGTCATGTCGCAGTTAAGGTATTTTGTTATTTGACCTACTTCAAATTTTTACTCTTTCCCAATTAACATTTACGTTGTACTCAGCACAAAACTTTCTAGAAGATTCTTAATGGTTCTGTTTTTTGTGGTATAAGATCTTTTTTTCTTACCTACCTCAATACACCCGAAAAGATAACTATTTTGCAGTGGCGAGGCGTGAATAATTTCAAAAGGTAAGTCGGAGAAAAATTGGTCACCAAAATATTGAATTCCAAATGTTTACTTGAAATAATTTCGTTTCCAACTATTCCAACCCAAGTTCCAAATAAAAATATAATTATATAATACAGATACCAATATATTTGTGATTTGTTAAAAATATTCATTGTTTCAATATATAATTCATTATAATAAATTAGACTAAATGGCAGTGGACTGTAAACCTACACATAAGAATATTTCTTTTAAATTAAAATTATAATAAATAAACATTATATCCCGTAATGATATTAGCTTGCAATTCTAAAGGAATTTCAAATAATTATAAAAGTTTTAAATTAAAATTTAAAAGATTTTCTTATATTTATAATGTTGAAAGCTACCCATTCATTTTAATTAACTTAAAGTCTTACATTATTAATATAAATTAATCAAATTACTAAAGTTTTCTAACGAAAGACTTTTCACACTTTAAGTTTCAAGCTTTCAAATCTAAATTTTCAATATTCAATTTCACACCGAACACAAAATCAATTCAAGTGTTGCACTGCGTTCTGCTTGTAATTTGAATTTTTAAATAAGTATAATCCTGTTTGCAACTTCCACATTTATTAGGGCCAATTGTTCCACTCTATGAAAGTTGCAGTTGTTTTCTGGACTTTCTGTCAAAAATAAATTAAAGCTAATATTCAAGCAACTGGCAAATGAAGTTGCAATTTTAAAATTTGAGATATTGGATCCACTCCAATGGATACATTCATAAAATTGAGTTATTTTATTGCAGAAACATCTTCAACGTCAACCTGCCTGATACATGTTGGTTCATCAGCGCAGTGATTGGGAGATGCACAGACACACATTTTTTAAATAAATCGAAGGAAACCGAGTTATTTTTGTTTCTACAAAACCCACCACTACCTCAAGCAACATTGACATGCGCAGTGCGCAACACACATGGTTCATCCATCAGCTAGCAGCCATACTCAACCTTTTTTTTTAATGGGCCACATTGATAATTTTGTAACGGTACCCCGGGCCACAAGAATTTTTTTTTATCGTTAATAATAATACTCATTTTAATGTGCATACATAAATACATTATGAATTTATTTATTTATTGGAAATATTTTAATGTGATTTTTGAAATTGAGAAGACATTTTCAAATCTTTATTTAGATCTGGCTTGTTGCTGCATGCCAACCTAATGGGAGTCCGTAACTTTGTTTCGGTAAATATTTTTTGCATATTTCATTCTCGAAAACGAAGATTCGCAAAAACTGTAGATCCAAATAATGTCAGCAGAATCTGTGAACTTCTTTTGACGATTGAATATTTTTCGGGGACGACGCTCCAAAATTCTAAGTATTCCCCTTTTTCCCTTTTTTCCTTAAACAGAGCTTCAAGATTTGAATCGTTTTTAAAATCGATGAACTCATCAAAAAACTTTGCCTGATCTTGATTTAAAACAGAAGCCACCCGTGAGATTGTCGTTGTTTCCAGATGCCATGGGTTTTCTACAAGCGTTAAGCATTTTTTTTATTTTTCTGATATCATGAAACCTTTTTTCAAATTCTTTTGACAGTGCTGTTAAATAATTCAATATTGTTGAGCAGTTTTCTTCAGAGATGTCGATGAGGTCCTTTGTAGCTATTACCATTGTTGGAAAATTTTGTAGCTGTTTACTTCTTATTTCTTCATGAAAAATATTAAGCTTTTCTTCAAAAGCAAATATTTTACTTGCCATCTGTGAAATAATATTATTTTGTCCTTGTAAATTTCGATTGAGGCTATTTAGTTTTCCTGTGATATCGCATAAACATTCTAAAAGACACCACCATTGATCATCTTACAATTCTGGGTAAACTTTTTTATTTTGTTGTAAGAAGAGGATTATTTCGTGGCGCAAGGAAAAAAACCTTTCCAAAACCCTTCCCCTACTAAGCCATCGCACAGAGGTATGCAAAAGAACGTCACCATATTCACTTCCCAATTCTTCCAAAAGCTTTTAAATTTTCTGTGGTTTAATTTTCTCGTTCGAATATAATTCACAATATTAATTACAATCTTCATCACAGCATCGATTTTTAAATTGTTAATCCGTGCATTGATGAATAATGCAATGAAATGTTATTAAATTTGTCAAATTATATTTTTTTAAACAAGATTATAAATCCATTTTCAGATCCAGTCATGGATGGACAGCCATGTGTACATACACCCACGAATTTTTTAATATCAATATCATTCTGCTCTAGAAAATTTGAAATTGTATCAAGATAATCTATTCCCCCGGGTCTGACCTTTCATCGGAAGGAATTTGAAAAATTCTTCGAAGATTAAATTCTGTTCTGTGCAATATCTAACAAACACCGAGCATTGAGATGTTGCTGAAACATCAGTACTGGAATTGAAAGCCAAGCTAAAAAACATACAGTTCCTTAAGTTTTCTATTAAATTGTCACGAATATATTTTGGAAATGTCTTCAATACGTCTCACACATGTTGAATCAGACAGCTGTAGTTTTTTTATTTCAGACAATATTTGTTTTTTGTTGCTAAATTTATCAAACAGTATATCGGCAGCAGTTACGCAACATTCTTTGACAATTTCTGCATCGGTGAACGGTTTCATGTGCTTACCAAGAGTATAGAAAATTTCGTAAGATGCCTTAGTTACCACAGAGTCTTGAGATAAAGCCATGGACATCACATTTTGTTGCTGTTGTAATAACCTCTTAAAAAAAGTCAATTTCTCACTTCTTAATAGTGTTCCAGGAGGATAAGTTTCGTTGAAAGATTTGTGTTTTGTGTTAAAATGACGACCAATATTATACTTTTTTAAAATAATTTTTTCACGGCATATTGTTTTTGCTTGGCACAACAAAATATTCTGTTTCCCATTCGTCTTGAAATGATCTATTTTCAGTTTTAGTTTCGAAGACATTCCTGCCATTATTCTTTATTTACAAAAATTCACTGCAACCGCACTAACTGGAATTCAAAATGTAAGTACCTAATCATCAAATCGAGGTATGTCGGCAAAATAGTTTCCTTGACTTACTATGCCTGGACTGCTTTGTTTATGAATTTTCCATTCAAAATTTAAATAAAATGATTCCAATTCAATTTCGCAATGGCAAGAAAAGTAAGGAAAACTCAGCGACATCTGTTTTTCAATAAGTTGTGCAAACTAATTTTTCCTGGCATTGAAATGTGTGACATCTAGAATATTTTTTGAAAACACACGATGTCCACTTTTCCGCTGATGTACGTTTTAGTGTCAAAAGGATATATTTTATTTTAGTGTCAAAAGGATATATTTTTCTCACGTTTTTATGCAGACACTCGATATTTTAAGAATTTATTAAAGTACACTGCGGGCCAACTTTTATAAGCTCGCGGGCTGCAAGCGGCCCGCGGGCTGCAGGTTGAGTATAGGATTTTATTTTTTATGATGAAAACCGGGTTATTTTGCCCATAAGAAAGCATGTATTAAACAGAGAGCTGTCAAACGCAGTGAACAATATATGAAAGAAGAGGAAAGACAACAGAGTTGTTCTATTCAGGGATATGTTTTATAACCCGACATATTTCGGGAATGAAAATTTTAAATGAACATTTTTGGTTGTCATATTCCAAATAATACTCATGATTTTAATTCCAATCGTCTTTATTGTTCTTTCATATCATTTTTGGTAGTTGTTAATATTTATCTCTTAACGTCCTATGCCTATCGCTATGGGAACGGTTGTTGTTATGGCGTGTGGCTCATCAGAAAATCGGGTCAGAAAACAAAATACTCTCCAAGTTTTACTATTGACATCTGAGCTCGATGAAATATGACTGCAGTAAAACGAATATTTGTGTGAACTATTTTTTACCAAAAGAATTAAAACACAGTTGACCAAATTTAATTGGAAAATAGGATTTTCAATGTTTTCTTATGACATTTTATTTTTTTATCAAGTGATAAATAATAATAATAATAATAAATTTATCAAGATAAAAATAATGACGCAAAATTTTAAACGAATTAGCAAATTGTTAAACCCATTTTTAGCTATCTCTTAACATATTGTTAATGTTAAAATCCGGAAAACCCAACTTTAACTTTTAGCAATTTGCTAAATCCATAAGATATCTGTCATTATCCTGAAAAAAACTGTCTTTCCAATTTCACTTCAAAGTGTTGATTCGTGTATTTTTCATAATTCGTTATGTTTTTAATCAATAAAATGTTATCGGAAGACAAAGATTTCGAAATATTTGAAGTCTTTGTGCAGAAAAATGTTATTTTTTGTTGAGAAATCTACATCAGGATGATGGAATACTAGAATAAACCTGTGTTTATGTTAATTTTAATGTTATTGGATTGCATGGGATTACAGTTGGGACATTTCAAACTAATGGTTCCGTTTAAGCATGTTTGCTTTGCTAATTCTCACAAACCGTCACTATTTGGACATTTTCGGACATGTTTCAACATGCCCGTTTTTTAATAAAAAGGAGTTAGCAATTTACTAGTTAGCAAAACGAAAAAAAGGGTTTAAAATTTTGGAGTCGTTAGCAAATTGTTAAATATTTAGCAAATTTCTAGTTAGTAAAATGATAAGTCCCTAAAAATGGGTTGTTTAAAATTTTGCACCAATCCATGTATTTCGTTGTTCTAATGTGATTTGATGTTTTGTTTTTGACAAAATTTTTTTCTGATGAACATGACAAAAAAAACTTATTAATTGCTATAACCGACAATCAGAATTCAGAAAAATGATTCCATTATTGCAATTTTTTCTTTACAAACCTATATTTATTTTTTTCTGGTTGAAATTTGGCGTAAGTAATGCACAGCAGAGTGGTGTGTTCGGTTAATAATTGACCATGGTTTGTACGTCAAAAATGTTGGTTCAAGTGTCATAGTTAGGAATAGTTGAAGTTATTTACGAACGCGTTTTTTTGTATTTTGATTATATATATAAATCAAACATTTGACTTTGACAGATCAACATTTTAAACTCACCTCCTAGATATGAGTTGGATAGTTCGAAATAGGTACATACTATTTGACACAAAGCTATTTGCAATTCCGAACGACAAACCGAAACGAACCGAACGCACCTCAGTTCTTAGAATACAAAAAAGGACAAGGTTCTATCTTCTATATTCATTCATTATTCCTTTTTCTTCTTTGTTCTAATTCTGTGTTTAGTGCAAGTAAATTATGCGACAGTGTTGGGACTTCTACCACTTAAGTGATAGATCTACCATCTTTTAGCGCCTACGAATATTCACAGAGATATTGATATGACCAGCGATGAAATCTTGGACATTCTCGCTAAAAGCAAGAGAAAATTAAATATCGCTTTGTAACCGTAAGTTCCTATTTTGTTTCTTCGTTCAAAACTATTTTAAAAACAGTTTTCAACAACAATAAACGAAAATTTTCAAATTGTTATTTTTGGACCGCACCCGAAATTTTTTTTCTGGATCCGCCCCTGGTTGCCGGAATGCCGGTATAGTTTTGTGTTTGTTAAGGAGTAAGTTGAAAAGCAAATATTGTGTTTTCATTGGGTATAGAGTAAAATTGAAAGCAAAGTTGTTAAAGTATTGTTGACAGCGTCTGCAGGTGTGGGAATAAATTATATTAATTTCGCCAGAAGCTAAAGTTGTTAAGGATTTAATTTTCAGAAGGTAAGTCGGAAATAATCGACTTATATGGACGCTTCACCACTGCTAATTTGTAAATCGTAAGATCCCAGATCACAAAACTTTGTAAAAATTGATTCATGAATGTTGCACAGCTTTTCCCAACACTTCTTCATGCATCTACAAGGAGAACCCAATTCACGAGCAGGATTAAGTTTTTTCGACTTTTCGGAGAGATACTCTTCACCTTTGTTGCGTCTTCTCTCATTTGACCCGTTGCCGTTGGTAATTTGTATCACATCTCTGTCTCCAACGAGATATTGAAGCTTTTTCTGGTGTAGCTTCATTATCTATTTTTAGTCTCTGTGACGGTGGAGCGGAAGAGTTACGTTCGTATTCACTTTCTGCCGATTCCTATCTGGCCTATCATGTTATTCAAATAAGCCCTTCTATTATACTAAAACATTTTTTGGCTGGTCGTAAATATCTCAGGAACGGATAATGCTATTGTATTGACTTCAAATAAATGATAAAATATTGACAAGTTGACATTTTTTTTATAAAAAATAAAAATGGAGACAAATTATTCAATATTGTTTTTTCCACTACAATATCTCAAAAAACCTCTTAAGTCTGACAATTCTTATGTTAATAAAATTGTTATCAATCAACATCAAAAGTCAATCGATTAATATCAAGAATAAATCGAATAAACAGTTTTTGAAAAAAAATTAACAAATTCAAAAGAATTAACATAATTATTTTTTGTTTGAAGACTGAAAGGAAGTCTTGATACCTCTCCTTTGATTGGCGATTTATTGTGACACAAAAACTTCAATAAATACCAAGTTTTCAAATTATAATGGGAAGTTATCAGAGTGGGTGGAATTGTGTACTGTACATGTATACCTAATGTATGTACTGTACATGCTACTTTTGTCGAGTAATTTTATAGAAAATCAAAAACTTTACTTCGATTGACTTCATTAAGATAGTGATTTTCAATTTTTCATTTATGTTGTTTGATAATTCACTGGCAAATTCATCACTTTTACCAAACATAACATCCCTCATCGCTCAGATTCGCATTTTGGTGTACCTATCTAATAATAAGAGCAGTGTTCAGGAGTAAAAAACAGTTCTGGAGTTGTAACAGAAATGTATTAATCAATTTACATTGAGGTTAAGATGCTCAGTCATTTGTTTTTTTTTTTTTTTTTTTTTTTTTTTTTTTTTAAAATAATATAATATAATAAATACGTAATCTTATAACTCTATCCAGTTCCTTTTTCTGCTTCCTGCTTTAGAAAAAAAAAATGAAAGAGAAGTCCTTACAAGTTATTTAAACCTACTGGTGCTTAGAAGCTGTATTCATATCATTTAGGCATAAAAAAAAAATCATGTCTGCATGTTTCATTGTACAGAAATTTATTTATAACACAATTTTTTCCATGAAATATTCTATCCTATTCATATAAAAATTAAATTTCAACTAGATACACAAAATCTGTGGGAAATAAGATTTCTTAGGGCTTCGTTTTCATTAAAACAACATGAGATACAAGATGTACAAATTGATTTTATATAATAAGACAGCTTAATAGGGGTGGTAAGCTTTAATTGTTCTGTAAAATAATAAAATATAAAATATACTTAATTCTTTCTTCATTGTGGTATGAAATGACTTAAATTCATAACAATATAGAAAAAGTTAAACAAAAAATCTATTAGGTGTTGTAAGTTAGATGAGATAATATAGAAGACCCTGAAAAAAGTACTTTATTTGTTTGAGCGAATTCAAAAAATTAAAAATGATTTTCCGTTCCGTTGCACAAAATTAACAATTTTTGGTGTTGAACCTGAAAAATAAAAAAATAAATCTAAGAAGGTAGTAAATACAGGATTTTCCAATAAAAGGTGTTTGCCCTCAATACCTTCACGAATTCCGTCTTTGAGGTCTTGAATTGACGCTGGGCTGTTGTCGTAGACCTTATCTTTCACATAGCTACAAAGGAAGAAGTCGCAAGATGTTTTAAATCGATGGCCAATTGTGATCACCTCTTCGAGAGATATCACGTCACGGTCCAGAAACATTTCCCGTAAAAGATCGATGGTTTCGTTGCTTGTGTGGCAAGTAGCTCCGTCTTGTTTAAAGTAAACGTTGTCCAGATCAATACCATACATACAATTCGGCCATAAAAATCGTTAATCATCACTCGATAGCGCAATCCATACACCGAAAACTTCTTCACTTGCCTTTATTAAAAATTTGAATATCAACTATCACTTTTTTAAAATATTAACAGAGAGAAGACATATACATTGACCATACATACATATTACATACATTTAAGTTTCGTCTAGCTAAAAGCACTCGAGTTAGTTTTTCTACGCTTTGCTTCCTACTTTTCAGTTATTCGGTCCTAGCAAGGTATCCGTTTGGAGCGGACAATTGTACGCAACGCATACTCTGTCGGAAGTCGAAGTTACTTTCGAGATATTTTATCGGATAGAATAATAATAAACCAATGCTTCGTAAAAATTTTGTTCCGCGATGAATTTTTATTATTATTATTATGCCCACCCCTTTCTACTCCTAATCCACGTGGGGGGGGGGGTAATTTAATATTTCAAATCAACAGTATTATAAGGACCTTAAAAAATGATCCAAAAAAACTGGTTAAATTACACAAAACTTGTACATACTTTATTTTAAAAATTTTAATATTTTAACTTCTATAAAACAGTATAACATTATATTTATGTATTTGTATAAGCAAAATAATTGCATAAATATTTCTTATTTACAAAAAGCACATACATACAGAAAATTTGACAGAAAATTAAACGGGAAATAATTATACATCTTCCTTAGGTATTATAACAAACTGCCTCCGAGTTAAACTTTCATATATCAGAAGCTTTACAAAAACTACATTTATGTTATTGTTAATTTTAAATTTTAAGATATAGTACATACATATATATTATATTGTGAACAAATTAAATGAAAAAAGTTAGGTAAGAACGCACATTTATTTTGTGCGTCTTTTACAGGTGCTCGAAATGGTTCTTGAAAAATTGCACTATTTGAAAGAGGTAATACACTTTCCTTCTTCAAATTTTATATGATATTGTTGTCCTTTCGATAATTCGTGTAACAACACTCCGCCTCAACATCTTGAAGATTCGTGCAATTTGGCAACATCGTTGTAATTGTTGTATCCTGCAATCTGCAAATAAAATAAAACACACTATTTTATTAATTTTTAAACATCTACCCAACACGGGTAGATTCCTAAAGGCTCAGATGTCAATGGATAGGGGGATCTTTAAAGTTTCCATAAAAAATAAACATATACATACATATATTGTGGCAACACAATGGAAATGGAAATAAAGTCAGTTGATGTTTGAATCTCGAGAAACCTAGACGTGTTTTATTTCACTGTGTCGAGAAAAAAGAATTTAAACGAGTGACTAAAAGTTTAAAAATTAATAATAAATAAATATAAAAGAGAGACTACAAATATCAGAAGTGGGATAGAAATCCACCCCATCGAGAAAAAAAAAGAAAAAAAAACAGACAAACTGAATGTGTACAGCTGAGGCATTCAAACAAATAGAGTTGTCATGACGAGTTACAGCTCCTACGAGGCAAGAACCTAGAATACTCAGTGGGACATTATGCATCGGATTGTCGTAAGCCGAAGCGTTTGCTTGTCATGTGTGTGGTCAGCTTGGGCACTTGGCAGCTGTATGCCCAGATCGAAAGGCAGTGCAACCAAAAGCCATTCATCAGGTAGCAGACGATGATGAAAAATACGTAAGAAATTATAAAATTATAATAAGTAGTACAAATTATTTATATTATATTTATTTAGGAGTATTAATCGACACCGGCAGTCCCGTTTCTCTTGTTCGGAGAAGTTTTGCCTCCCATATTAAATTAAATGATTAGTTTTAAGAATAATGTAAGACTTTTTGGTATAAATAAAACAAAATTAACCTGTAAAGGGAATATAAATTGTATTGTCATTGTCCAGAATAAAGAGATAGAAATGAATTTATTAGTGGTATCAGACCACACAATAAAATACCCGATGCTTTTAGGCCGGGACTTTTTAAAGAAAGCCAATATTGAAATGAATTTAGATAAATCAAATGAAGAAGATGAATTTAAAAATGAATGTATGAATTTAATGAATATTGAAATGAATGATAGTACACAAAAGATTAGATAACGATTTTATTAAAAAAAAAGATATATATATTATTGAGAGAAAACTATTTTATAATATATTTAATTCAAATTATTTAAAATGTGAACGTACCGTAAAACCAGAAATTGATTGTCAAATGAGATTAATTTTAAATAATGATAAGCCCTTCCATTGTTCCCCACGACGATGGTTATCATATGATGAGAAAGGTCAGGTTCAGATGATTTTAGATGAGATGTTGGCAAAAGGAGTGATTAGAGCTAGTAACTCGGAGTATGCATCTCATATTGTCTTGGTTAAAAAGAAGACAGGTGACATAAGACTTTGCGTGGATTATCGTATCCTGAACAAAGTTACCTTCAAGGACAATTACCCGTTACCACTCATAGACGATTTGCTCGATAGGCTAGCTAATAAAAAAGTATTTTCCTTATATTAGATATAAAAAGTGCATTTCATTACATACGAATGATTGAAGAGTCAATAAAATATACTTCCTTCGTTACACCTATGGGTCAGTACGAGTATACCAAAATGATGTTTGGGCTGAGGAATTTCAAAGATTTGTAAACACAGCGTTTGACGATTTATTAAGAACGGGCAAGGTTAATATTTATATAGATGATATTATAATAGCAACAGAAAATGTCGAAGAGCATTAATTTAGAGATAATGAGAGAAGTTTTTGGTAGACTTATAATGAATAAATTAGAGCTGAGGTTAGATAAATGTCGATTTTTGGAATCTGAAATCAGGTATTTAGGATACACTATATGTAACAAATAAAGGCATAAAACCGGATAAAAAGAATATTGAATCAGTAGTTGATTTTCCAATCCACGGAACACAAAAGCAGTAAACAGTTTTTTGGGATTGTGTTCTTATTTCAGGAGATTTATTCAAGGCTTTTCTTTAATATAAAGATTTAGGATTTATTTGCATGGTCTTAAATTTAAAATGGTTACTGATTGCAACTCATTAACGTTGACTTTAAATAAAAAAGAGATTAATCCGAGAATAGCTAGGTGGGCATTGGAACTACAGAATTATGATTACGTGTAAAAACATCGTAGTGGTACCAAGATGACGCATGTAGATGCGCTTAGTCCCATAACAAGTATGTATATTGATTCTAGAAGAGAATACGTTTGAACAGAATTTATCAATTAGTCAATATAAGGATGAAAAAATAAATACGATAAGAAAAAGATTGGAAAATGAAGAGGTTAATTTTTATGAAATGAGAAATGGATTGGTCTATAGGAAAGTTAATGATATCTATTATTTTATTTTACGTGCCTAGGACAATGGAGGTAAATGTCATGCGGTTGTATCATGACGAGATGGGTCATATGGGATGTGACAAAGTGGTCGATGCTGTGCGAAAGACGTACTGGTTTGAGGTTTCCAAAAATTAAGGGATAAGGTCAAGGAGCATATTGCAAATTATTTAAAATGTATTGTTTTCTCATCGAAAAATGGAAAACATGAAGGACTCCTTTATAATATCCCTAAAGGAAATTCACCTTTGGAGACTTTACACGTTGATCATTTTGGGCCTGTAACCTTGAAGAAGGAAGGAAGGAAAAAGCATGTTTTTCTTGTGATAGATGCATTTACCAAGTATGTCAGATTGTATGCTGTGCAGACGACTGGAACTAATGAAGTATTTAATTGTATGAGGAGGTATTTTAATTCGTACAGTAGGCAAAGGGTGTTGGTATCAGATAGAGGTAGTGCTTTTACTTCAAAAGATTTTTCAGACTTTCTTAACGAAAACAATGTGAAGCATATAAAGATAGCGACAGGTTCACCACAGGCTAATGGGCAGATAGAGCGAGTTAATAGGAGCCTAGCGCCAATGATAGTAAAACTGACGAGTGCCGGTACAGTTTCGACATTGGATAGGATCTTACCAAAGATTGAGTTTACAATGAATAATACCACCCATATAAGTACTGGTACTACTCCTAGTGAGTTACTGTTCGGTGTTACAAAAAAAGGGAATAGTTATAGATTTTCTGACGGAAACGTTAGAGGAAAGCCTGAAGAGTGATGAAGCACCAAAAGAACGGGATTTGAACCGGTTAAGAGAAAAGGCTGAACAAAAAATAATTAAAGGACAGGAATATAATAAAAAATGAAGGATCAAATGAGAGTTGATAGAAAATATGAAGTAGGGGATTATATCATGATTAAGAATTACATTAGTGCACCTGGTGCATGCATTTAAAGAAATTTAAGGGACCATATAGGATAGCAAAAGTCTTGTCCAATGAGAGATATTTGTTGAAGAATGTAAAAGATTTTCAACTTAGTCAAATACCGTACGAAGGAATATGGGAAGTGGCGAATATTAAACCTTGGATAAATTCATAAACTGTTATAATCGGGACGATTAAATGTCAAGAAGGCTGAATTGTGGCAACACACCAAAATATTGAATAAATGCATGTAACTTATACTAAGAAAATATAAAGAACACATATAAGAATGTATAGACTGCCGGTTAGGTAGGCGAAATGGAAATAAAGTCAGTTGATGTTTGAATCTCGAGAAACCCAGACGTGTTTTATTTCACCGTATCGAGAAAAAAGAAGGAAAAAAGAGTGACTAAAAGTTTAAAAATTAATAATAAATAAATATAAAAGAGAGACTACAATATAAAATAATTTTGTATGTTTATTTGCATAATAATATAAAGTGCCTTTAAATATTAACTGAGCATTTGAGCTGTCATTTGAAATAAGCTGAGCTGAATTAATGTCGTCTTATGTTTTGTACATCTAAGCCTTGGCATTAGCGCTATACAGTTTTACCTTTCATTTGTCATTTCTATTTGCAAATGATACTAAATTAACACATTATAACTACATTTTTCTTACTTAGGCTCACCTCCAATTTGCGAAATGTTAGTCGTACATATAACTTAGAATCCTCCTGATGGATCAATATTCCAAAATACATGTTAATATGTTGCACCCAACTATTTGAGTTAAATGTAATATTTAATATTGCATAATGACATATCTATTATTTACGAACATACATATATAAATACTAAAACTTTTTTTGACTAGGAATAGAGTAATTAATCACATTTAATCGATTGCAATACATGTATGTATACGTATCACCTTCTGTTTAGTCGGAAGGGACAATTTTCAGGTTATACTTTTATGGAAAGCCAGAAATCTCTTCTTTAATTTTCATTCATTTTTTTTTTACTTTTATGTAAGGGACTTCATCTTTTACAATTTACCTTAAAGTCTAGCATTATATACATAATATATGTTTCATAATGTATACAAAGTATATCGGCAACGCTAACTTACGATATTGTGTTAAATTTTCGAATAAAAGCTTTTAAAATATGTTTCGTTCGAAACATAAACTTTTTTATATACTCGTAATAGAATTGAGTTTAAAACTTTCTTATTTAAATAATCGATCGAATGATCTCTAAAAAGTTTTCATGTGCTATAAATGCATTATTGATTTTGCTTAAGTAACGCTTATTAATTGTGAAAGCTTTTATGTTCGAGTTAAGTTTAAGTTCCTTGTTAAGTACAGTTTAAATAAATAGGTCGAATGAACAAGTTATGTTTATTTAAATGTCTTTATTTTTGCCTGCTTAAGTTTGAATATTAAATATTATACGTTCTCACTTTTTGTAAGTTTTAAATTTTACATGCTATTTTCTTAATTTAAATACTACATTTATGATTTTCTTTTAGGTATTAAAAATCTTATGATAATTTATGTATTATTTGGAAAAATATATTAACGTTTTAACTCGTATGCCAAAGTACCATCCATATTATAAGAAATTTAAAAGCACCGAAAATTTAACAAATTGCTTAATAAACTGCCTTTTGGGCTATGTAAGATAACAGAATATATCTTACAAAGGCCGAATATTTTTTATATTTTTTTTAATTTGTGTCTAACGGCTGCGCTGACATCATAATTCATTTGGGTGGTATTGAATTTAAGAATTATAATAAGCGTTTTAACATTCCTTTTAGACATTCAGGCAATTTTTTTTGATTTTATGGTTTTGTTCATTAAAGACTAAACACAAAAAGTCAAAGAATGGAAGAATAGCTTCATTAATGAAACCCGGAAGACTTGTTAAGGGAAAATAAAATTACTCAAATTTAACTTTTGACATTGGCATTTGAGAACCACCATTTCTAAGAAAAAGAACCTTCAGTCCTATACGCACAAACATTTTGTTCTAAGTGTTTTAAATGTATGTACTTAATACAATAACTTACCTTCTAATTGTACTCTGTTGATACGATCGTCTAGAAGTGAATCTCCTCGAAGCAGTGCTTGTTAGTGATGTATCTCGAGCACCTATAGTATCCGTCCGTTTCGTTCTTCCCACTGCATATCCTTGACAAAACAAATATCTACATAAAGGAGCGAAAATTTATTTTCTTATCAGCTTAATATCTTACAAATATATACGTTAGGTACTTGTTTTGTATTGCTTTTTTTTTTACTGAAGTAACACTTTACAATAATATATTTAAAACAATGCTAATACTTAATACAAAAGACACATTTATTTAGAAAAAGCACGAACACACACAATAAAAGCTTTTTAATTTTTTTTAGATTGTTAGATTTGGTCATTACAATGTATCAGCCCTGTTTTATTGATTGAATATTTATATTTTTTTAACATCATAATATTTTTTTTTTATTAGAGTGGTGCAATTATTTTATTTGTATGTCATGCGTCTGGATTGTAGTTAATAAACAAATACCTATTAAAATGTTTTCGGAATGCACCACTAACAAAGTACAATGCAACAGGATTTGCACAACTGTTAGCAAACGATAAGCAAAAACCCAGAATTCGGAGCACATGCCAAAATGAATTGTAATCATTTTGCGATGTTGGCCTGAGGAAATTTTAAAAGAAATTGTAAAGAGGTTTTTGTTAGGAAATAGTTAGTTAAATAAAACTTACCAGTAATAAAACCATAACATGAACACATGATATGGCAGAAAGCAAATTCCAAATATAACTACAAATGCAAGTACTGTGACAGCTACTTTCTTTCGAGCACGTACCTTATAAAAATAAAACAATAAAACTTAGTATTTATAAAAATGTTTTTTAACGAAAGGATATGTAGCCTAACCATTATGACACAAACTACTAAAACAACAATAATACAATTGTATGCACCATTGCACCAACTGAGCGAGCAAATGACGATGAAATCTCAGACTCAGACTTTTTCAACCTTCTCGATAAAGCTTATAATGAAACCAAGACAGCAATTATGTTTGTAATTGGAGATTTTAACGCTAAACTGGGTAAGAAACTGGATAAAGATGAGGAAGTCACTAGACCTTTTAAGTATGGAGACAGGAATAGAAGAGGCGAAAATTTAATAAAATGACTTCAAGAAACAAACTTAAGATTCGCAAATTCATTCTTCAAAAAAAAAAGATAATCGAAAATGGACATGGAAATCACCCGATGGAAAAACGAAATCGATCTTATTTTGACTAATAAAATAAAAACCATAACTGATGTATCAGTTTTTAATAACGTAAAATTTGACTCTGACCACAGACTTTTAAGAGCAAAAATAACTTATAACCATAACACTTTGAAAAGATACAAACATAATATATACATACCTAGATTGGTGACTACAAATTATATCGATTAGGGATTACTACGGACTGAAATACAAAATAACATAAAAGAAAACCAGATCGATCATAATATCCAAACAATATACGACAAAATCGAAACAATTATAAAGAACTCAGCCAACATCTCGAAAATAACAGAAAAGACCTACACAAAATGACAAAATCTATGAAGACACAAAAACGCTAATTTTAAGAAGAGAACATTTAAGGACCAACAGATTGAACAGTTTACAAGAAAAGAGCGAGCTAAAAACTCTTAGAAATCAAATAAAGGAGAAAATACAAAAAACCATTGAAAGATTCAACAAAAAAGCAATTAATGAAATTATAACTTCAACAAAATCAATCAAAAAGACAACACAATTCATGAATAAAGGAACAGACTGGATAGCAGCAATGAAAAATAAGGACACTAATAAGGATATGACACATCGAATGAATATCAATGAAATTGCAACAAAATACTTTTCAAAAAACTTTTCAAAAAACTTTTCAAATTTACAAGGGAAAACTCAAACAACTCACTAATGTACTTTAAATTTTAACTCAGAAAATATCCCAAAACTGACAAAAACCAACATAGAACAAGCGATAAACGATTTAAAGAAAGAAAAATGTGTTGGAAACGATGGTTTAAGGGCTGAGATGCTTAAATACAGGAAAAAAATCCTTATCTTCTATGTATATTAACTTTACTGTATACAAAAATATTGGAAACCCAAAACATACATAATCAATGGATTCAAACTTTAATAACCTTGATCCATAAAAAAAGACCAAAAGAGGACATGAATAACTACAGACCAACCTGTATTAGCAATATTTTAATATCTAGCTATCTATAAACTTTTTACAAAAATAATATAAATTATAAATTTATTAGCTATTTAGTTTTAAAAAAAAACAACTTTATTTATTCGATGTCAAACTTAAACTAAAATACAAATCTAAAATTAAACTTAAAGTAACCTATTCTAAACTGCTACTGCAGCAAACCAACGTCCGGCATGTGTTTGCCCCAGACGTTGTGTCAGCAAATTTGATACCTGTGGTGTTTGTATTCCCCCGGGAACGGGTGAATTCTAGATTTTACCAATTCAATTTTGCTGTCGTTAACTTATATAAAAACATCAAAAAACTAGGGGCAACCAATTGAACAGGCAGGATTTCGTGAAGGATACTCAACATCTGACCATTTACAAACGATACACCAATTAATAGAAAAATTTAATGAATTCAAGAAACCACTTTACTTTTTATTTATTGACTTAATGAAAGCATTTGACTCTATTGAACATGAAAACATCTGGACTGCTTTAATAAAACAAGGCCTCAACCCCATCTAGAAATATTCAAAAAATATATACGACAATAGCTCAATAGCTCAGCAAAAATAAAAACTAAAAGGATTGGGCGTGAATTCAGATTTAAACAGGAATACGACAAGGGGATCCAATGTCACCACCTAAAAAAACTGGAAGACTCGCTATGTAATAAATATCTGGCGACGATACTTAAGTAATTTGAGATTTCCTGATGATATAGTACTTATATCATCGAAAGCTTACGAAATCGAAGCAATGCTTCTTGAGCTTACCAATGCCTACACACAATATGGATTTAATATTAACAAAACAAAAACAAAAGCAATGACAAATCACACAAAAATTGATATAACCTCTACCTTGGAGAGTTGAAATCCTTCCAAGACCAAGAAAACAAAGAAATAAATAGACGAATAGCAAATGGTTGGAAACGGTTCTGGAGTATACACCAGCGTTACCACTTTTCAAAAAAAAAGTATAAAAGATGAAAGAACATTCCACTGCAAATGCTCGCACCCAATATAACTTTTCATTATTTGTGCATTAGTATTTTGTCGAAAGTTAATACATTTTTTTTTATTTCTTATGGAAATTCTGCGACTACATAAAGGAGTGATATAGATAATAGAAAAGTAGATTTGGCATTGTTTTGATCTACTTCAATTGGAGTAAAGTGTTAACGCTGGTATACACCAATTAATGGAGGCAAACTTAAACAACGACTGCAAACACTCTGTTTGACTAACAACCTATCAGAAAAATTAAGCATATGTCAAACGAAAATGGAAAGAAATATTCTTAAATTAAGACTGAGTCAAAGAATATGAAATGATAACATCAGAGAAGGAACAAAAATTATTGATTGGAATCCTATGGTAGACACGAAGACTCAAACGGAGCTGGGCCGGACATATACCAGGACCAGACCCAGAATTCAAGAACAAAGATGGACAAAGACTGTAACCAAATGGAACCCAGCCGACAAAAGACCTTTTGGAAGGCCCAAGAAGAGGTGTTGATGATCTGATAGAATATGGACAAAATTGGTACCACGAAGCTAAGGACAGAGAAATATGGACAATGTTAGATTTTAAAACTTGAATTGAAAAAAAAAAAAAATAATAATAAAAATACATATAATATCAACCGAAAAGTTGTATTTTTTTAAAGTATAACTATACGTATATGTACAATTGTACATATGTAAAACTTAAATGACAAATAAAGCTTATAATAATAATGCATACAAATATGTATATTACTGTCTTTCTATGCTATAATTTGCAAAAAATAATTGTATACAGATTATCGAAGGTTGATGTTATTTCTTTGCATGTCTATTAGTGCTCTTTATAAGCAACAACTTTACCAATTAATAAAATGTAATGTACAATTCAACTACCACAGGAAACCTTCACTCTTGTAATACGACAAATATTATAATATACTAGTACTGTCCTGTGTCGAAACTCGACAAAACTGACCACAGTGCAAAAACAAAAATGAACTACAGCGTCTTAATTCGTATCCCCCGAAATATATTCTCACATCTTTATAATCTTCACAATGGATTTTAATTCAAATAATTTTTTTCCAAATTGATTTAATATTTTTTGAGAAAATGATACCACAACATTAATTTTTGCCTAATAATATACAATATAAATCTTATATATAAAATTCTCGTGTCACAATGTTTGTTCCCATACTCCTCCGAAACGGCTTAACCGATTCGAATAAATTTGTATATGCATATTCAGTAGGTCTGAGAATCAGCTACTATCTATTTTTCATACCCCTATGTGGTGAACGTTTGAAGTCAATATTATTCCTTGTTGGGATGATATTTAAGCCGAAAAACAATTTAAAACACTTTTCTGTAAATTTCAGTTTAAGTTTTTTATTTTAGTAAAAAAACTGTCATTTCGACATTTGTCAAATATATACCATAAGTTGACAATTCTATTGTGCAAAAATTAAAATAAATTTGAAGCTAAAATGATTTACCATTCTGGACATATTCAAGTCAAGAAACTACTTTTGACATTTTTCAGCAAATTTTTGTTAAAGTTTTTTTATTTTTTGTAAAAAAACTGTCAATTCAATTTTTTCGAAAATTTTACCAGATGTCAAATATCATATTTCACATAGTTGAAAACTGTTTTGAAGATGATATCATTTTTCCTTCATTGTATATTTTCGCGCAAAAAAAAATTTTTTTTAATTTTTCCTTTTTTAAAAAATAACGGTATGTTAAATTATTTTCAAATTTTTACCAAACTTGTGTCACACTGCAATCTACACCATAAAATTTATTTGAAGTCAATAGCATTATTCGTCCTTTCTGCATTTTATGAAGTTATAACCTATTGAACGAAATTTAATTCGTGTTGATATCTTTATTCATTCTCGAGATACCGTTAACAAAAAAAAGGGGTCTCGAACATACGTACGAACGTACATAAGTACGAACGTACATAAGTACGAACGTACATACGTACGAACGTACGTACATTTACATTTTGAGATAGTTGAAATAAACTACAAAAAAAATATCGCTTAGTTGAATAATCAAAATAGAACCTAACAGTTCTATTACTTACAGTTATGTAATATGTATGTGAAGTCAAAAATGGTAGTTTAAAGCTTTCAAACATGTACAATTTTCATACTGTTAAGCGAAATATTCGCCAACCATGATTTTATTCGCTATAATTGGCCATTGCATAGGGATAAAAATTCATTTATTTAAGATTATATTCCGTTCATCGAAAGTGACCATTAATTTACTTTCAATAGAACACCAGTTTCCAATTTTCTAAAAAATATATAAGACATAAAGTCATAAGTTTTAAATTTTTGATTACAAATTAATAATAACGAATTCTGAATAATTTTTTTTTATATTTTTAGAATTTACACTTCAAACTTTATTTAAAACTTTTATTTATTAGTAGAGCTAAGAGCTACTCAATACTCATACTGATACGAGTACATACATACATATGTATGTACAATGTATATACATATATAAAACTCTCATTGTTATTAACTTCTCTTTTGTTTTTCATTATTTTTCTTTTACTTTTAAGGATTGCCATGGACCACAGACAGGAAATGGTGCTCCAATTCAGGACGACACTCAAAATTACATTGTTGTAAACGGATTTCAAAATGCGACTCACACTCAAGTTGAGTTCTTTCGGCAAATTGAGACATGTGATCCATATGACCTGCCGCTCGGTGTAAGTACCATTTAATTTGTTCTCTGTTATATATACATATTATTAAAAACTGATGAAAATATAAAACGTTTTCCCCAAGAGTATATTTTATAGAAATATCAATAAAAGTTTGTTGTACTTCAGCACATGAGTAGCAGTATACGAGTATGATAGTGGCTATGGAAACACCTACTTTTAGTTTTGCGTTACTGATACAATTATGTTAAAGATTTTGTCCAAAAAGCTTTAAATTAAATTGAAATTTCAGAATTTTTTAATATAAAGTAGATACAAGTTCAGAGAAACAAAATTATTAAAACTGAATGGGCGACCTCTTTACAGTTTAATTCTAATGATTCTTTAAAATTCCATAACATAAAATGAATTGGAATTTTTGCTTTATATTATTTAAAACGTCAGCCGAAAGCCCATGTTGCTGTTAATATATACATAAATGTAACTATACATTTATTGATGGATTAATCTACATCTATATTAATAAAAATGTAAATGTATGTTTGTTCCTAATCGCTAATCTCAGAAAGTTCTTAAGCAATTACTTTCAAATTTTGACAGAACATTGAATTCAAGTCCGTGTGTGTTTATATATAGTTTAAACAAAAATAATACCTTATACACAACACTACCTTTACTGCAATATAAGGGTTATAGCACCTTTACTTATCAAATAATAAATTCTTAGTTTTTTTGTTTTGTCAAAAAATATAAATAAACAAAAATAGAAAATAAAATACCTATAATTCCTTTCAATTAATCAAATGTAACACATTACGCCTGTTCAGGAAGGATGCAAGGAACAGGAGAGGCAATGTATGTTTAAGTGTCGTGTCCAAATTAATTTTAAATAAGTTAAGTTTTTTTGTATAAATGTCTTTAATAGTACTTATGTTTATTGTTAATTGTTACACAGAGATAGGTAGGCAAAAGAAAGGTAGAACTTTACACAACGGAGATCGAATCACAAGTGAAGTCTTAAGCTTGATAATTGAGAGCGCAAAATTGAGTAACTTAGTTTGTATATATGTACATAAAACATAACTGACTAACTAATACAATGCATAGGGTGTTGTTCGCTAAATTTGGTATTTGGCTGTGGTTCCAAAACATCCAGCCCCCCCTGAAAGATTAGGGTCTTTCAGAAAACGGCAATGGGGATACCTTCACGACGGGACGTTTAAATTCTCCAAATTTGGTTTTAATGTTCACAACTCTGACTTTTCCATCCTCTCCAGGTTGCGTTTTCGTTATCCTTCCGAGGATCCACTTGGACGGGGGTAAATTAGGCTCTTTCATTAGGACAACATCATCTACTCGAAGATTAGGTTCTGGTATCTGCCATTTAGGTCGCTGCTGTAGTGATGTCAAATATTCGCGATGCCATCGACTCCAAAAACCTTGTAGCATTGCCTGCAAAAGAGACCAATTAGTGTTAATTGAAACGATTGTATTAGGTACAGGAGGCTGTGGAACGCATGTATAGCGATCTCCTATCAAAAAATGAGAAGGACTAAGAGCTGCTGGCTCTGAATCTGCAGTGGCCCACATAGGGCGAGAATTAAGTAACGACTCTATTTTTACCAATAGAGTGTACATCTCTTCATAAGTGAGTTTTGATTCACCTATGACCCGTTTTAAATGCAGCTTGACTGATTTTACACCAGCCTCCCACAAACCTCCAAAATGAGGTGCTGAGGGTGGTATAAATTTCCAATTTATATTGTCGTTAGCAAGATGATCAGCGACAATGGTATTGTGATGGTTGTTCCAGAGCAGGGCATGCATTTCGTCCAACAGACGTTTGGCACCACGAAAATTTGTGCCGTTGTCACTCCAGATCTCATATGGCTTTCCACGGCGCGCGACGAAACGATCTAATGCGTTTAAAAAGGCAACAGACGATAAGTCTCCCACGAGCTCGATGTGAATAGCCTTGGTTATGAAGCATACGAACAATGCGATATACGCTTTAACAAATTTAGGGTTTCTTCCTCGATTCAAACGCAGCGTAATGGGACCGGCGTAATCACAACCCACCTTGCTAAAAGGCCTCGAATACCGAATACGTTCAACAGGAAGGTTTCCCATAAGTTGCTTTGCTGTCGCTAAACGCTCGCGAAAACATTTAATACAATTATGAACTGTTTTTCGGGCGAGGTTCCGTCCTCCAAGAATGTAGAATTGTTGCTTAGTTAAGGCAAACAATAACGATACACCAGGATGTAAATGTTTTTCATGAAGATATTTAGATAGAAGCTTTGATATTGAATGCGATTTGCACAGTATTATAGGGTGCTTTTCTGAGTATGACAGCTCCGAGTTTTCTAAGCGACCTCCCACGCGAAGCACACCAACTGAATCTAGAAAGGGACTTAGAGAAAGAAGTCTATTTTTCGATGGTAAATTTTTTCTTCCTTTTAAAAGCTTAATTTCTTTATAAAACAATGACGCTTGAGCACATTTAATTAATTTAAATCTTACGAAGTTTAATTCTTCAGTTGACAAAGGGTTGACATTACGATCGAATTGTTCTAAAGGATAATTGTCGATAAACCGAATTGCATATGCAACGACGCGCACTAATCTTGTCCAATTTGATGCATTTTTAATTAAATTTTCTACAAATGTACATGAAGAGATGTTTGATACGAATACCTTCGCTGGAGATACTTTTCTTTCTTCCAATTGGTCCATGTTTATGTCTTTCTGAATTACCTCCTCCACAGGCCAATGATCTACCGTCTTGCCCAACCAGGGAGGTCCCTTCCACCAAAGATCGGCTGATAATAGAAGTGATGGCGATATTCCTCTCGTCGCTAGGTCTGCAGGATTTAATGCACTTCGTACATGATTCCAAAGCTTGACGTGAATGGAACTCAAAACCTCTGAAGTTCGATTGGCGACGAATACTGACCACTTTTTGGGAGGTGCTGATAACCAATGTAGCACAATAGAAGAATCCGTCCAAGCAAAGGTCTTGATATCGGGTTCCTGCAAAGATAACTTTATTTTGGTTATTAGACGAGTAAGTAATACAGCTCCACATAACTCGAGCCGAGGGAGAGATAAAACTTTAATTGGAGCAACCTTCGATTTAGCTGCAACAAGCTCTACAGAAATGACGCCATCTTCTGAAACACTCCTACAGTAAACAGCTGCGGCATATGCATCTAACGATGCATCACAAAAACCGTGAAGTTCCCAATTGGTTTTATTTTTTACCATCAGCCTTGGAATGGATAATGATTCGAGAACAGGAAGTTCATCTCTTATGGAGATCCATTGAAGAGCCAAATCCTCTGGTACATCTTCATCCCAGTTAAGCTTCCGTCTCCAGAGCTCTTGAAATAAAATTTTAACCCCGACTACAACCGGCGCGAGAAAACCTAATGGGTCGAACAATCGCGATGCATCCGAAAGTATCCGCCGTTTCGTACAAACACTGCTGCCACTTAATTTGACCTTGTAAGAAAAGCAATCCTTTGACGGACACCACTGTAATCCAAGAATTTTGACCGCTGTAGAACACTCAAAATCGAGGGGAGAGAGTTCACGTTGATCTTCTGGTAAGCTTATCAACAGAGGACGACAATTGGTTGTAAATTTTCTAAGGTTAAATCCAGCTGAACCCAACAAGTTTACCAGTTCTGATTGAAGAGCGAAAAGGTCTTCAATACTATCAGCACCTGTAACCACGTCATCGACATAGAAATCGTTCAACAAGCATTTCGAAGCGACAGGATGAGTTGAAAGGGAGTCAATGGCAAGCTGTTTCAAAACGCGTATTGCGGAGAATGGAGCTGATGCTGTTCCGTAAGTAACGGTAAGCAGGCGATAGTGTTTTAAAGGTTCATCTTGGTTTTCCCTCCAGACAATGCGTTGGAAGTCGGTATGGTTTTTAGCTATCCAAATTTGCCTATACATTTTCTCAATGTCTCCAGATATAACATATAAATGTCGTCGATAGCGAAGACAAATCGAAAAAATGTCTCGTTGTATGGTCGGTCCAACAAGAAGAGCATCGTTTAATGAAATGCCATAATTAGTTTTAGACGATGCATCGAAAACGACTCGAATTTTCGTTGTTGTACTATCCACCTTAAAAATAGCATGGTGAGGTAGGTAGAAAACATTTTTTACTGTTGTTATTTCATTCTCTGGAACCTCTTCCATATGGCCTAAGGCTATGTATTCATTTATAAAGGCAGAGTATTGTGATTTTAACTCCGTGTCCTTAAATCTTCTTTCCATGGCCTGAAATCGACTAATTGCAGTGCTAAGAGTGTTCCCGAATTCAAGAGCGATTTTAGGTTTAAAAGGCAGAACAACTTCATATCTTCCATCTACGCGACGCTTTTGGTTCTGAGTAAAGTTTTCTTCCGCCAATTTTTCCTCTAATGATAATGGAATTTCACTTGACAATTCTTCAAGTTTCCAAAAACGTTCCAGGTTAAATTCCTGAGAATAATCTATACTTGTGCAAAACGATGTCACCTTCATCCCATCATCACCCGATTTTAAGGTTCCTCCAGCTAGAACACAACCAAATATGGTCGGAATCGATACCAAATTAGAATTTGGAACTTGTTTTGACCCTCCCTTAATCAAATTAAAGAATTTGTCAGCCCCTATCAAAATGTCAATTGGACCAGGCAAAAAATAGGTCGGATCTGCAAGCTCTTTCAAAACTAAATATTTAGGATGATGTTTTAAGGTGAATGTAGGTAAGTTAGACGTGACTTTAGGCAACACGAAGCAATCAACATCGATGGATTCATCGCTATACTGCGAAAGCAGATTTATCGAAACTAAGCCCTTAGTAACGCCTACTGAGGTAGCACCTATTCCAGTGATTGGGAGGCAAGAACGTCTTCGAATTAGTCCTAAACGGCGAACTGTATCTTCACTTATCAATGACACTTGGGATCCTGAATCAAGAAGAATGCGAACGTCCTGATATTTTCCAGATCTATCCATAAACTTAGCAATAGCAGTAGGAAGAATTGAAGAGACACGATGAGAATGCTCCGCCGAATGATTGGAAATGACAGGTTGTTCTGAAAATTTACTCGATGTGGCAGGGTTTTGAGTTGAAGTTTCGATAGGTGTTCGAATCGTTGATGACGACGACGGCGATGACGGTATTAGCGATGATGACGATGTAGACTGATTTTCCGAAGAATGGACTAAAACATGGTGTCTTGCATTGCAAATATTACAACGAGTAGTCGAGCGACATCTCCTTGACGAATGGCCCTGTTTTAAGCAATTAAAACATAAAGACAAGTTCTTTGTAAGATTACGACGATCACTAACTACAAGTGCCTTAAACTCGGAACATTGCGAAAGATTGTGATCCTTTTTACATTTAGGACAGACTGCATGGCTTTCAACTATATGAGCGTGAACTCCTGGTTTGGAAGCCTTTACAGCACGACCTGCACTGACCCGTGCAAGGGGTTGACAAGCTTCTAAACATCGACAACGAACTTGTAAAAAATCCAAAAAATCATCTAATGTATAACCCTCTCTTGAACCTGTTTCTGCAGCCCATGCTTTTTTGGTTTCAAAATCCAATTTTTCATGCAAAATATGAATAAGCCAAGGATCCCTACTGTTGCAGTCAAGTGCATTTAGGCCCCTAATAACTTCTTCCGCCCCGTCCGCAATCTTGTTCAATGTTCCAACATTTCCATTGGAACAGTTTGGAAGTGAAAGAAACGAATCAATGAACGATTTAACAATCAAATGTTTTTGGTCATATCTTCTTTCCAATCTGTCCCACGTTTCGATATAATTTGCTTCCGAACATTTTACATGACTTATTAGATCCGCGACGCTTCCACGGAGAAAGGATTTCAAAAAATGAAGCTTTTGAACTGGCGATATTGAATTATTTGCATCGACTGTTCCTAGGAACATGTCGCGAAAGGTGGGCCAGTCTTTATAATCCCCCGAAAAAGGTTCAATCGTTATTTTAGGCAATTTAATTGAATTATATGTCTGTCGACCCGGAACTACTGTTCTGTCCTCAGGGATATCGTGCAATGTTTCAGGAACAAAAGGAACAGAATTCGCGTTTAACAATGTCTCGTGATTGTCAATATGTGTCGCTCCCTGTACTGTTGGTGGCGTCGGAGTATTTACCTTGTCTTCTTTCTTTTTTAGTTTTAAAATTACGTCTGTAATAGCCGCGTGTGTGCGAAAGTACTTTTCTTCATACTCTGCATATTCGCTTTCCCGATCTACATACCCTTCTACTCCGATGTAATCTAGCAATTCGTTTTGTAAATTAACAAACTCTTGCCATGATTCTTCAAGTTTGCTAAGACGAAATTCTAATGTATACAGGGAGGTTGTGTGGTCAATACCTTCGGCAAATGATGCCGCAAGCGTTATACACCCTTTTGCTCTACCACGTATGGCAACAATTTTATTCATTTTTGAGTTCTGTTTCAGTTTTTTATTTTAATATAGAAATAACAAAAAAAGTTAGTTAATTAAATTATAATTTATGTAAAAGAAACTGTTCTAATGTCCCGTTCGATAGTTGTAAATTACCGTGATTGTCTTTAAACGTGCCTAGGTAAAGATGTACCGGAGTCTATGTACATTGTACATATATCAATTGATACCGCTAATCACGTGGTAAGAGACACAACTGTACTAAGCTAAATTGGGAAACAAAATGTATAAAAAAAAATAAACTGAACCTTCTTAATTAATTAAATTATCCACGTTGTCACCATAAATGTTCAAATCTATCATTACACCTTTAGATTTTATTTTGCACATAAAATCTTGTCAAATTTTTATTGTTCACCTGTACCATCCATATCAAACCATATATTCTTTGATTCACTTATCCGGCTCGAAGGACCATGATGTTCAGGAAGGATGCAAGGAACAGGAGAGGCAATGTATGTTTAAGTGTCGTGTCCAAATTAATTTTAAATAAGTTAAGTTTTTTTGTATAAATGTCTTTAATAGTACTTATGTTTATTGTTAATTGTTACACAGAGATAGGTAGGCAAAAGAAAGGTAGAACTTTACACAACGGAGATCGAATCACAAGTGAAGTCTTAAGCTTGATAATTGAGAGCGCAAAATTGAGTAACTTAGTTTGTATATATGTACATAAAACATAACTGACTAACTAATACAATGCATAGGGTGTTGTTCGCTAAATTTGGTATTTGGCTGTGGTTCCAAAACAACGCCCAAATCAAATTCGTGCATTGCTTGCCATTATGGACTTGGCGCATGTGGAGGGTTAAAGGCCCATGAAATTGCTATAAGCTCAAATACCAGGAAAATTCTAGCCCATCGTCTACCGATTTTTGGTCCAGAAAAAAGTGAGTAGAATTTCATACAATTTTAAAGAGTGTAATATGTATTTTTATATGTAAGTACCATAAGTACATACATATATACTTCAACGTTCACATTTAAATCTGAACTTACATACACTATGTACAGTAACCAAAAAAAAATTAAAAAAAAGGAATGCACTTTTGGCTTAAATGAGATGGTCAAAATCGTTATACGATGGGCCAAAATTTTTCTGGGATCAACGTTAACGAGGAGTCAATGGACAACATAATGCAGGGTGATTTGCAGCTCTTTGATGCATCTTATGCAAATCACCCTGTATAGACCATAAACTTTATTATATTAAAAAAAATAGGGATCCTTACTAAAACAAAATATTTATGTATAGAAAAAAATTAATTGAAACAATTTGAAAATGTCGGGAAATTATTAGAATCAAAAAATGATTCTGTAAACACACCAAAAATCGCATGATTTAATGATTTTTAACGACGACGTAAAGGTGAAAAATTCATTGTAAAGTTATGAAAAATTCGGATAATTGTAAAATTCATTATTAAGCTTTGCATCCATTTTGGGTGCTCTTATTAAAATTTGAACTATCTAGGTTTTATACTACTCTGGAGTTTATGTTACGGCGAGACGAAGTTCGCCAGGTCAGCTAGTAAATAATAAAAATGAATAGCTGTTCGTTAGTCCCGCTAAAACTCGAGAACGGCTGAACGGATTTATCTCATCTTGGTCTTAAAATGTTCGTGGAGGTCTAGGGAAGGTTTAAAAGATGAGAAGAATTCGAATACTTGCCGGGAAAAGCCTCAAAAAATCCATTTCTATCTATATATATAAACTAGTTTTATAACTCAACTAGTTTTATAACTCAAGAACGGGCTCAAATATCTTAACCAAATTTTTAAGCTTTGTTCGGACTATTTAGAAGATGGTTTATGTGAAGTTTGCACAAAATCGGTACGGTGGATTTAAGATATAAGAGTTATAGCACCTTTACGTATCAAAAAACAAATTCTTAGTTTTTTTCTTTGGTCAAAAATATAAATAAACAAAAATAGAAAAAATAAAATATAATTTCTTTTAAAAAATTACGACTGTAGGACATCACACTCAAATCAAATTCTTGCATTGCTTCCCATAATGCACTTTTGGTTCATTTGGGTGGATATAAGCCCATGAGTTTTCTATGAACTTAAAAAAATTCCAGAAAAATGCTGGCCCATCGTCTATCGATTTTTGGTCCAGGAAAAGTAAGTTGAATTTCATACATACGTTATGTATGTATGTATACATACATATGTACATGTGTAAATTTTTAAGAGTGTTAGACAGTCAAATAAGCACTTCAATGTTCATATGCATTTAAATCTGAACTTACTATGTACAGTAATCCGTTAAAATAAAAACACTATGGACTTTTGGTTAACGTATAAGACGGCCAAAAATCGTTAGACGATGGGTCAAACTATAAGGAGGAAATAGAAATCGTTATTAAAACAAATTTTTTATAAAAGAAAGTTTATTCAGAAAATTTGAAAAAGTCGATAAATTATTAAAAAATAATTCTGTAAAAACAGAAAAAATTAGAAAAAGTTTTGAATTTAATCACATGATTTAATGATTTTGTATGACGCACAATATGATTTTAGGAAAAAAATGTGTTTTGTTTTATATTATTGTATTACATATTCAATTATTTACTGAACCCAAATATGGCGGAACAAGGTGATGAAATTTATCACTATTAAAAATATGAAAATAAATTTGAATTACACCATAACAAGGTTGAGCTTTTTTGTAGAGCTTGAGTTTTCCACAAAATTTTATCTACAGAATATAAAAGATTTGTAACAGATATTTGAGAGTACTAACTTACATAATCCATAAAAAGAAAAATTTTAAATATTAATCCGTGACGTGGAGAAACCTAAAAACCTATCTTTAAGCGTTTATCATTTCAAAGATCGGTTTTAAGCCGTTATATCAGCCAAAACATTGTTTTTAACCCAAAAAATTATTTTAGAAAAGTATATAATAATTGAATTTTTTCTACTACTCCACTGTGTGACGTAAAGGTGGAAAATTCATTCAAAAGTTCTGAAAATTTCGCATAATTCTAAAATTCATTATTACGCTATCTAAGTTTTAATACTATGTACTCTTGAGTTTACGTTAAGACGTTAAATTTGGGAGAGACGAAGTTCACCCGGTCCGCTAGTGTATGTATATTATTTAACAGAAACATTTTTCGACACACTTGAATCACTTTACAAATACATACATTAATTTGTTGGTTATGGATTAAGCAATAGTAATAAACTTTTACATTAATTAATACTGCATTAATTGCCCTAAATTCTTTTTTAACTCTTCAACTATTCTCAAAAATAACTACTTTCGAGCTTCGCAAAACAAAGTAACGTTCAAAAACATTAAAGTACTTGACTTATTGAAAACGAATTAAATTTTACAAGTTAAGTCAATTGGAGACACAAAAACATAAGTCCATATTTGCAAATCTTAAGGGGAGTCTGTTTTGTGAATTTTCGTATACATTGGTCTTATGAAAAAATGTTTTTGGTTTATACAACTAGTTATAACTTCTTAGCTTTAAAGGGTGGTTAAATTTTAACGGCCGATATTTATTTTGAATAAAACAATAATTATTGTTGTTTGGTTTTTCGACAGTCACTCTTGGATTATCATTCGCCTTGAGGCTCCATACAACGAAGTCCTGAACAGAATAGTTTCGGATTTCTGAATGTTGATTTTCAACTTCCAGTCATACAACATTAACTATAAATAATAAAGAAATCACAGTAAGGAACCTTAGACTTGGCACGATTTTGTCTAGATTGCATTACTTTTTAGAGATAAACAAGTAGCTCCATTGCGACTTTGCTAGTTTTTTACAGAATGTTTTTGATGGGATACAGTTTTTGCTTGGTTCGCAAGAGATACAAAAAAGGGTCATGTTATTGTGCTCTTTTGTGTAAGTTATGTATTTATAAAGTGACCAAATAATAATAATCATTTTATTCATCTCTTATCAATCAAAAAATTATGAAATAACCAAATAGGTCAGTAAAGATTAAAGAAAGTTATGTTAAACATCAATACGGCATCAACACTATGTATATATATTAACTAACATCAAATCGATTTTCAATTTAATTTAATCCGTAACCTCTATAAATGAATACGCAGATGACTTAAACGTCTAACGTAGGTACATCATATTGCAGCGGGTGGATTTAATAAAATCAACACATAACATTTTTATGTGCAGCTTTTAAGCACTTTTGCACTGTTTTCTTTTCTTCTTCTGTGTGTATGTAGGTTAGGTACTTCTAAAATACATACATACATATATGTATGTACTCGTATACAATCCATAGATATTTACAGCATTCTGGGAACTGTCTTTGACTTTACGGCCAGTTAAACTATGTTCTGCGAAAGAGAGGTTATGAGTGTACCTTTTCCAGTTTATTATAATGATTTTAACGATTATATTTAAATATTGAAGTTCTGGGGTTCCGGTTAATGGATAATATTATCAACTTCCTTCAGAGCTGGGTATTATTTTTATAAAAATGACATGAAATTCGTATGCATGAAAATTTTTCTACGTTCACACTCAAGAATATGAGTACATACTATTGTTTTAGTTCATTGACTTGTGAAATGGAAAAAAAATATGATATTTTAGGATGTATACGAGTGTAATACTTTACATTAATAACAGTTACGTTCAATTAATGGGTTTTACTTTTCTTCAAATGAATGTAGGTTTAAATCATTTGGAACTGCATTTAATATATTTTTTTTTTAAATTTGGTATTTAAATAATTTATTACTTTTGATTTTCCAAATTATGAAATTTTTGTAATATGAATTAGTGATTCATTTATGCATGTAAAAACTCACTGTGTATGTGTAATGTGTATAATGTAGCTATGTTATAACAGATAGTTGGGATTTTTTAGCTGGTTTGGTTTTGGCAACACTGGTTTTACAGCTGACGTGTGTTTAGTACCTTGTGTCACTGTCAAACAGCTTCAGTTTGGTTTGCAATTTAACCATGGATCATCTTACAAATGAACAACGCTTGCAAATTATTGAATTTTACTATCAAAATTCGTGCTCGGTTCGAAATGTTCATCGCGCGCTGCTTCCATTTTATGGTCGGCATTCTCGACCTTCTGAGCAGTCTATTCGGAAGATTGTGACCAAATTTCGCACCAAATTTACTTTGTTGGACATTAAACCACCAACACGTTTACGTACTGTGCGTAGTGAAGAAAATATTGCGGCCGTATCAGCTAGTGTGACAGAAGACCGCGAAATGTCGATTCGGCGCCGTTCCCAGCAGTTAGGCCTTTGTTACAGCACTACGTGGACAATTTTGCGGAAGGATTTGGGCGTGAAGCCTTTTAAGATACAGCTGGTGCAAGAACTAAAGCCACCCGACCTACCACAACGCCGAATTTTTGGTGAATGGGCTCTTGGAAAGCTGGCCGAGGAAGGATCCGCTTTTTTATCGAAAAATTGTGTTCAGCGATGAGGCTCATTTTTGGTTGAATGGGTACGTAAATAAGCAAAATTGCCGCATTTGGAGTGAAGATCAGCCAGAAGCATTATTCAACAGCTACCAATGCATCCCGAAAAAGCCACTGTTTGGTGCGGTTTATGGGCCGGCGACATTATTGGGCCATATTTCTTCAAAGATGATGCGAATCGCAGCGTTACTGTCAATGGTGAACGCTACCGAGCGATGATAACAAACTTTTTTTTGCCCGAAATGGAAGTTCTTGACTTGCATGATATGTGGTTTCAACAAGACGGTGCCACATGCCAAACAGCACGCGAAACAATGGCGCAATTGCGAGGCGAGTTTGGCGAACAGTTAATTTCACGTTTCGGGCCGGTCAATTGGCCGCCTAGATCGTGCGATTTGACACCATTAGACTATTTTTTGTGGGGGTATGTCAAGGCTAATGTCTATAGGGACAAGCCCGCTTCAATTGACGCACTGGAAGCCAACATCCATGCATTCATTCGTGAGATACCGGCCGATATGTGTGAAAGAGTATGCCAAAATTGGACTCAGCGGATGGGCTACCTGAGACGCAGCCGCGGTCAACATTTGCATGAAATTATCTTTAAACATTAAATTGCAAGGTTCAAACTATCGATTCAAATAAATATTTCATTCATTTTTTCGAATTTTTGTGTTTTTTTTTTTTTTTTTAAGTTCTAAACCTCTTAAGAAACCACCCATTATTATGTAGGTACATTTGTATTTATGTAATCTATGTTGTAATCAAAAGACGTATATTTGAATTTAATTACATATAATGTACATACATTACATATGCACATGTGTGGATGTGATGAGATTAAATTTTGATTTTATTTGTAAAAATAATACAGGAAAGTGACCAAATATGGAATACCATTTTGTTTTAGCGCTTTAAAAAACAACTTCATAGAAATTAAAAAATTTAATGTTCTAAATTAATCAGTCATACATTTACAAGTAGTAATTAACAGCTTTTAATCAAATACATATGTATTGATTTTTGCACTATTTCAAAATTCGTTAAATATTTTTTCAATTGACAGTATTTTGATTACAGAAGGACATAGAATATTGAAATAAACATAATTTCGATATAATAAATAGTATAAAATTTATGTACACATGTATACATACATAATAACTGGAAATACTCATTTATTACTTAACCTTTACGAAGATGATTCTTAATACAATTTTTAATGATTGATTAAATATTGAAAAATCTATGTAGAATCGAAATTTTGTTAATAGAAAAGAATTACATCTATGTATGTATGTATTATTTGGTATGATTTTCAATGAAGTTGTAAAATAAAAATTCACAAGGCTCAACTTATTATTTTTTCCTTCGAAGGTAGTCGCCTTAATGTGGTGCGAAGGCTTAAGTTTCAAAGAATCATCTAACCTGATGTCGACTTCGGGATGTCCCGCAATCCGACAGTGGTTTTTGAAGAGTTACCGACTAAGAATTCCCCTTCCCCCCTAATCCAGGGTGTAACGTGAACCGTGCCCACTGGATAGTTTGCAGCCAGGGGGTATACCGACTGTAGTATAACGGTACCTCTCTGAAACCAGGTCAAATCAGGGAGTAACTTAGACCTTATGGAGAGCAATCTTCATCGAGACGATCCGATGCCAGAAGTGGCAAAATACATACATACCTTAAAGGGAACTTATCAACCAATAACCAAGGGAGAACCAAAAATCCAACTACTTCAGGCGTCGGCAAAGGAAGAACATCTCCTAAGCCATCCGAGGTAGCTGAAGCCAAAGATGGCAAGGGGAGTGGGTAAGAACTATCGCAAAAACTGCGATAGGTGTAGCCAAAGCACTTCTGCAAGTATGGCCATGAACGTAAGAATGGCGGTCTTGCCTGTAGACTACCCGAGATCCTCACTCAGTAACGATAAGCTATAGCTAATGGAGGAAGCAATCATTAAGAAAGTGTCCCTGGACCAGCAAACTGAAATTTAATCGTCTGCACCTAATCACTCATCCAAGCCCAAAACGAGGGGCTGAAGCTTGACTGTATAAGCTTGGAAAATATTGAACACAAAAGCGAAGGTAAAGGCCAATTGCCCTTATCCCTGGAGAATGTAGTCATACGTCGAGGAAGCGAAGAGATAGAGGTCATGTACCTCTCTTCGATCAGAATAGACATAGACGAAACGATGCAGACAGTAGAGGAAGAAGAGACTCTTCTGGCGGAAGAAGGGGCAATGGCAAAAAGCAAAATGGCCAGATGCGGGCACAAGACAATGCTAGCCCAAGTAAACATTCATCACGCTAAAGCAGCAAGAAAGAACATTCAACACCGACAACTTAGGACCAGCACTGATTCAGGGACCCTGGATATACTCAGGTCAGGTAAGAGGCTTGTCAACAAGCAACTCGCAAATAATTTGGGATACGAGACAAGACTCACCCCAAACTTATATAAAAATAAGGAATATTATCAAATTTATATGTCTTTCAGAATTTTGACAAGAGATCTGGTCCCGATACAAGCCCTAATTAACATCTAGAGAGCCAGGACAGTGGTTGTAGCCGCAGCTTACTACAGAAACTGGTGAGCTACTGCAACCAAAGAAGACTACCCCTGCTGATCGGGTGTGATGCAAATGCACACAACACAACATGGGGAAGTACGAATATTAATCAAAAGGGGTGAGTACCTTTTAGACTACTTGTTACTAGAAAATTTAGAGATTTTTAATGTAGGGAACACCCCGACATTTGTCTCTAGATCTAGGAAAGAGATAATAGACATTACTTTTGGCACGACACATTAAGGTAATCTAATAAGGAATTGGAGAGTATCCAACGAACCATCAATCTCAGACCATAGGCTAATTTTTTTTACCTTAGAAGGCTTCCTCACAGAGAATATCTCTAGAAGAAATCCTAAGAAAACAGACTGGGAACTAGCTATACAGAAATTCTTTGAAATCAAATATTGATTTTAAAGGCCCAGTCAGCAATAGTTACTTGAAACTAGAATTTAGCGTCAATGAGTTAAGTGCAGTTAGAAATGATGCTTATGAACACAGCTGCCCAGCCCACTCAGAACTAAAAGAAGTCAGAAAGATGTTCCTTGGTGGAATTAAAATGTGTTAAATCTAAGAGCCAAGGTAAGGGAACTATTTAATGAGGCCAAAAGAACGGAGGAACGGCTAAGTTACTCTACAAGTTTAACTGAGTACAACAAGAAGATACGAAAAGCCAAAAAAAGAGCTTCACAACTTTCTGTGAAGGAATTTCATCCACCCTCTTCTGCCACAAGATTACATAAAGGACAAAACTATCAAATCATTAGCATTCAGGTAAAATTATGGCAGCTTTACAGAAAACGAAGAGAACCATACTACTAGTACAAACACATTTTACAGGCAATTTTCCCCCGGAAAGAATAACACCAGAGAGAATTCCTCTCAACCTAAATAGACATGACTGAAAACTAGCTGCAAAAATATGATCCTATAATAGATCGACTATGGGCTTAAATAACTTCCAATCCTTCAAATAACCAGGGGTAGATGGTATATTCCCAGCTCTTTTATAAAGTGGAAAAGACCTTATGCCTCATCTAATTAGATTACTCTGAAGTAGCATAGGTATAATGACCATATATTTTTTAAAGCAACGCCGGACACATTAAAAACTTTTTTTTTAACATTGTTTTTTATTTTTTAATGAAAACTTAAAATAAATATATAGGTACTTCATTTTTGGTTTATTTAAATTTAATGCATAGCTAGGTAGGGTTGCAAAAGCTTAATTCACTTCTTAGCTTAACTCTAGGCATTAATTCACAAGCTAGTAGGTGACTTATGAATTAAAAAAAAAATAATTCACAAGCCAGTTAGTGACTTATGAATTAAAAAAACTTTAATTCATAATAAACTTAGTGACTTATGAATTAAAACAACTTTAATTCATTAGCTAGTTAGTGACTTATGAATTAAGACAACTTTAATTCATAAGCTACTAAGTGACTTATGAATTAAAAAAAAATTAATTCTTAAGCTACTTAGTGACTTATGAATTAAACAAAATTTAATTCATAAGCTGGTTAGTGATTTATACATTTTAAAAAATTATTTTATTAATATTAGTTGTTATTTATTTATGCATAACCGTATTAATTAAAAAGCTAATAATTATAAAATAGTTTGTAGAGCAAATGGGTTATTATTATCATGTTCTCTCTTAAATAGTTTTAAGAAAATCAGTAAAATAACTTATGTGTATAGTATACATTATGTGCAAGTGCAGAGATCATTCACAATCCGATCGTTCAGTGACTAATATCAAAACAAGTTAACATTTAAGTGATCTCATAGTGAAAAAGTGAATTTTTGAAAAGTTAAGTAAAATATCTAGTGCGTGCATATATACATTATACATACTTGCAAAATATTTAAAAAAATGTATTGTGTACTTAAGATCGATCATGGCAACAAATGAAGATTCTGTGGGAAGTGAATTTTTTCGCGAAATTGACATTTCCTTTAATTCAACAATTAGCTTATGATTTCAAAATTTTTAATCCACAAGTCATATCTTAAGAATTAATTTGTTTTAGGTAATTCACAAGTCACTTACTAGCGAGCTAGTATTTTCTTTCTATTTCCTTGCAGTTGTCAAAAACATTTAAAGTTAAAAGTGAAGTCAGGCTGGGCTGATAAGTGATGTACTGCGGACAACTTTGACAGGATACGGAGGAATAAGATGCATGGACTCTGACAACTTACCTCAAATATTTTGACTACGTAGACGACGCGATGTATGCCTTATCTCCCATAGTATCATTGATCTTCACCAAATGGCAACAAAAGTGGAGAGAGAAGCAGCAATCGTGGGGATGAAAATCAATGCAGGAAAAACTAAGATGTTTAGCCTCGGAGGGATTTATGGAAAAGTCGCCGAGAAAAAATCATAGAAAACAATTCATCGAGAACAATTCACCGAAAACACAATTAAACGAATCTCAATTACTGTTTTAAACTATAGCGGATAGTATTCTTAGAGACCTTCAACTACCACGGGAAAGATTTATAGAAATGTTCAACTGCAGCGGATAAAAGAGATTTTCATCTAGTGAGATACTTCTTTTTAAAACAATAATGTAAAACATTCTTAGAATCTCTAACTAACTGTACAGGGTAAAATTAATAGATATTTATAAATTCTAACTACAACAATTTATTTTTGAAAATTTTTTTCGGCCGCAACAGAAAATATTCAATAGCGGGAAATAGTTATAAGGATTTTTAAGTATAGCGGGAAATACACAGTTTTGTCCTACATCTGAAATTGTTATTTTTCCATTCAAGCTAGTAAAATTACGAAAAATGGTTAAAAAGTGAATACCTGGGTTGAACTCAAAAAAAAATCTTTGCCATGCCCTTCAAGATGTGATAAGCGACACCAAAACCTGGCCAGAGGTCATACGGCGAACATTTTGGAATCCTAATTTCAACGATAATAATAATATGATCGTCGTTAACTATTGCGATTCCAAAGGCCACCTTGACCACATCAACATTTACCAGGGACCATATTTTATAAAAAGAAAAACGAAAACGAACGTTCGTTTTTCAAAAACGATTCTGTAACGCTTTTGTTTTTGTTTTTTTTTTTTAATTTCGTACGTTGATGTGTCATAAACAAATAATATTGAATTTATTGCACACTTTTAGGATGTGAAAGTTATCGTTTTTACTTAGACATTGGGAATAAAAAAGAATCGAAATAATACATAAATGGTTTTGAAAAAATCATCAATTGAAAAAAATCTTATATCAAAAACCTAAATTATGGTCTACGAATGAAACAACAAAAATAAATCAAAACATGTTGAGTGACACATTTAATATTTATCGATTAAAACGAGATGAAAGGCACATGGATATTAGGTAAATATAATTTTGACATTTGTCTAGTTTTATTTTTAATTTAAATTGCGAGGAACATTTTAACAAAAGTTCTAAAGTAGAATAAATTTTCAAAACAGGAGAAATTTATGTTTTTCGTATCCATTCGTAGTTGTATATTATCCAATAGATATTTGAAAGCTATATTTCCAACAGGTGAAAACGTTCGTTTGTTTTTTTCTTAATGAATGTCACCTTAGTATCTTTATTGCTTCTTTTATTATTAAGTTTTAGTGTATTTTCTATCTTAAAATTTTTCTTTTAGCTACTTCTTCGATTACGACTAGACCTTGTTGTTTTAATCTCAACTTCTCCGCCATAAGTAAAGCTCGCAAGTTTGTCATTGTTATGATTATCTGCACAAGCAGATTCTCATGTACTGTGGAAATGAATACATTCCACTGGTGAAATCTAATAGGACATAATCAAGGACTGGGATTAACTCTCACTCTGAGTTGTTACACAATTTCTTATAGCTTCATATTTTAACAGAAAGCCTCTTTGGACAAAATTTAAAAGAAAAGTGATTTTTCGTTTTCTTTATAACCTGATAAAATCAAAATGGAAAACTAAGTTACAGATACATATGCATGTAATTATGTATACCTAAATATGGCACTTGAACTATTTATAAATACTGTAGTAGAAGTAGGTATAATATTCATATTTTAACACATGTATTGTTTTAGCAATTAGAACAATAATTGTTTTCCTTTGATTTTAAATATACATACATACATATGTATGTTTAGATTTTTTTTTCTAAAATTTTATTATTATTTATTTAAATATTTTCAGGAAAGGAACATTTAAGAATCCAAGTAAAAAAAAGGACAAAAACCAATCGTGTTTGCCCAAGTAAAAAGTTTTTTTTTTTTTAATTGAGTAGTAAAATCTGGATCTGGAATGTTTTCGGGAATACAAATTGAATATAGTCCTAACTATTAGAATCATTCTGTTCATGTTGCCTCACATTATTTAGCAGATTGGTTTAGCCGTTCTTGAATTTATGCATGTTCATAAACTTTAATATCATAATTTATGAGTACGAGTAAATTACCTGTCTTACAGCTCCTTGCATTTCTCCAGGAACACTTGCTGTGTAAACTAAATGCCGGGCAATCAACACATAAAATATTCCAATTATTATCAATGGTACAGCGTAGTAGACCAAAAACCTCAAAAGTACCATTAGTTTTGCGTAGCCAGGTCCCCATTCATCCGGAAATGGATAGCACAAGGAAAACGATTTGTTGCTATTGATGTTTACTTTCTGCAAAAAGAAAACAAATTTAATTTATTTATTCAATAAATCCAGCCTTAAATTGTTTCTGGTTGATGGAATTATTTATTTGTGTTTTCTGTTTGTAATGTACTCACTTTAACGCTTGTGCTAATTAAAGCTGGTAAGCCACAAAAAATTGCCAGAATCCAAATAGAAAATGCGATTGCTATTGTCAGCCGCGTTGCCCGCTTTCCTCCACCTTGACAATAAACAATATTATAAAAATAATCAGAGTAAATATGAAATAAATATAAAAGTGGAATTTGGAAATATTTTACCATGCGCATGAAATTTCCTCAAAGGATCCACTATAGCGAAGTATCGATCTCCTGATAGAGCAGTCAATGTAAACACAGAGACACCAATCGATACATCTTTTATAAACTCGGATAGCGTACAAAGGAAGCTTCCCCAAGGCCAAGAATCAACTGTGTAAACTGTCGATGTGAGTGGGACTGTTGTTACAATGACCAATAAGTCCGCTAGTGCCAATGAAAGTATATAGCTGCGAGATGACACATAATTAAACTTCAAAATTGCATCGTTTTTACAAATTTAATATTTGATTTCGAAGTTTCGATAAATATGAATACGTCTTTCTTATTTTAGCAATGCAAGATTAAAAAGAAACAATGAAGCCATTAGTAAAATAAAATATATATTATTATTTTTATTTTCGATTTACGCAACTAATGTACATTGGGGCACTTGCAGTAACCGAGGTTTTTGCCCTTACTGGGTTGTATTTTTGTTGATACAAATTATATTATACTAACGCTTATACCGCCCGCTTTGGAGGGCGTTAAAAAATAGTTTTTTAACTTCCCATAGGAGGTTACTGTTATCGGTCCGATTTGTCAAACTGAAATTTTTGACATATCTGGACGTTTTAAGGTCTTACAATACCTATATATCTGTCATTTTTAGAAAGATATCTGTGTGTGTGAGTATACGTACGTTTTCCTACTTTCGTACGTTCGAGAGATATTTTTCTTCGGCGATATCTCAAGAACGGGTAGAGATATCGACTCCAACTAAATAAAAACAGTGATTGAAATAACTATTTTGTTGCTATAATTGGATAAAAAATATAAAAAAGTATAAACAAATATAATTCATTGTTTGTCGTTTCCTTACCAAAACCTTGGTTCAGGCCATGCATTTTTATTAAAAAAAAAATGTTGCCAGCGACAAGAATCGAACTTAGGACCCCTCACGTCTAGAGAGGAGATCTTACCAGGACACAACGATCTCTACTGATTTAAGTGTGCGCAAATTCCTAAATATTGTTAAAAGAAGCGACCAAAATTTAATTTCTTTGTGTAGCATATTTTCCATATTTTTTTATAATTTTTTTTTTTCGCCCTAAACCTTCTACTACTAGGAATAACCTCTTTAAATTAAAAAAAAAAAATAAGAAAATCGGTCAACCGGTTTGGCTGGATAGTGAACGAACACAAAAAAAAACAGGCTTTCTTTTATGTATATATGTATGTAGAAGAAGATAAATGTAGTTGAAATAGCTGATTTTGGAACGAGTACGATAACTTGGCCACCAAGAAAAAATAACGGTTTTTGGTAGATTGGCCCAATACAAGCTATTTTTACTATTGTCTATCTATGGTCTAACTCTAATTTATTCTCATATTTTTAATAGTGATAAAGGTTCTGTATATAATTCATCACCTTATTCCGCCATATTTGCATTCAGTAAATAATTGAATATGTAATACAAAAATATAAAAAAAACATTTTTTCTAAAATCATACTTCCAGCAGGACACTTTTTGCTTAACGCTCAGCTTATTAGTTTATAAACACGGCGGTAAAAAATATACTTCGAAATTCGACACCATTCATCAAATCTTGTAAGACTTTCAAAAGCAATTTAAAAAATTGACATAAAAAATATTTTGTATACATACATACCTATGCATATTTGTATGTATATATATTTTTTTCTGTATCATAGTACAGTGTTCAATAGTGCAAAGACAAAAACGTATCATGGTGTGTTAATTTTTTGTAATTATTATATAACACAAACCTTACCCTAACAATAACAAACACATAAAACCAAGAATCGTCCAATTTGGTGCAGGCGTTCGAAAGTTATGGGCGTACATTATGTACATACATACATTTCGAAGTTCCTCTTTTATTTACATATATAGATAGATGAGAACAATGTTATGAAAAAATTTTAGTGAAACCAAAACAAACAATTATTTTTGAACATACATATTTTTTTTTAAATATACGAAAACGAAATGTTCGAAATTTACACAAAAATTAATATGTGAAACATACAGAATATTAAGTTTTTTCAGAAGTTAGATATTTTATATTGGGTTTTTTGCGAATTTATGTTTTTTAAAACTACTCTCTGTTTTATTTTGTTTGTTCAGACAAACTAGCTGTAAATTAACGGCAGAAATACAGAATCAAAATGCAAATAGAAAATGCAAATAGAAAACAGATGAATAAATACCAGAAGGTCAGTGACGTGCCTTGGTGGTTGCAGTAGGGTGTTCACTATAACTTTTTATTCAAATAATTTATCTATTTTTAGTTTAATCCAGGATCACGACGAGGACCTGACTCTTAAATGTAGTCCAGTTTGCGTTTTTGAAATCAAGAAAGTCGATGTTTTTCCATACTGACAGAGAAAACGTACTAATGGATACATAAAGGTAATTAGAGCTAAGTTTGTTTAGAAAAATATGTTGGCTAAAAAGACCTGATATGTTAGTCAAAAAGAAATATAAAGTTGATGGGCTAGCACGGTTATTTGCAGGATAATATGTTGGACTGGGAGGAAACAAAATATCAAAAGAATGGGTGGTATTTAAATTAGCAAGTATATTACCCCATGTGTTGGCTCTAATGCAACCCTAATTTCCAAGAAATTTATCGTTAATACTAAGTAGTTTTCGCAAATAATTTTTTAAGTCAAACTTTTTTTGAGCGGTTGCAGATTCACCCGGAAAGTATGCAGCAAATATTTTTATAGAAGAGCCGTTTAAAAATGGCACTTCGATGCCAATACTTTGCATTTCTTTTGTATCAATTATTGGTAGTAATTTGTGTTGAATAATTCTTTTAAAAACAACGGCAACACCACAACCCCTTCTCTCTTCTCTATCTAAATAAAAATATATTCTCTATTAGATAATAATCCATCAAGAGTACAAAGCCATGTTTCTGAAATTAAACCTATATCTACTTGGTGATTGCTCAAGAGAGCAAAAAATTCTATGTATTTACATCGAATGCTTTTAGCATTCCAACAAATTATTTTCATTGACTTCGCACTCATTACTTGGACTTATACAAATACTTTATAGCTAATTGTTCAATTGTGTTGAATTGATTATTATTATTATTATTATTGTTGCATTTACTGAGAAGAGTATTCATCTCGGCAGTAAGAGCATTGATCTCTTGCATCGAGAAAAGATCATTTACCTTCTGTGGCTGGGTGTCGAAGTTGATGTTAGTAGTCCATACATTGCTTTCAGTTGTAGTTTTGGCACTGGTAAAGTTTGAGCCGGATGGCAAGGTTTAAGTGGAGGGAATTCCGATACATTTAGCCCTATTCTGCTATCCGTGCGTGCGTCGGGGGTATTTTTTCTTGAATTTTCACTTGTCGCTATTCTGCTATTCACTCGAAGTGAATCTGTATTAAAGCCGGTATCATCGGTAATGCTGAGCGGTATTCTGCTATTCACGTGAACGGATTTGTTCCATACAATTCAGATCCGCATAGGTATAAAAAGTTGCGGATTTTACATTTATGGTTCGTCTTTCTTGTTTGTGCTTAGTAAAATGTAAGTAAAAACAATGCCCAATACATACCGAAATGCTCTTTTATTTGGCCTTAAGTTTATAGTACCTAAACTAAGTATATGATTTTGAAATAATTTGTTAAACATTTATTTTAAAATCAAAATAAATCAATTTACGTTTCATCCGACAGTCCCATAATTTTTTATTTTTATTTTCTAAAATTTCTCCAAACCTCTCTTTTCGAGGATTTTCTTAATCCTCTGCTCATAATTGGAAAAAAGAACAATACTATCCATTTGGTGGAGCGATAAAACTTAAAAATTGAAATAAAAGAAATGTATTCAAGATTTTCAATCTATAATGGATTTTCGGGATAATGTAGTTCACCCGACGGATAGCAAAATGGAAAGGAAGTTTGAAAGTGAATCGAATGGTTGGATCGGATATACTATTCACGTGAATAGCAGAATAGGGTTGATTATGTACATACATTTGGTGTGGTGTTGTCGGGAATGTAGTTGGTGTTGTAATTTTTTCTATACGAGTAGAGTGTCTTTTGTTTTTGGAAGAGAGTTTTGCCTTTAGATCAAAAAAGTTTTTTCTGCTTTGACAAATAGGATCAGTTGCAATGTGAGTTTCACTGCAGTTGGGACATTTGATGTTCTTAGAGTTACATTTGCTAGTTTCATGCGGCTCAGAAAAAATCGCGCAATGAATTTTGATGTATCAATTTTTTTTCACAAATTAAAAATAATTTTTAAATTAAGCTGAAAACAATAATGAACTTAAAATACTAGTGTTATTGTGAAAAAAGCGTTGAGCGCCTTGTGGAATTTCGTATATCGAGCGTCCCACGCTTTTTTCACAATAACACTAGTATTTTAAGTTCATTATTCTTTTTAGCTTAATTAAAAAATTATTTTTAAATTTTTTTAGTTTGATTTGCTAAGCGCGTCTTATTAGTTTTTTTTTAAACTAAATTTATTTTTCATTTTTTATTTCGATGTGTTGTCAAAAAACAAATATTTTTTAAGTTTTCGTAATTTCATTAAAAAAAAATTATCAGCCATGGTTGGGATTTGAACCCACAACCCTTGGCGAGTCGTGCCTGCGATTTTGCATATTATTTAAAAAAATGTTCAGCCATGGTTGGGATTTGAACCCACTACCCTTGTTGAATCCGACGTCAAAAATGAAACGTGGCCATGCGTTAACCTGAGCCACCGCAGTACTCCGAATTACAACAAGTCTTTTAATATTTACATATATGCTCATAATAAAAACAGGTGTGGGAGGAAAATTTTTAATCGCGGTAATCCTGATAAGGATATTGAGATAAACTTATGAAATTATTGTATTGCCACCGGTTCTTAATAAGTGTACAAAGGTTTAATAAAATCGGTTTGTGTAAATTGGGTTAAAATCGAGTGTAAAGGAGTCGAATACACGTATACACATACACATATACATACATACAAGTGAAGCTCATATAAGCGTGTTAAAAATGTCACCGTTAAAGAGTGGGAAGAAGTTGGAAAAATTTGTAATTGTTCTGGTAAGTTTTTATTTAATTAATCTGTAATTAAATAAACTAATCGCACTTGACGAAGTAAATTTCCCAATTAATCGCTCAACGTCGTGCGTCGCCGTCGTTTAGTAAATGGCCACCCCATATCGCTCAGATTTGTCGCTCAGCGACTTGTCGTTCAGTCGCTCGTCGCTCATTGCGTGGCCGGAGTCTTCTATTTTATAAAGTGAACACAAACTCAAATTTGATTGAATGTTCAATTAATTTTAATTGATTGAAAATCCATCTTTTTTGAGGATTTAGTTAGTTTAAGGATACATTATTAATACTTTTTGGTCAAAATAGTAAAGCTTATCCGTGTATCTGAAGTAACACTAAATTAAATACATACATATACCATATACATATGTATGTACCTATAGTTTTGCTTCTGGAAATTATTAATTTAGACGGCAAAACAATAGATGGAGTCATTTTAACTAAGAACCTTTTAGTAGGTGACGTGTATACAATATATGTACATATTTATACATGTACATTGTACATATTCGTTTCCCCCGCAAACCTGAACTCTTTCATTAATACCTTCTGTGACTGTGTAGTAGTAAATTTATGTATATATTTATACTATCATTTATCAAAACAAAGTTTAAAGCTTGTGACCATGAAGTGACATAAGCAAACAAGCCTAATGCTTTTAGGAAATATCCGTATACAGTGACAATATAGACGACAGGGGTCTTCAATTCAATTCAAAAGGTTCACAAACCATTCCATATACATATACATACATACATACATATATGCAATTGACTTAAAATCATGTTGACTAAAGCTCAATCTAGCAAACAAACCATCATTTCGTTTTGTAATCTTTTGACTTAATTATTAAAAGGTACTTTAGTAGAGGATAAGCTGTTGGGTCCTGTTTATCTCTTCTTATAACAAATAAGATTGTATTGTGTTAATCCATATATATGTGAGTGATCTATTGCGGTTTCTGATTTAATTGTACAAGCCAGATGGTGTAATATTCTTTGCTACAGTTTAGGTATTTGAAAACTTTTTTACCACTTTCTTTTAATATTTATAAACGCATGAAGTTAATATATTTATTAAATTTATTCTAACAATGTATTAAGTTAGGTAAAACCTTCAAAAAAAAAAAAAACGTCAATTTTTAACTTGTTTTCAAATACATACATACACACATATGTGAACACGAACAATGTTGCAAAATAAACGTAAATAATTATTTAAAAATTAAATAAATTAAATGTGTTTTGGTTTATACTATACGTATACATCTTATAGGAAATAAACTCTATAGAAAATGTTCAAGCTAAATATTGTACAGAGTGAAGATATAGGTAACAAGGCCATATACATATATAAAAGACGATTCTAAGTTGTGTGTCAAAAATGACAGTTCTACAAGATGATTCGTGATTCTATAAGATTTTGCGGTACAATTATTGTACCATTCTCTTCTAGAATTTTTATTAGTATACAAATTCTAAATTTGGGCAAACTAAAGGTGAACCTTGGTTGATCTTATTTATTTAACTGAAGTAGAATGTCATCATACAAATTATTTGGGTTATTCCGAATTTAAAATGTTACGTCAATTGTCTCTGTGGAGTAAATTTTGTGAAACAGATAGAAACATTATTTGTTTATTACAAAAGAATATCTGCTTTATGATTAAATCTCATATACTTACATATACTCGTAGAATTTGTTGTTTGAATTTAAATCAAACAAATCTTAATAATAAACACAGTTTTTTTTTCCAATTTGACAACAAAATTTTCATAAGTAAATAAAACGGGCTGGGTGCGACCCACACTTCCCATTATGCATAATTTGAAATCTTGGCGTTCCTGATATTAATTGATTAACTTTTGATGTTAATTGATAACAATTTTATTAACATAAAAAATATCAGAGATATTGAATCTGAAAACAAAATTTACCAATTTTTCTTAGTACTTTTTGTAGTCTTGTATTTCTTGTAAAAATTTAGTTTTGTATTTATTGTAAGAATGTTAATTTCATATTCGTCAATATTTAACCATTTTTTAGGTATTGACAAATGCACTTTTAGTTGGTTGGAAATAAAAAACATTTGAAGTCAATATCATTGTTTGTAGTGATGATATTTAAGCCGAAAAACAATTTATGTCACTTTTATGTAAATTTTAAAAAAACTACCATTTCGACATTTGTCAAAAATGTACTGTACGTTGACAATTCTATTATGCAAAAAATAAATTAAATTCGAAGTTAAAATGATTTACCACTCTGGATATATTCAAGTCAAGGAACTACTTTTGACATTTCTCGGCTAATTTTTGTTAAAGTTTTTTTTTTATAAAAAAAACTGTCAGTTCTATATTTTTCAAAATTGTAGCGTATATTAATAGTTGTATATTATTTAAGCTAAAATAAATTTGAAGTCAATATCGTTGCCCATTCTCATGATATTCAAGTCAAAAAACATTTTTTACCAACTTTTGGTAGAATTGTTAGTACTTTTTTATTTTTTGTAAGAAAACTGTCAATTCAATTTTTTCAAAAATTTTACCAGATGTCAAAGATCACATTTTACATAGTAAAAAATTATTTTTAAGATAATATCATTTTTCTTTCATTGTAAATACATTTTTTTTGTTTTTACTTTTTTAAAAAATAACGGTATGTTAAATTATTTTCAAATTTATACCACACCTGTGTCACACTGCAATCGAAACAATACAATTTATTTGGAGTCAATAGCATTATTCGTTCCTGAGATATTTGCGACAAACTAAAATTTTCACCTTTTTTTAAAACTGCTATTGTGAAAAACCAGTTCGACAAATTTTTTTATAAGTCATTTCTGCATTTCATGAAGTTATAACCTTTTGAACAAAATTTAATTCGTATTTATATCTTTATTCATTCTCGAGATACCGTTAACAAAAAAAGGGGTCTCCAACATACGAACGTACGTACACACACACACACACACATACATCTCTCTACAAATGACGGATTTAGATTCTAGGAACCATAAAACGTCCAGATTTGTCAAAAATTTTAATTTGACAAATCGGACCGATTACAATAACTCCCTATGGGAAGTTAAAAATTATTAATAAAATAATTAATAAAATTAATAAAATTTTTAAAAAATAGTCTTATTTGTTAAATATGAGACTTTGCCCTAATACTTATGCGAGTAATTCAACTACTCTCCCAATATTCCATTTTTAATATTCCATTTCAGATCAATACGAGTAAAACATTCTAAATTTCTGTGATTTTAAACTTCCCAAAGATAGTTGTTGTTTGGAATTGTTTCGAAAACCTTCTGCTTAAAATATACATACATATGTACATATGTATATTCATATTTTTAGATATCATTATTGAAAATAAATCTTTTTTGTTGTATATTGATAAAGAAGCCATACTATCAAAAGCTAACACCACATACATACATATATGTCAACCATGGTAACGTAAATGAAAATTACGATTATGTATGTGGGTAATAAGGAATGTAATGTTGGAAAATGGCTGTTTGAGCAGAGGCCTGCGTCTCAAAATGACTTAATGATTAATAATGATCATATAATGCGCGATTATTTGAAGAAATTGTGTACAAGAAGCATATAATAAAGCATTATATCAATAAGCTCTTATGAAATTCATGTCGATTATTACTAAATCAATCTACTTGTCCCTCAGATCAGGGCCGGACTAACTATATGTACAAGATGTGCAAATGCACATCAGGGCGTAATATTCCGAAGGCACATTACCAGGAACAAGATCTTGTGGAAACAAATACTGCCATTTGCATTTCAACTACAAAACATTTTGAACTTGGCACTTTCTACAAATCAAGCACATGGCGCAAGTTTGGCTGGGGCCGGCCCTTTCTCCGATGATTTATATTATTTGGGATAAACAACAATTTCATTTGAATTGTTGCTAATGGGACGTTAAAATGATAAAAGAAAATGATTTCATGTGTAAGAAACTTGCCATCTATTTATTTTAAGGAAGTTATGTTTTTTTAGGTTAATTACATATGTAGGTACATATGTATATGTATATACATACATATGTAATATGTACATATGTATGTAATTCATTATAAATTGCTGCCATTAAAATAAAATAATTAAAATAAAATAAAAATTAATTAGGTACCTACTTATAAATTATAAAAAAATTATAAAATAATTTATAGCAAATGAAAAATTTTTATAAAAACGATATGGAATATCTTATCGAATTCCAGTTGACTAAAAGTAAAAATAGAAGATAATATAGATTTTGGTTAACTTAAAACCAAGTTTAATATGTAATATCATTGTATGTATATAAAATGGAATAGTAATATGAATATATGAACAGGAACGAACGAAGCGACCTCTGAGCATCCGATTTAGAAATAATATTCAAAAGATGCGAAAAGTAGAGAAGGGGAGAAAATTAATAAAACAAAGAATAAATTTGAGCATAACGTCAACACAAAAACAACTGAAATGTATATTATGTATACGAATGTATAAGAAGGAAGGGAAGCTTCGATGGAGAGAATACAATTACTTTTCTTTTGATTACCTATACACACATATTATTATGTAATAATGTTCTATTAAATGCCTATTTTTTTTTACATCATTGCTAAATGAGAAAAATATTTTCAAATAATGAACATAAGGAGTAAGTTCAATTACCTATTTCTAAATAAAAATATTTTTGATTGCTAAAATAATATTAAGAATTTCATTCAATTGATTTCAAATATGTATTTGTTTTCGAAGACCTAGTATATGAAAGAATGCTATTTATTGAGGTTTTTCTCGTAATGTTCTAACAAAACTTATTTTGGCAATGTGTTTTATTTTTAACTGTGCTTTTGATTTATTATTGATTGCACTAGTTGATACAAATTTAAGTCAATAAAATTATCAGACTTCAGAAATTTAAATATTTGTCAAATAAAATTAATGAATACAATCTATTTGAGCAGTTTCAATTCCATCATTTTGTTTCTTTGTTAATATTCTAACATGTACATATAATATTGTATAAACTGTATTCTTTTCTCATTATGTTTTACTCGTTTAATAAATCTCATTCTGAACAAACGTGTGGTTCCTACTTATTGATCTTAAATACTAATACAAATAAGGTAACTGTCCTGAGATAACCAACCAAACCAAAATTTTAACTTTTTTAAAAAAAATTGCTATTTAAAAAACTCTATAAACTTTATAAACATTGACATATAATTTAAGTGAACATACAAATTTAAATGTAATACACGTCAATACTGGAATTTCATTTTACTGTATATAAAATTAAAAATAAAAACATAAACATACGTGAAAATAATAATTTCGGTTTTCGCTACTTTTTTTTCGATCGTACGCTACTATTTTTTCATGAAATTAAAATCATCCTATAAAGATTTTTTTATAAACCATATACATATGTATGTATACATATGTAAGTCCGGTATTACACAGCGCATGTTTATCCTTGCATCAATGAAGTGCGAAAGAGAAAGGAAGAATTAAAAATGAAATAGAAGTAAATTTGTCTCGGCATGCACGTACAAGCTATTTCTTCTTAAGTCTGCTATTAAACGACGACTCATGAGTCGTGACTCATCTTCGAATTCTACTTTGAAATTTCATCCTTTGAGTCGAACACTAATACACCTTGACTCTTAAGTCATGACTCTAATTTGACAACTTTCTTTAATTCAAATTTCGTCGTTCGGGAAATCTTTTATTCTGTCTCGCTCTTTCAACTATAAGGGTATACATGTGAAGTCGAGCACGCCGAAAAAAAAAAATAAAGAGGAAATGCAAAATAACAAATGAGTGAAAATAAAATGTCAAAAATGAGTCGTGGAAAATTTGCCCGCGACTCACAGGGCAAATTTTCTTCCGTTTCATTTTTTCGAATTTTGTATCTCTCTTGGACCAACGTAGTTCGAAAAGAGTCACGACTCATGAGTCGTCGTGTAATAGCAGACTAACATACGAGTTTATTATTTCATTTATGTATTTAAGTAAATCTAAATTGTTCAAATCATTCCCTGGTCCTATTTTTGGATTTTTATTATTTTTTTTCTAAACTACTAAACCGATCACCGAAACAACGAATGTGAAATGAAAGATATCTGTCAAAATAATGCACAGACTAAAACATGCGGAAAGTGTGTGTGTAATAATGCGCGCATCATCGAATGACTCTTCAAAACAAAATAGCCGATTAATGCGCATTAAATACATGCATGTTTATTTATCCCATGTAATGTTATGCAAGAAACAGATTAACACTTCAGCTTCAACTGCAACTTGTACATCAAAAATCATGTGTAGTGTAACAGAAAGTAAAACCTTTGTATATATAATGAATAGTATTCTCATGGAACAGAAAATTTTGCAGTCGAGGACGCTACACTGGGGGCGCTAGTTGTCTTGGAATTTAGCCGAGACACCTTAGAATGAGAAGAGAAAAAAGAAAATAAACACAAACAAAATTTCATTCATAGGAAATAGGAGGGAAAAAATCGATAGAGTAAATATAAAAAGAGGGGATGCTTGTATGGAAACCGTATATCTATATACATACTTGTGCACAATGATTGCCTTCAGATTTGTGTGGTTGCTTATGGAAGGAAATGAGTCGTGCGTGTTATGGGTATTGCTATAGCATAGCTATGAATGCTGTAACACTGTAGCTTTGTATATATAATGGAATAGTACAATCATGAAGAGGAACGAACGACGCGCCGCCTAACGAGCCTCCTCGACGGTAAAAAATGGTTCGTGCCTGAATAAATCGAAGTAGAGAATGAGAGACAAAATGAGGAGAAAATTGAAAAATAAGAAATAAATATGTGTAAGGTAACGTCAAAACAAAAACTGAATGAAAAGGTACAAATGTGGGGAAATTTTAGGGCAGACGATAAAAACACATGTGTATGGTTATTTATGTCGTTTTGTTCTGTTCAAGGGGTTATTAAGAGTAGGAAGGGAAGAAACGTTCAAAAAGTAGCAAATCGTTAAATAGGAGTGAGTAAGAACATTTTTGCAGTTGGCAAAATTGAGTACTTTTTCCAAATAAATTCCCAATGAGAAAAATATTCTCTAATTGTTTACGTATTAATTCAATACAAATATTTCAACTTTCTTTGATGATATGATATGAAAAATATATTCTACATTACCTAATATAAACTAAATTGATAGTTAGCAAATTTTATGAACTTACTTTTAAAATTTAAATTAGTGTATACAAATCAAATTTTTAATGTATTTCAATGCTAAAATGTCATTTTTCTAGTTAATTACATACAAATTAAGATTCAGGTTACCATTCAAATTAAAAAAAGAGGCTGGGTGCGGCTCCTGTTGCATTCTCAAATAATGAAAGCAATAAGTAAATTCAATTATTTTAACTTTTTGTAAGGAAAAATATTTTTGATAGGTAAATGAAAAACCATGTAGAAAGCAAATTTTAATACATTTGAAAACTAAAAGTTCCCATTATTTTTTTAAAAATTGTTATTTATTGAAGTTTGTGTGTTGAAATATATCTCCAATCACACGAAAAGTATCAGATGTTGACTTTTAATCTTCAAACTAAATTAAATTTGGTGATTTGTGTGGTTTTGTTTTTTTTAATTGCTTATTCGATTTATTTTTGGCTTTACTAGTTGATACAAATTTTATTAAAAAAATTATCAAACTTCAAAAATTTCAATATTTGTCAAATAAAATCAATTCCAACTCAATAAAATTGTATGCTCTCGAGATATTCAAGTTGAAAAGCATTGTTTACCAAATTTTTGTAGAATTTTGAGCGTAAAAATGAATACTTAAGTTGCATTTAAATGTAAAAAGTTGACAGCAACTTTAAAAACTTTAAGTAAATGCATTTTATTTCAACTTAAGAAGTGTATTTAATGTCAAAATTTGTTGAATCATAATTGCTGTATAAACTTCTTTAAAATACTTGAAATTCTTGCAAACATAATAACTTAATTTCATCTGCAAAATATTGAAACTTTATTTCAATTTACAAAATGACATTTAATTTAACTGAATGATACAGATTTTAATTTAATTTAAACCATACTAGAATTTCATTTTATTAAACATTGAACTACTGCCTTTATTTTTCCTTACCTACCAATCCACTCCCTTACTAACATTTTGCAAAATGTTCTCAAACAACAAATACATCAGTGCAATGTATTACAAATTTGGCAACTACGCATCCTCAGAGGATTCAGAAGCCAATTTTTGCAAAAATTGAAAATTGAATCCAAAACGAATTTCAAACAGCAAGATCCCTACAGTGTTACAGCATTCATAGCTATAGCAATATCCATAACACACACGACTCATTCCCTTCACACAAGTATGTATGTATATAGATATACGGTTTCCATACAAGCAATGCTCAGACAGAAAAAATCCCCTCTTTTTATATTTAACTTACTCTATCGATTTTTCCCTCCTATTTCCTATGAATGAAATTTTGTTTTTGTTTATTTTCTTTTTTCTCTTCTCATTCTAAGGTGTCTCGGCTAAATTTCAAGACAACTAGCGCCCCCAGTGTAGCGTCCTCGACTGCAAAATTTTCTGTTCCATGAGAATACTATTCATTCTATATACAAAGACTGTAGGTATCTTGCTGTTTGAAATTCGTTTTGGATTCAATTTTCAATTTTTGTAAAAATTGGCTTCTGAATCCTCTGAGGATGCGTAGTTGCAAAATTTGTAATACATTGCACTGATGTATTTGTTGTTTGAGAACATTTTGCAAAATGTTAGTAAGGGAGTGGATTGGTAGGTAGGGAAAAATAAAGGCAGTAGTTCATGTTGGATAGGTTTCTCAATGATATCTAAGGAAATACAGGGTGTTTTGTATAAGATGCGAGAAGAATGTTGGGTTAGGTCTTATCGTTTAGCGATACAAAAAAATGTATTATTTGTTCTCTTTTAGTTTTCAAATGTATTAAAATTTGCTTTCTACATGGTTTTTCATTTAGCTATCAAAAATATTTTTCCTTACAAAAATTTAAAATAATTGAATTTACTTATTGCTTTCATTATTTGAGAATGCAACAGGAGCCGCACCCAGCCTCTTTTTTTAATTTGAATGGTAACCTGAATCTTAATTTGTATGTAATTCATATCATCAAAGAAAGTTGAAATATTTGTATTGAATTAATACGTAAACAATTAGAGAATATTTTTCTCATTGGGAATTTATTTGGAAAAAGTACTCAATTTTGCCAACTGCAAAAATGTTCTTACTCACTCCTATTTAACGATTTGCTACTTTTTGAACGTTTCTTCCCTTCCTACTCTTAATAACCCCTTGAACAGAACAAAACGACATAAATAACCATACACATGTGTTTTTATCGTCTGCCTTAAAATTTCCCCACATTTGTACCTTTTCATTCAGTTTTTGCTTTGACGTTACCTTACACATATTTATTTCTTATTTTTCAATTTTCTCCTCATTCTGTCTCTCATTCTCTACTTCGATTTATTCAGGCACGAACCATTTTTTACCGTCGAGGAGGCTCGTTAGGCGTCGCGTCGTTCGTTCCTCTTCATGATTGTACTATTCCATTATATATACAAAGACGTTACCTTACACATATTTATTTCTTATTTTTCAATTTTCTCCTCATTCTGTCTCTCATTCTCTACTTCGATTTATTCAGGCACGAACCATTTTTTACCGTCGAGGAGGCTCGTTAGGCGTCGCGTCGTTCGTTCCTCTTCATGATTGTACTATTCCATTATATATACAAAGGTAAAACGGAAAGCATGCGTTATGTTGTCAATGGTAGACTGCCTTTGAACAAATTTTACCGTTTATTCACGTACATATGTATATCTCACACTGAATCACAAAAGAAAGTAGTCACTTGACTCAGTAGAACACAAGTTCTTGCTGTGTCCTTACTTTTGTACAACATTGTAATTCTATTTCCAGGAAAAAGCCATGCAAATTAATTTTAGTTTAAGAAAAAGTCAGACAAAAGTGACAAGCTACCTACTTCCTAAAAATTTAATTCTTATAGAGAAAAAAGATGCTAATTCTGGCTAACGTCTTTACATTTTAGTTAAAAATTAAATTTGAGTTTTAAATCAAAATAAACAACAGCTGTTCTACATGTGGCGCGTTCGAAGAATGGGTCGAGTTGGAAAATGCAATAAATGCATGATTATGCTTGTTGAGTTGAAGTTTGCATGAGAATGCACACCGAGTTGGTTTAGAATGTTTTGTACCATTATTTATAGTAAAATTTTGGGAATATGTTGATTTTATTGTTAGATTTACCACCCACAAATTAAATTTCACCATTTTATTAACTCCCTGTTCAATTTTATTGGCTTATATGGAAGAGCGAAAACTATGGAATTAAGTTTCTGGCAATTGAATAATTATGGTTCTCTTTTTTTCCATAAATTATTATCCTATTTATTATACAAACTTTTTATTTGGATAGTTAACATACTTTTATTCTTTTCATTCAATAAATAAAATATTAAAAGAAAAAATTTAACATGAAATTATAAAGAAATAGGTACTTAATAAAAATTTTGAGAAGTTACTTTAAGTTGCCTGTAAAGTCATAATCACCATTTTATTCTACTGAATACCATATTCATATTACTTTGGGTGTTTTTATACATAGATACATGCTTAGTTTACATGCGATCATAATATTAAAGTCGAAGAAAATATGTTTGCATGTCAGTTCTTTTAGTTTCACATTTGCGCTACAAATATTTGAGTTTTGCCTTTATGAAAATCGGACATTTAACATTTGCATTTTTGAAAGGTATGCATTCGTCAGACTTTCGCAACCATCCATTTTCCATAATTAATTAACTATTATTATTATGGTTAAATACACTAATCCTAAAGAAAATTATTTTATCTTATATGAATTGATTCTAAAAGTCTTATCAATTTTGTAAAGAATTGATTTTAGTAAGTTTACTTACAAAATAATTTTGTTTTGATAATTTCAACCCAAAAAAATGTTTGGTTTGAAATGTGTGGATCACTTGCACTTTGCAATGCACACGAAGTGTAAAAGAGGTGTACATTTGTTAACGAACACACCCTGATGTTGCCAACATTTGCATATTTTTTACACTTCTTGACTGCCTCCTACATTTAACTAGATGAAACTCTATCTTCACTAAAATACTATGGATAAATACTAGTTTATTTTTGTTCACTTTTGAGGTGTTGTTGTTTTTTTATGTAAAGTTTTACTAGCTATAGTATTTTCAATTACCAATAAAACACGGCTAATGAAAGAAACTGTAAAATATGTAACTGTTTAAGTTTCGTTCTTTCCGATATGTTTAGACAAGAAATTATAGGTGAATTCACAAAGTAGAAAAAACTAAATTTTATTAATACACCAAAATGAGTTGTCAAAATAATAACGATGAGTATTTAGTTTTTTTGTTTGATGTACATACAGTGATGGCCCAAACTAAAGCACGAGTATTTATCACTTTATAAACATCCGAATAGAAAGTGAAAACACAAATGATATTTTTATAATTTATTTTTTTCTTATTTGCAAAATATTTTTCTACTAGAAGACCCGGCGAACTTTGCCTCGCATGGCTATTTGATTGGTTAACATTTCACCAACCGATTAAAATGTTTATTATAATTGGAACTAAAGTGTAGAGTAAATTAACCAAATATAGAATATGACTCTAATATGGAATACCGTTATATCTTTTAGGATCCAGTAGTTTTGATTTATTCATTTCTACGGCTAATCTCACGCTCTACTGAAGATTCTCTCTCAGCTCTATATCTATCCCGAGCCTGACTGAGGCGAGCCTCACGTTCCGTTGACGATTCTTCATCTCTTAAAGAACGTACTCTTCTGGCGTTCACTGTACTACGACCTATGTTCGAACGACGACGTCTTCCAGACATGACTTTATAATTTCTGTACAAAATTTACTTAGTTCTGTATGTATGTTACCTATGTACAAATTGCCATATTATTAGTATATGTCGCAGTAAAAAATATCAAAATTCTTACCATTTAGAAACAAAAGATAATCAATAATCATAAAAGAACAAATGATACCTATTCTATTCTATAATTTATAACAATATTTCAAACCAGTATGTCAATCAGGCATACCACAAAAGCAATGCTTTAACGATTTTTGTAAACTTAAACTTAAGAAATTGTAATTATGAAGTACAACGATAAATCTAATTATCTATCTATTCTATTCTATTCAGTTCTTTTTTTTATGAACAATGTATTCAACGTATTTAATTGGTTAAAGAATAATGCTGTATTGGTTAAAATCGCTTCAAAAATTAGCCATTATTTGTCGTAAAAAGTAAATGACAAAAAAAGTTATTGTGGATTATCCATAAGAGATAGCCATTTACCATCACGGACTTTTCTGTAGACCTTTTCAATGTGTACAATACTTAGTACAGTATTTTGATAAAACTCGTAGGGTTCAGCCTGCGTTTGCAATGTAAGCGGAAAAAAATTAATTATTTACGACATCACATTAGAAAACTGAAAAATAACAGTACTTCTCCACTATTTAATGGATGTTATTATACACATAAACCTTCCTCTTGAATCACTCTATCTATTAAAAAAAAAACCGCATCAAAATCCGTTGCGTAGTTTCAAAGATTTAAGCGTACAAAGGGACATAGGGACAGAAAAAGCGACTTTGTTTTATACTATGTAGTGGTATTTTACAACTTTAAATTTCATTTTAAATCTTAACATATTTAAGTAAAATTAAAAAAGTTAAAAACTCATCAAAAAGTATAGTTGGACAAAACTAAAGCACATGCACTCTATTACTGTCTACAGTTATCTTCACTTGATATTTAGTCAAGCATATTCTAAGGAATAAATAAGAAGTTTATGGTGGATCTTTGATGGTGCTAACGGTCACAATTTAAAATTTTAATAAAAAAATAGTAAAATGGCGTGGAATAAATATTCAAATGAACTTAAAGTAAAAATAGTAATGAGATTTTAAAACGGTGAATCGATAACATTTATTGGCGAAAAATATGTTATCTGCCATACAGTCATTTCTCGAATAATAACTCGATTTCGTACTCGAGGTACTGTACGAACAGTACACAATGGCGGTAGACATCAAAAAACCAAGTCGCGTTGTGACAAACGATTAATGAGGTTAATAAAAATTATGACTCTTATATTTCGCAAAAAAAATTTAAAAAAAAGAATTAGACTTTAAAATGTCGTCAAGAACGATCCGGCCGGCGGAGTGTGGTTAGTAGCGGCTGGAAAACTTGTCGTGCCGAAAAAAAGCAGTTTTTTCCCTAAAGAATAGACGTGCAAGACTAGAATTTGCTTAAACACACCTTAACTGGTCGAGTGAAAAGTGGAAGACGGTCCTTTTCTCGGGTGAATCAAAATTTAATTTGAAAGGATCGGACGGATTTCGCACGGTACGAAGGCCGAAAGGCGAATTCCTCAATCCTCGGTTCACTAGGCAACTGTGAAACATGATGGGTTAAACATTATTGTTTGGGGATGTTTTTCCAGCGAAGGAGTTGGGCCAATTCATAAAATTAATTGTGTAATGGATCGTTTCATATACAAGGAAATCCTTGAAAACGTCATGCTTGGAGAATATCCCGTTGCAATGGATCTTCCAGCATGATAACGATCCGGAGTGTACCGCTAAATTGGTTGAAGGATTGGCCTAATGAAGGTTATATTAAACTTATGAAGTGGCCAGCGCAGTCCCCTCATATAAACCCCTTATAGAACGTTCTCAAAAAATTGCAAACAATAACGCTATAGGAGAAGACAGTCTTGCAGATCATTTTAAAATGCTGTTAGCAAATAATAATACTACCATGCTAGAGTTTAGCTATGCGCAACCACACACCTGTGTATACGAACTAGACTGCCCAATTTCACTGAACGAACTGCATACAGTATTGGATAAGTTAAAAAATAACAAGTCACCTGGTATCGACGGAATCCCTGCTACTCTGGAGTTCAAAAACTACCTGGTAAACTTTTTCAACCAACTCTACGATGATGCCTCCGTTCCCATCTGTTTTAATAAAGCTATTATGCCATTTTCAAGAAGGGGGAGGCTAGCGTTGCTGAGAATTATAGGGGCATATCTATTCTAAATACGTTGCGAAAAGTTTTTAGCTCAATTCTCTATGAGAGGCTTATAAGATGGATTGGGTCAACAAGCCGCTTGAGTATTTTTCAAGCAGGGTTTCGGTCCGGATTCTCCACTGTGGATCATATTTTTGCGCTCTCTAGTATTGCATCAAAGTATATAGAGAATTCTAAGAGACTCTACGTTTGCTTCGTGGATTTTAAAGCGGCCTTTGACACGGTAAACAGACAAGCATTAATCTACAAGCTATCATCCATGGGTGTCTCTAAGAAATTTCTTCTGTTATACTCCAAATTTCTGGATGCAACAACGGCAGCAGTTTGGAATGAAAGCAACTTATCGGGATGGTTTGGGACGTCCACGGGTGTTCCCCGAGGATGCATTCTTAGCCCAATTTTGTTCGCCGTTTATATTGATGCTGTCACTGACATTCTTCCGGGAGGGGTATTATTTGCGGGTTCCTTAGTCAAAGTCTTATTGTATGACTTGGTGTTATTGGCTGATACTCCATGCGCTCTGCAACTGCAAATCAACAGACTTCAAGACTACTGTTCAACTTGGGGCCTACAAATCAATACAAATAAAACAAAAGCTATGATTTTTGAATCTAGACACCGAAGGAGGCTACCGGAGGAATCATGGACTATCAACAATGAAGACATCGATTTAGTAAAGGAGTTTAAGTACCTGGGAGTGTTGTTAACATCCAACCTTAACTGGAGTAAACATGCAAGGGAGAAAGGTAGGGAAGCTAAACTAGCTATAAATCTGATGTGGCCAACGTTTTTCAGCAACAGAAACATTGATGTAGCATCAAAGTACCGCGTGTTCAAAGCAACAGTCAATACTTGTATGTGTTATGGGGTGCAAGCATTTGGGTACGCACAAAATGAAGAATTCGAAAGTATCCAGAGATTCTTCTTTAAGCGACTATTCCAATTACCTAACGCAACACCAACGTATGCTTTACATGTGGAGTCAGGTCTAGCACCGATTTACATCCAAAATCTCAAATCACATGCCAATTATCTTACTACATTAGTGAAAAGAGATAACGGACTTCATAAGTCAATTTTGTTAAGGCAACTTCGAAGAAACGCTACACCTTTCAAAGAATGGAACCTTCTTGCTGCGGCACAAAATGTAACGCTTTCTCTAACTGAGAATAACATTACTGAATGGCAGAATTTATTCGATGACCTGATTGCAAAAACTGATAGCGCGATATATCGACAATATCTAGAAAGGGCATCCTCTTCAGAAAGTAGAAATATTTACAGGTATCTGAACCACCAATTGTCATCCGATATTAACTACTTTTGCAAGGAACTGACCTTTTGAACCTTAAGAAACATTCTCCCAGTTAAAAAAATAACTTATATTTGTGTTTCAAATCACGTGAAAATTGTATAGTACCTATTTATGTTTCAAATCATCAAAATTGCATAAAAATCTCATTATCTTTCAAAATTTGTGTTTCAAATCACGTGAAAATTGTCTAGTATTTATGTTGCAAATCATTGAAATTGCATAAAAAGTGTAATATCTTTAAAATTTACCGTAAGAAATGTATCTCAACATTATCTATCATCTATGATCTGTTATAAATTAATTGTATTTAAAAAAAAAAGAATTACTTCCTTTTAAGATTCGCTTTTTCTTAAATAATTTTTTGTTTTTCTTAGAAAGTCGAACAAGTTTATAAAATAAATAAAATGTAAAACTGTGTAATGAAGATTTAAAAACTTTCATATTATACTTAATACTTATACGTATGTATGTATTTTAGTTTAAAAAAAATGTCTATCAGGCAGACGGCAGCTTGCCAAGTCCTTATATTCTATGATTTAAAAGAATGTAAAACTTATATATTATAATAAAGAATTTTATCTAATCTATAAACCCCTTATAGAACCTATGAGAAATTGTAGATCAGAGGATTGATCACACAAAATCTGACAGTTTGACTTCACTGCTCCAACAAGTTCAAACTGCCTGGGAAAACATCCCTATGAACATAATTGACAATCTAATTACCTCAATGCCTTTTCGATCAAAAATAATGGTTACGCCATTAAATATTAACATAACCACTTTTTTTACTTACTTTGTACATAAAAGCAAAAATGTGCTTTAGTTTTGTCCAGCTAATTTTTGATGAGTTTTTAACTTTTTTAATTTTTCTTAAATATGTTAAGATTTAAAATCAAATTTAAAGTTGTAAAATATAAAACAATATTTTTCAAATAAGAAAAAATTTAAATTATAAAAATATCATTTGTATTTTCACAAATTATTAGGATGTGATAATTGTTCGTGCTTTAGTTTTAGCCATCACTGTATGTATATACAAAAATTGACTGAGTTGTTTGCATTCAATTGTCTTTTCCGATTCAGTTAGCACGAAGATCCGATCAGAACTCTTCTTCTTATATTTTGTCTGTCTTTTTGACAAGAAACAAAGTTTTTTATTAGTGGGTTTTTTAATGGATTCTTTCTGCTTGTATTTTCACAAATTATTAGGATGTGATAATTGTTCGTGCTTTAGTTTTAGCCATCACTGTATGTATATACAAAAATTGACTGAGTTGTTTGCATTCAATTGTCTTTTCCGATTCAGTTAGCACGAAGATCCGATCAGAACTCTTCTTCTTATATTTTGTCTGTCTTTTTGACAAGAAACAAAGTTTTTTATTAGTGGGTTTTTTAATGGATTCTTTCTGCTTGGCACATTTTAAAAAGGAAACAAAAGAAATGCAAAGCTAATTTAATTGATTATTTTTATAAAAAAAAAATATTAAAATACGAAAAAAACAAAAACCAAATAAAACATAATGCATCAACTTGGTGACCCTTAAATGTAACTCAATTTTCAATACTTCAAAAAGTCAACATCTATGTGTGTATAAGCTCCTACATATTTTTATATTGATTTACATATACTTAAAAAAACGCTGGGCGTGACTAATGAAACAAAAAGGCAAGGTGAACACCTGACTTTCAATCATAAAACAAATCTAAATTTATTAATTTGTCACTTCGTCAAAATTTTGCCATTCAATCACAATTGTAGTTGTATTTTGACACTTTTTTTTATTTAAAAAAAAGTCAATTCAGATTGGAGAATGCAATTCTTAAACAAAGTGAGTTTATTACATCTTCTCTTACTTTGAAAATTTCGGAGTCCGAAGAAAGCTTATCCAAAAAAATTGATGACGACATCGCTGCTCTAAGGCATTGAAATTCAATTGAAGGTTGGATCGAGAGAGTTGAAATAATTGAAACAAAATTAAATGTGCTTAACGGTAAAAAACAGCTCAGAGTTTACTTCCGAAAATTGATAAATTAAGGTATTTGTTTGCAGATTCTAAGGTAGATGTTGTGTATGTACCGATACATGGTTTCGGCCGGAAATTAATGATAATTTGTATGACTTAGGAGGCCATAAATTGTTCAGACGAGACAGAGTAGGCAGAACCGGTGAGGTGGAGTAGCTATTTATGCGCGATTTGGGCTAAAGCCAGAATTCGTATGTGAATCTTTACCAAGTTATGATGTTAATTAATCGTATTTATAAAAATTACTTTGTTAGAACAACAAAACCGTATTAGAATGTGTAGTGTATACAGGCCTAATAAAAATGTTTATACGACTTCACTATTGGCAAAGTTAGATGACTTGACTAATGTATCACCATCACCATATATTATATTAGGGGGGGATTTCAATATCAATTAATTTTAGAATCCACATTCGCTGAAGACATGAAAACTCTCAGTATGCACCCAGTGAATACATCAAATCCAACACACTTTTCCATTGATTCTAGCACCGTGCTTGATGTATTCCTTGTAAGTCACCTGTATAAAGTTCTTCACTTTGATCAATTATCTGCATCGTGCTTCTCACACCAAGATTTGTTGCACTTAACTTTTGAGTGTGAGCCTCTTGATCCCAGTAACAGCTATAGCTTAAGAGATTTCAAGAACATTAATTACAATTTCCTAGAATACGATTTTCAATCTATCGATTTTTCAAAAGTTTTAAGAATGATCTCTGTTGATGATCAGACTGAATTTATTCAGGATAATTTAAATTTCCTTTCTAACGTTCACGTTCCTGTCAAAACAAAAATCATAATATAAAAATGCTAATATGACAACAGAAACGAAAAAACTTAAACCTGACAACGAAAAAGCAAATATAAGAACTTTTTTTAAGAAAAATTCGAAGGATAAAAACATTGAAAAAAATACACAATAGCAAACCTTCAGAACACAAAAAATAACGCACCAAAGAAACACTTAACTATAACTTCCTCAAGCCGTCTGGCCACCGCACCGTGAGGAATGAAGGTTCAAGCCCCCCTTCAACAGAAGAACCAACAAAACCTACCAAAACAATAAAAACAGTATGGTGGACTGCATTACAAATAGCTACCAACCGCGATAATCTAAGCAAAGTCCAAAGAACTGCTAGAATAATAATGGGTGGTGCAATTCGTTCAACCCCCACAGCTGCGCTGGAAGTTCTATTCAATCTCATATCGCTAGACATCTCCAGTAAACAAACTGCCGCTAACACAGCAATCCGGTTCAAAGCCTCCTCACAGTGGAATAATAATAATATTGGCAATTGGCCACACAAAAATTCTGAACTCATTCAGATTACTATCTAGTAACGTCGCGTCGATTACATCACACCTCTTCTTCGTTTTGATAAAAACTTCAACGTGTCCATTCCCTCTAGATCCTCATGGGAGCTAGAGCCGCCCGCCGCCGCACTATGGGTCCAAATGAGTCTCAAAAATGGTATTTAAAAATTTCATAATATGAAAAATCTAATGATGGGGTCTGAAACTAGAAAATCTCATCTTTTTGAAACAGTAATTTTTTTTTCAATTTTGTTGTTTCTGATACCTAAATTGGTTCCAGAACATAACCAATTTTTTTTTTTCTGTTTCTGTAATTTGAACAATGAGAAGTTTGAAGTCACATATTTCATAAATTTGTGGATAAAATACAATGATGTTATATATTTTTGAAAAGTTTGTTTTTTTCTCTTTACAACAAAGCTATTTTTAATTTAACACGCTTATATTAGCTTCACTTGTATGTATGTATGTATGTATGTATGTATGTATGTATGTATGTATGTATGTATGTAACCGACACCTTTACACTCGATTTTGACCCACTTTACACGAACCGATTTTAATAAAATTTTGTACACATATCAAGAACCGGTGGCAAAACAATAATTTCATAAGTTTATCTCAATATCCTTATCAGGATTACCAGGATTAAATATTTTAATCCCACAGCTCCTGCTTTTTCCTGATTTTATTATGCGCTTATAAATATTAATAGACTCCCTCATTTTAAGTGCTGCGGTGGCTCAGTTGGTTAAAGCGCGGTCACGTTTCAGTTTCCTAGCTATGGGTGACTTTTTTTTTTTTTTTAATTAAAATTACGAGATTTTAAATAATAAATAAATTATTCCAATTTCATGTACAATTTCAATCAACTAAATGGGTCAATGAAATGTTTCAATGTTTTCTTAAATCACAAAATAAATACAGTTTATATATGAAAAAAAAAATTTGGCAAATGCGCCCAACGCTTTTTCACAATAACACTTGTATTTTTAGTTCATTATTGTTTTCAGCTTATATTAAAAATTATTTTCCGCTTTTTTAGTATGATGGGTTTTAAAAGCGTGTTTTTTAGTGTTTTTCAAACTATATTTATTTAAATTTCAATTACAAATTTAATTTAAAGAAAACAAAAGAAAAAGGTTTTTTTTTACGCTTTGAGTTTTTTTTTCAGTTTGAGTTTTCTTTGTGAGCTCCACTTGGCTCCACTGAGTTAATGGTTTTTTTCTATTGCTTTTTTAGTGTAAATTAAGAATCAAAAATAAAATTTTTGATTTATGAGCAAAATTGTGTAAAAAGAGCATTTTTGACAAGTATATACGATAATTTAAGCGACAAGATATAATAACGGTTTTGTAAAGAACAGTTAATAATAAGCTTTTTTTTATTGTTAAGAATGATTGGGAACATCGAATCATAAATTTTAAATTAGCAAATAATCCAAACATTTTGAAAAAAAAAATTTTGAACTTTTTTTTACCTGATTTTTGTTTACATTTTAACTTTATAACTAAGTTTTGCGGAAACTACGCATTTCTGTAACTTGATTTAAATAAAGGCCGTACTCAATTTTAAGTATTACCGTTATTTTTTAATAATTTTTTTTTGTATTAAAAGTATTTTTTTTAATCGCCCCTCCCGTCCAAATAGGTAGAGATAGACCCCCTCTCCCATAGTAAAAAATTCTTATTTAAAACTGTTCTAAATAAATCCGTTATAAAATTCTATCACCTGTTTTATAGTCATCTATCCCATTTTTTATTTTCACTTTGAAACCCAATTAATTTACATAAAAAGGACCATAACTTTTTAAAGGGTAGTTCAATTTTGTTTTTGGTTTTGGTTTTAATGGATTAACCATAAAATTCTACTCTAAAATCATGTATCATACGTTTTGAATGTACCAAGACGAATAAGTCAGTTTTCTTACATGCAACACCTCCTAATCTCCCCCCTTAAACTGTGATTTTACAAAAAGCCAACTTGGGGATTTTGGAACACTTTTGCTTTGTTGCATAAGATAATCTTCTGCGTGGATTCCAATCATAAAATTTCATGCATTAATTATTTTGATGGTTTGGTTATATTTTTGCTTTATTCGCTTATTATATTTTTACAGTCAAAAATTTTTGGTTCGCAAAAAAAATTAAAAGTTTAAAAACTCTTCAAGTACAAAAATTATCTTATTATAACGTACTTTCAAAAACATTCTTTGATTAAAAGTTCGAAAAATATATATTTTATGAATATAATTTCTTTCAATTTTTAAGAAAAACAAAAAGTGAGTATGGCAACCCTGCCATATTAAAATTTCGAATTTTACTTATGTTAAATATAATACAATAATATATCAGAGAGGTGATTTTATGCATTTTATCCTTTTATCCTCAAGATTTCTACATAAAAATTTTATTTTGAAATTTTAAATATTTTTTTTATATTCATAATATTAGTGGATTTTAAAAATTAATGAATATATTCAAGATTGTATGTTCCAAATTTTACTTATTTTGATGAAGAAACAAAAAAGTTACAGATTTTTGAGACGCTCAAGCTCATTTGGTCCCATAGTGCGCCGCCGCCGTGGACTGGGGAAGTCATCGACTTTTACACCGATCGATGGGTCCAAAACAGATGAAGGAGTTGGTGGCGGCGGCGTATACTCCGACAGACTAAACTTAAGTCTCTCCTTTCGTTTACCCAAACACTGTAGTGTGTTCCAGGCAGAACTTCTTTCCATGAAAGAAGTCCTATCTTGGTTCAAGGAAAACGTGATATCGTCAATTGATAATATACACGTCTTCTCGGATAGTCAAGCTGCCATTTAATCCTTAGAATCAGTCTCTAAAAATTCAAAAGTATCCCAAAATTGTAGATCATCTCTGGTGGAGATGTCCGATCAATTCAATATTCACCTAATCTGGGTGCCGGTTCATAGACATTCCAGGTAATTGCAAAGCAAACGAACTTGCAAAAAATGGAACATGTCTACCACTGTTAGATAACAAATCTATAGGTATACCATATATATGTATATACCATATATATCTAAATCTATATAGGTATACCTTTAGCTACGTATAAACTCATGCTAAAGCAAGATACCATTGAGAAGGTGAATACATAGTAGGTGGCGTGATTCAATCACTTTTATGGCGACAAAAATAATTTGGCCAAAGCTAGATACTAAACGCTCAAACCAACTCATCTCGATTGGTTGACGGCACATTAGCTCCTTTATAGATGTCCTAACAGGACACTGCTTAATAGGCAGATATGCCTTGCGACTTGGAGCTCCTTCAAATGATTTCTGCAGAAGCTGTATGGACATTGACATTGTCCAGCACTAGCACAAAAACGAAAATCACACCTCGGAGATTTGTACTACCATGATGCTAGTGAACTAATTAACATTGAACTTCACAGTCTCAATCGCTTTATTGTTAGCTCCAAATTCAACGAGTAGGAGTATTTTATGATCCACGTGGTTTCACAATGGGCCATTGATGGTCTAAATGTGCTGGTCTTCTTTAAAGCAGCCACTTTAACCTAGTATATTTAAATTTAAAAGATTGATGAATTAATCTATTAAAGAGTAATGGTAGATTAAGGGATTCAATATTAACTGAAGGGTTGGCTTTTAGTTTAGCTAAAACAAAAATAATAGATTGATTCTAAAAGAGAGTTATATAAGTATTTCTGTAAGCGATAGCTTCAGTAACAAACCGGATAAGAACTTTCCAACCACACTCACCATTTAGAATTGAGTAACTCTCTTCTGTAGAAAGAAAGCTTTTCCTAAAGTATAAACGTCGAATTTCTTGGAGTATTGGACATCTTGCTAGGAAGTGATAAATGTTTTCGATTTGATTAAGGTTGCAAAGAATACAATTATGATTTATATCAACCCTATGAGGTCTGTAATTTAGCTCTAGCATTTCAGTTCGGATCTTAAATATTAAGCTCATCTCGTTAACTGTGAATTCTTTTCGAAAATAATTAGATTCCGCCAAACAATGATTCAGTTTGCTGTATATCGTTCTTGACATGGACTCTTTAGCACGGTTCAGAGAATTTTGAAATATTTTTTCGTCAATTGCTGAGATGCAGTCATAGAATTTGTCCTTCCATGACCCAAAGTTATTCAAGGCTAAATTCAATGTCGTATTATATTTAGCAGCCAATTCTTGCCAATCTTTGAACGGCGTGTAACAGCGCTGAAGTGCAATCAAGAGTACTTTTCTTTGAAGATTATTATCAGATCTCTTTAAAACTTTGACAATATAGTCCCGATTTGTCTTAAGGTTTTTTAAGAAAATTGGTGGTAGTCCAGATTCGGCATATATTGCATAGTTAGGTGTGTTTAAAGGGACCTTAAATACACGTTTGAAGAAATATCTCTGGATAACTTCAAAGTCTTCACATTCTTCGTAACCATACACCTCATTAGCATAACAGAGAGAACTTTTAGTTGTTGCATCAAATACTTTGAATTTTACCATCGGTTCGATACATTTGTTATTAAAAAAACTTGACCAGATGCAGTTAATGGCTGATTTCGCAACAGATGTTTTATCTTTTATATGAGGTCCGATCCGATGTTTAAATTTTGTGTTATTGTAAAACCTAAGTATTTAAATTTTTTAACAACTCCTATTCTTTCACCATTAAGGTTCCAAGAACGGTCATTTCTGACATTATGATTATGAGATCTAAGAACCATAATCTTTGACTTTGAAGTATTTATTTGAAGATCCCAAGAGTTAAAACACTGGTTAAGTTTGTTAATTTGAAGTTGTAGAGTTACCGGATTATCAGTAAGAATGACAAGGTCATCTGCATATAAAAGCACCTTAATAATCAAATCACCATAATATACACCCCCTGGTACACTGTCTTCAATGTCGTTAATAAAAAGTGAGAAGAGCAAAGGAATCAAAATGCAACCTTGCGGGACACCCACTTCTGTCTTAAATTGCAGCGAAGAGATTCTACCATTAGAAACTACCGCTGTTGTATTTGAAAGAAGTTTCTCATATATTCTTAAAAATTTGTATGATAAGTTAACACTTGCTAGTTTGAAAAGTAATAGTTTTCTGTTTATAGTATCAAAGGCAGCTTTAAAATCTACAAGAAAAGCATAGAGATTAGTTTTCTTATCCAAAAAAAGTTAAGCGACATTAGTTAGAGTAAAAATAACCTCAACTGTAGAGAGGTTAGCTCGAAACCCATGCCTGAAAACAACTTATTTTGTTGTTTGTTTCAACCCAAGGTACAAGTCTAAGATATAGCATCTGAGTAAATAGTTTCGGTAATGAATTGAGAAATCTCTGTTCTCTGTATTTTTCGGGAAGATTAGGATCTCCTTTTTTATAGATCGCTAAAATGGATGACTCCTTATAATTCTTTGGTATTTCTTCGTTGTTGAACACTCGGTTAAGTAAGAACAATATATGTATGTTCTAAAAATTGTGAGCTGGCATTTTTCAAAAACTCGGCTGGGATGCCATCTAAACCCGAAGCCTTATTGTTTTTCATTTTTTCTAAGGCAAAAAGTACTTCTGGCATTGAGAACGGAGTATCTAGTTCTTCGATGTAAATAAAAGGTAACGCAAAACATATGTAAGATTGGTTAGGATCTACTTTTGTAAGTTTTTCAAAATATGAGCCCATCATGTCGATATTGATTGGAAAAACATTCGATCTGTTTCGGTTACCTAAAATTCGTACATTTTTCCAGAATTCTTTAGCATCCCTGTATTGAATCATATTAAGAGCTATTTTTTGCAAATATTGCTATTTTTTATAGAGGCATAGTATTTTATAAGTATTATTCGCCTGTAGATAAAGATATTTCAAGGCTGAGTTGTTCAAGTTGAGTTTTCGTAAAGAGTTTCAACCATTTAAAAGATATTTCTCTACTTTTTCTACAAGCAGCATTATACCAGCTGCACTTGTAACAGATGCCTCTGTTTACTGAGTAGGCTACACTTGACTCTCTTATGGTTGTAATAATAGACTTAGTTGATTCATCGATTGTATTCTCAAACGATAGCGAAAGATCAATTGAATATTGATTCAGATTTTGCCTATAAATATCATATTTTTTATCAATCCAGCGCAATTTTGAATAACCGGTATCATTTTGTTCCTGAAAATTAAGTTGTTGGGATTTGAACTCACAAGAGACACAAATGGGAAGATGTGATGAATAGTTAGCCGGGATAACGTTGAAATCTTTTACAATATCAAGCCAGTCACCTTTGGCTAGGCAATAATCGATAACAGAGCAACTTTGACTGCTAATAAAAGTAAAATTTCCTAGAAACTCCGTTCACGACAAAAAAACCAAAATCCCCAATTAACTCGATCCATTACCATTCGAGTTTGTACAGTTATCAAATGAGTTTCTTCTGCACGAGAATTGCTCAACATTCATAAAAGGTGTATTTTGGAATTCCCCTATTCGACCGTTTAGATCCCTGATTATTAAGATGTTTTCATTATCCTGACTTGACAATAAATTTTGTAAGGCTTCAAACTCGAGATTTCATTTACCAAAATTCAAATAAATTGGAATTATTATTTAACTTTCGTGTTGATGAAACAATCTATTATAACTTTGTTTTCACTAACTTTATACTTAATTTGATTTTTTGCCGTAATATTTTTAATATTTTAGATATTGAATCTCTTTCTTCTACAAAAGTTTCTAATAAAATAAATAAATCATAATTTAAAATGAACTTAAAAAATTCTGGCATTAATAATTTGTTTTTAAGACCTGTAACATTATAGCAACAAATGTTTAAATTAAACAAATTTGAAGAAATCGGATTATTGTCGCAGACGGCATGCATCTGCATGCTAAGTTGATTTATGACGTTGAGCTAATCCTGGACCCGAACCATGTTGATCTATGCTTTTGTGACTTATAGATGGCTCCCAAAGCGTATTGGAATTGTTTTTGACGTTTAAATCAAAAAAGCACATTACATCCTCTCCGAAGGTTATTTTGATAAATGACAGTTCATCGTTTATTGTTATTCGTAGACCTCTTAAAGAATCGTAGGAAAATACGAAATCGGATATTTTTAATTTCGATCCCCTTATTTGCATTCGGATATTCGCATTCCTTTCAAGAAGCTTCGATTTCAGTTCAAAAAGTGTTTTCCTTTTCTTCCGGTAAATAAAGGATTGTTCTCGGTGAACCACAACTCCTGTACCTTTTAACTTACATAGGTGCACCGTGCACTGAACCAAATCACGTACATAGGTCATATTGACGAAAGTTTTTCGTCAATCTTTGAAGAACCATTTATTCAAATTGAAGAAATTTTACGAAATTTTCCGTCAAAATGAAGAAAAATATTTAAATTGACAAAAATTTCCTTAACTGCTATAACGTTTAGTATTTTATTCAACTGAGTGAAATTTTCTTCAATTTGACAATTAGGAACTGTAGAATGAATCAGATCTATGTATAGGTAGTTATAGATAGTAGGTATAGGTATGTACTTAAAAAAAAAAACTAATGGAAATGGAAAATAATGTTTAAATTAGGATGAAAACAATAAAGAATTGTGTATATTTATTTCATTGTTTTTTTTTTTCAATTTAGTTTAAAAATTATTTTCCATTTCTTCTTTCCAGTTTTTTTTTTTTTTATAAAACTATATATAACTTCCCATAGGGAGTTATTGTAATCGGTCCGATTTGTCAAATTGAAATTTTTGACAAATCTGGACGTTTTATTGTTCCTAGAATCTAAATTCGTCATTTTTAGAAAGATATCTGTGTGTGTGAGTGTGCGTACGTTTTCCTACTTTCGCACGTTCGAGAAATATTTTTCTTCGGCGATATCTCAAAAACGGGTAGAGATATCGACTCCAACTAAATAAAAACAGTGATTGAAATAACTATTTTGTTGTTATAATTGGATAAAAAATATAAAAAAGTATAAACAAATATAATTCATTGTTTGTCGTTTCCTTACCAAAACTTTGTTTCAGGCCATGCATTTTTATAAAAAAGAAAAGTTGCCAGCTACAGGAATCGAACTTAAGACCCCTCACGTCTAGAGAGGAGATCTTACCAGGACACCACGATCTTTACTGTGTGGGGGACACCGTATAACAGTTTGGGTATTTGCAAAAAAAAAAATGTTTAAGCCCTTCGTATCACCCTGTGCAAATCGAAAAATTCGAAATATGTAATTCCATCCACCATCAGCTGGTTATTTTTCGTCATATAATTAGCGAAAGCAAAAGAGATTCGTTAAAAATGACAACTTGGTACTTCCGCGCAATTCAATCGTTCCTTTTTGGTTGAGATTTCATCCGTGATAGTTATACTTTGGATATTTGTGTCATAGGAACATTTTCGTAAAAGTCCAATTATATCACATAGTTCGCAGTTTACCAAAATTGATAACGAGGTGTTCCTTTCGGAAAGTCTCACAGGAGAAAATATAGAAGAAACTGAAACCCGCGTTCGATCGGCATGTCCATTAGGCGTAGCTCTATCGTAGTATTTTAAAAACCTACGCCAGACGTTTTCCTCAAGGGAAAGACAAAGAAAAACTATACAAAATTTCTGTATAGACAAAAATTATTGCCGCTTCCATATATTTAGTGGTGTTCCTCGGTCCCAGTGCCTATTGTGTCCACCCAAAGTGCGATCGAATAGATCGACAGTGCGGTGCGAAACTACGGAGTATACCACATTGATACCCAATCCATCTAAGAGCCACGTGACCGATTTGCTGATTTGCTGCAGGTTATAGTCAAGAAGTGTCAAACCTTAAGCAAGCCTCCAACTCCGAAACGACACACGACCACGTGGGTCCACTGTTCGTGGATCAAGAGAGGTTGGTAAACGCTCAATCCATGCCTTTCCACAAACACCAGCCGAACGTACCGAATCATACAGTATACACGTCACCATTCCAAACCAGTTTGATCTAGTTTACGCTGATAACACAACGTTTGCAAGTTCCCGCTAGAAAGGTTATCAGCACAGCTAATTTCATCGCACCTGCTGTTTGAAATTACATCTCCATCACCAAGCAAGACATAAGCCTACATACGCACAATTCGAATCTAACATAGCGACCAGAACCATCATCATTCATCACCTATCGATTATACATCGAATTATATATGTTAATATATAACCAAGTTATTCATCTAGCTTAATTTTGTTCATTCCGCTCAGCTGCTCATTTTAAAATTTAGTATAAAGATAAGTATTGATAAATTGAATATTATGTAAGATAGTGTCACTTGCAAAAGAATATTTTTTTAACTTTCGTCCCAGCAGTTAGCTTAGAGATCGAGCACCCTCTCATGAATGCTGTGCACACCATCCATCGGAGGAGCAAGCCGTCTTCATAAAGCAACAACAAAAACAAAGCTGCCTACAATAAAAAAAAAAACAAATCAAATTAACACAAAGTCGGTGAGTCATAAATTTCTTTTGTAATTGGGCGATCATTGTTTTTGATAGATCATATATATATATCCTACGGATATTAAGATACACTTTTTTTTAACCTTGAATTTAGTACTATTTTTCTCATGCTAGGATATTATCTTGTAAGTAAAAATATTATAGTTTTTGAGACAGCGAGCCAAATGAGCATAAGAGAAACAAACGAAAAAACGATAAAAGAGAATGAGCTAGTATATAGATAAAACCATATTAACATAATAAATAAAATCAAATAAATTACGTATACGCCAGAGTGTGCATGTGTTAGTGCGAGAGTACAAAAAAAAGTAAATAAAGGAGAAAGGTACTCAATTTCGAGTGAATATCAATATTAACTAAATTAGAGCTATTAATGATTGTACTCAAACATTAACACATATACTACAACCGAATACGTAAGATGAGAAATTAAATTAAAGTAAAACAATCATATCACAGAATCATATCACATTAGTTATATAACTTTTTTTTTTGATATAAGTTATAATTTGGAATTAAATGAATTAGGAAATTCAATATATTTATGATTTTAATTGCAACAAATTAGTTTCTTGTGAGTTTTTTTTAAAGCTACTTAGGAATGTAGACCAGATTATAGAGTTCTCCTCTGCATCTGTAGCTACTATTCTTATTGTAAATGAATATACACACAATCCAGGTTAGGATTGTAGCGGCCGGGAATATCGGTTCTAGAAACCACTTTCTGTTAGTTGCGTTACGTTCGACATCGTTTTGTTTACAATAGCAATTATTTTCACTGGAGGAGTTAGTGAGACGACCCGGTTTACTAGGTACAAGTTACCACCACCTCGCGTAGCGCCTCTTTTCTGTTCCAGTGAACATCTCTATCAAAGACGAAATAAAAATAATTACTGCATCACTTTCCCACAAAATTATAAAGAACACATTTAGATATTTTTTCACTACTCTTTTCATAACAACTAAATTGGTACATAAGAATAGTTGGCGGTGGGGAGAAAAGAAGAAAAAAACCGACCTTAGATACAGGTTAATATTTTTAAACCGATTTTCAGATAGCGGTTACCTTTTTTTTTTCTTCGCTGAGTGTTTTCAATTGTACTCAACAATAATTACGGAACAGGTAGATAGCGAAACCATATTTCTTCGAATCTCAATCCTTAATTTTGCGTCAAAATAACCACACCCCAGCACATTTTATGAATTCAGTATAAACCAAAAAATCAAAATTAGCTACAATTAGTATTTACAATTATTATTTACTTGACTTTTTTTTAACTCTTACGTGGTCCTTTTTTCGAAACTACTATTAGAAATTTTATCTTTAATAATCATGCCACCCAAAAAACACAATAAACAAGGTAATACACCTCATAATCCCAATAACGTTACACAACCTAACGAATCGATTAACGAACAACCACACGGTTCTAACTCGGTTTTAAGACAGGTACAAGGTAATAATGGTAAGAATCCAATTTTGAGTTGCCAAACAGATGCTCACAACGAAAGTCTTACCGAAAGGATACAGACGATCGTTATTGGTTCAATTGGTCTATATAGAACAGAAGATTTACGGCGACGACAAGAAGAGTTGGCGAGAGAGAAGCTTGAAATTCGTCAGCTTGTTTCTGCCACAATACGTGAAGCGTTAAGTGCACCTACGCCTACACGTAACACCTCTGATGAGTATGATGTAGTACGTCAACAGAACCAACAGAGCACGACAACTAGGGGTCAACCGGTAGACAGAGTTACATCGGTAGCAACAGGAGTTATATTACCCGAACCAACTGAGCCTCTCAGTCAGAACGTAAATAAATAAATACTCTACATTTAGACTCTCCAAATTTCGGTACCGTGGATGGAGATGCTCATTCGTCTTCTACACGTAAACCTTTTCAATACCATAAGTGGGGATTGAAATTTGACAATCAAAAAATGACCGTAGATGATTTTGTCTTTAGACTGGGTAAACTTAAAGATTGTTATAATGCTACATGGGAAAATATTTATATTAATTTTCATTTTTTTGTTACGGGGTCAGTTGAGACCTGGTACTGGATGTACATTAAGGCTCATCCCAATGGCGATTGTGCAACTCTCAAATCTGCTCTAATTGAGCAATTCCGAAGTTTGGAAACAGATTCCGAAATATCGCGAAGAATGTTTGATAGACGTCAAGGAAATAGCTAGAAACGGACACGTACTTGGCGTATTCCACGCCAAGGACATCCGAAAATGATATCATAACTGATAAAATATTAAACTTTATACAAAATTCACTCTTAATCTCGGGCGTGGGTCGATGTCGAAGGAAAAAGAACGAAAGGTCCCTTTTCATTTTACTTTTGTTCACTTGCATTCACAAAATTAAAAAGTTTTGTGGGGGACACCGTATAACAGTTTGGGTATTTACAAAAAAAAAATGTTTAAGCCCTTCGTATCACCCTGTGCAAATCGAAAAATTCGAAATATGTAATTCCATCCACCATCAGCTGGTTATTTTTCGTCATATAATTAGCGAAAGCAAAAGAGATTCGTTAAAAATGACAACTTGGTACTTCCGCGCAATTCAATCGTTCCTTTTTGGTTGAGATTTCATCCGTGATAGTTATACTTTGGATATTTGTGTCATAGGAACATTTTCGTAAAAGTCCAATTATATCACATAGTTCGCAGTTTACCAAAATTGATAACGAGGTGTTCCTTTCGGAAAGTCTCACAGGAGAAAATATAGAAGAAACTGAAACCCGCGTTCGATCGGCATCTTCATTAGGCGTAGCTCTATCGTAGTGTTTTAAAAACCTACGCCAGAAGAAAGACAAAGAAAAACTATACAAAATTTCTGTATAGACAAAAATTATTGCCGCTTCCATATATTTAGTGGTGTTCCTCGGTCCCAGTGCCTATTGTGTCCACCCAAAGTGCGATCGAATAGATCGACAGTGCGGTGCGAAACTACGGAGTATACCACATTGATACCCAATCCATCTAAGAGCCACGTGACCGATTTGCTGATTTGCTGCAGGTTATAGTCAAGAAGTGTCAAACCTTAAGCAAGCCTCCAACTCCGAAACGACACACGACCACGTGGGTCCACTGTTCGTGGATCAAGAGAGGTTGGTAAACGCTCAATCCATGCCTTTCCACAAACACCAGCCGAACGTACCGAATCATACAGTATACACGTCACCATTCCAAACCAGTTTGATCTAGTTTACGCTGATAACACAACGTTTGCAAGTTCCCGCTAGAAAGGTTATCAGCACAGCTAATTTCATCGCACCTGCTGTTTGAAATTACATCTCCATCACCAAGCAAGACATAAGCCTACATAAGCACAATTCGAATCTAACATAGCGACCAGAACCATCATCATTCATCACCTATCGATTATACATCGAATTATATATGTTAATATATAACCAAGTTATTCATCTAGCTTAATTTTGTTCATTCCGCTCAGCTGCTCATTTTAAAATTTAGTATAAAGATAAGTATTGATAAATTGAATATTATGTAAGATAGTGTCACTTGCAAAAGAATATTTTTTTAACTTTCGTCCCAGCAGTTAGCTTAGAGATCGAGCACCCTCTCATGAATGCTGTGCACACCATCCATCGGAGGAGCAAGCCGTCTTCATAAAGCAACAACAAAAACAAAGCTGCCTACAATAAAAAAAAAAAATTAACACAAAGTCGGTGAGTCATAAATTTCTTTTGTAATTGGGCGATCATTGTTTTTGATAGATCATATATATATATCCTACGGATATTAAGATACACTTTTTTTTAACCTTGAATTTAGTACTATTTTTCTCATGCTAGGATATTATCTTGTAAGTAAAAATATTATAGTTTTTGAGACAGCGAGCCAAATGAGCATAAGAGAAACAAACGAAAAAACGACAAAAGAGAATGAGCTAGTATATAGATAAAACCATATTAACATAACAAATAAAATCAAATAAATTACGTATACGCCAGAGTGTGCATGTGTTAGTGCGAGAGTACAAAAAAAAGTAAATAAAGGAGAAAGGTACTCAATTTCGAGTGAATATCAATATTAACTAAATTAGAGCTATTAATGATTGTACTCAAACATTAACACATATACTACAACCGAATACGTAAGATGAGAAATTAAATTAAAGTAAAACAATCATATCACAGAATCATATCACATTAGTTATATAATTTTTTTTTTTTTTTGATATAAGCTATAATTTGGAATTAAATGAATTAGGAAATTCAATATATTTTACATTGAAATTTAAAATAAAAGAAAACGAAAAAGGAAAGGTTAATATTCTTTAATTAGAATTACCCTTCATAATCGCCAAGAATAAGTCAAAATGAAATATTGAGATAGTTTGAGTGCGAAAGGGGAGTGCAACAATGGAGTGTATTCGACGAAAAGCGAGTAGATTTTGAGGATTTATTCGACTTCAAGTAAGGGGCTTTCGCCAGAGATTTTTGCGAGGCGTTAGCCATGGACGGTTACTATTTTTGTTTTTAATAGTTGACTGTGGGAGGGCTACGCAATGGGAGTCAAATAACACCTTATGGCTTCCTTACGAAGCCCTTTGGATATTATTTTTTAATTTTTCCAATCCCGCCAGAATGACTGAACGGATCTGGATGAAGTTTGGAATAGGAATGGATTAATATTATTTTATGTTGAAAAAACTCTTTGGCGAATTAACCATAATGCATTACCTTAAAAAAGGTTAAAGTGAGCCAATTTCAAAAGATAGACATATACCACGACAGACATTTTTTGAATAATGAAAAGAGAAATAAATTCTTTCGAACATATTTTTTGGTTACTTGAACCTTTTAAGCATCGCACGCAACGGAAGTCCTCAAATATGAATAATTTTCCCCGTTTTTGTAACATTTTTCACTGACGCTCCTATTGGTCGTACCGTAATTTTATATACTCGACAAATGGAATATCCGACGCAAAAATAATTTTTCAATTCGAACCAGTAGTTTCTGAGATTAGCGCGTTCAAACAAACAAATTCTTCAGCTTTATATATTAGCATAGAAGTATAGAAGTGTAGATAAAAAAATATGAAATGCATAATCTGACTGGTTGGATCTCATTTTTTCTTATAATTTCAAATCATTGTCTTCGATGAAAGAAGCAAATACAATTTTTTTTAGGAAAAAACATTTAAATATTTTACTTATTCAGTATATTCGGCAAATGCCAAATGTGCTCCAACTAACAGAAATATCATTTTACATGTTTTATAAACAAAGGTCTTAAATTTTTAACACATGTAGGTAATAACGCTAAAAACTTTATATTTAATAAAATAACTAACAAAATATTATTTTCATTTAAAAAAAAAGCTAACCGAAGACAACAGAGAATATCAGGAAAACAAACAAACATTTTTAACTTTCCTTTCCAATTAACTTAAACTTTTAAATTACAATACGTCGCACAATAGGGCAAAATGACAAATAGCTGGCATTAAATCAACCAAAAGAGCTATAGACACTTGAAGTTTGGCCCAAATCTTTTTGATACGCGTCGCTTGCATTTGCAAATGGATCGTGGGAAATAATAATTTGCTAACTCACTAAATTACAACGTAGCACATTTGAATGCGACGTGTTAACTGGTTTTAATTTTGCCAAACTAAAAATAAATAGCAATTAACAATACAAATAGAAAACAGACCGAATTAAATTTTTGACACATCGCCATCGAGCAATACATACATACATAAAATGATAAAAGTGTATTTTTGGTGGAAGACAGGAGATTTCTTTTTAACTACAGTGACTTAAAATACTGTGTCAACAAAACGAAAATAACGGAAGATACACGACCTAATACTTTATCATACTATTTCGATTTATTTAAGATGCTTATAAATAAGTGCTTACGTATTAGGAACATTGCGCATTTGTCTTACTCCAAGAAAAACTACTATAAGTGTCCCGTTTCCCAGGACACCAATAATGAAGATAAATGCAAACAGGACCGGTACGATATAAGTCTCCGGCCGGTGCACATACGGTACATAGGGTATTTCTGTTGAAGTTGTGTTTTGAATAAGGAATTCTAGAATATCGTCCTTAGCTGCTCGTCTAATGTCATTTTGAATGGAAAATGTTGTGGATGTGGTATGTTCTAGGAATGAGACGTTCTCATTTGTGCCATATGCATCTAAGCCATAGTGCTGGATATCCTTCATGACCATTCCACTTTAATTGTTTTTATAGGTGTTGCTTCCGATTGTTGTGTATTGCAGAGGGTTTTGTCTCTTGTGCTTGATATTAACGTCGTTATCAGATTTTTTCAGTTTTCTTGTCGTTTTCTTGTTCAAGGAACCTGGTTCTAGAACAATATATTTCTATATTGTAATCAGCAATATTTATAGTTTTTTAAGAAATTGTTGATGTTTAATTTTAGATAATTCCATTTTGGTTTTACCTGAAACGAAAGTACCAATAAAAATAAATGAATGTGTATGATTAACTTGAAGATAATAAAATCAAAAATGTCTGTGTAGCGTACACAGATAAGAAGGGGAAATAAAATTGAATTTAATTTTTTTACTATTTACAACATCAAAGAAATTGGTGAGATAAGGCTTAAGAGCTTAAGGCAACAAATTTGTTCCCTAGTAAATTGAAATTATTATAAAATATTATAAAATTTTATATTAAATCAACTATGATCGCATCATTATTACTTTTGTTGTCATTATTAAATATTTTGGTAATAATAGACTTATGGTAGCTAAAATATAATATACATAATATAATGCATTTCAAGATTTCTAGCAGCCTTATAAGAAATGCGCCAATTGTAGCACCGCTTGATGGTTGTGAACTGGTTTGTAAATTTAAATTGTCTCTTAACACCTAGTACGTAATTATAATAATAATAAATGAAAATATGTACGATATATTTTTAAACTCCAACACATTGATCTTAAATTATTTTTAGATTTTATAAAATTTAAAATTATAATAACTGCTAGATGCATTGTAGAGGTTAGATTTTAGATAATAAGTATAATACAAAATTATCAAATGCCAAAATAAATACGAGCCAGTACCTGTGCCGTGATGGTTAGGGCGTACGGCTGATTTCATCCATCCAGTCATGAGTAGAGTACATATGTATGTCGACGGCGCGAACCCATATGATTAAATTGGGCAATAAAGAGATCAGCTGGGCCAGATGTAATAATTATAGCGGAATTTCAAAATAATTCCGATACACTAATTCCTATTTTGAGCCACATCATGAAAAGTTGTATAGCTCTGCCTCATATTCCTCTGTGTTGGAAAGAAGTCAAAGTTGTCTTTATTCCCAAGGCTGGCAAACCTAGCCATGTTAATTTTAAAGTTTTCAGACCTATAAGTCTATCATCATTCCTTCTAAGAACTTTTGAACGTCTGATTGATATACACCCAAGGGAGAACATTGATAAATAAGTACCTACTATCTAATGCTCAACATGCCTATACAACAAAGGGAAATTTGTAGAGACTGCTCTACACACACTATTTCGTAAAATCGAATACTCCCTTCATCACAAAGAGTACACCTTGGTAGATTTTCTAGATATAAAAGGAGCGCTCAACAACGTAAACACATCCGCAGTCACTTCTGCGCTGTCATCATTGCATGTAGGTAGATAAATCGATTAGTTAGTTGATAAATAACATTCTGATAAGCAGAATTATGAACTCCAAACTGGGCGTATTTACTACACCGGAAGGCGGTGTCCTTTCTACTCTCCTCTGGAATTTAGTGGTGAATGAACTACTAAGTGCATTAGAACGAGAGGGGAACAAAGTGATTGCCTATTCAGACGATGTTGCCACAGCTGTATCAGGAAAGCATCTCAACACACTAAAAGAATTAATTCAAAATGCTTTGAACAAGCTCACTATTTGGGCAGATCGTTGTGGACTTAGTATAAACCCTTAGAAAACAGAACTTGTTCTCTTCACGAGGAAATAAAAAGTCCCACACATAGACCCTCCCAGTAACGGATTTAGACTTGATGCCGACTTCTAGGCCCTGTTTATCGCGCCGCCCTTAATGTTAGAATAAATTAAATTCATTTTGTTACAATATTTGTATCTTTAATTTATAATAACTTTATTTCGTTAGAATATAATTTTTAATTATAACTAGTAAATATTTCAGTCATGTAAGTAATAAACGTTAAACAAATAAATAATTTTTTTTTTTTTTAATATTAATCAATTTCAAAAATTTTTTTTTCTGGCTTTGGTCCTAGCAAAAATATCAATTATATCATCAAACTCAATTTCTTGGACTAGTTGAGCTTCAGTAGACAGTAACGCAAGAGCATTAAGTCAATCTTGACCCATACTGGCACGTAAATAGATTTTTACTCTTTTTAAAGTAGAAAAAGATCTTTCTCCTGAACAATTTGTAGCCGGAATACTCAAAAAAGTACGTAAAGCAATATCAACATTTGGGTAAACATCTCGAAGACTACGTGAATGTAATACATATCATAACGATAATAATCTTGGACGCCAGATAGTGTCTTGGCTTTTTCTTCATATTCAGAAAATTGTCTGTCTATCATGTCCTGAAGAAATAGAGCCAGAGAACTATAGATTTGCACAACGGATGATAAATCAGTTTGAGATTCTTGAAGCTTCTTATTAGCAGCATTAAATCGATATAAAATTACATTCCAAACGATGACTAGAATTGCTGTTTCTAAATGCTGCAACTTTCGTTGCAATCCCGTAGCTTCAGACCGTGTAGTCGGTTTCTCATCTTCGCTTTCAGCAATAAATGCCAGTGCCAGTAGGTATTTTGAATTTCTAAATTCGTTTTGGATAGTTTTTTTTAATTTTTGTAAAAACTGATTCGTTGTTGCCAAATTTGTAGTTTGTTGCATGTTTAATTATTTCGCAAAATGTTCGAAAGGGAGTAGGTGGGTAAGTCATTCGTAGCCTTGCAGCTAGGTGTTGCTACTTGATATTTAAGATGTAAGAAATAAAATCAAACAAATTGGCGACAAAAATGATGTTTTAATATTTCAAGGGAATATTCATATTTTTTATGTTTGGTTGAAACAAAAATCTTCATAGGTAGATTTTTACTTAATTTAATGAAAAAAATAGCAATATCACCACCGAAATAATTATTTTCACGTACAAAAAAAATTGTCGTTCATGTAAAATAATCTTTTTTGTGTTCAATATTTGTTTAAACATTTAAATTTGAACTGAATTTTGTTAAAACGTTTAGAAATAAACACCTAATAACTTTTGCAAATTTCGATATTATTAAGATTTAGTAGTTTTTAAAAGCTTTGTAAGCATATGATTAATTTCAGTAATGAAACTAAAAGTAAAGAGCATCATTTGATAGAGACTATAACTGATCTTTAAAAAAAAAAAAAGTTTAATCATAGACTGAAAAGTAAATAAAAAAATTGAATTAAAAAAAAATTAAAAAAAAAACAAAAATTAATCTGAACTTATTTTTCAAGGCAACTGTCTTTACTTTTTTTCGTCTCTGAAATTTTGGAATTTCAAAAATTTTACCGCCCCTCAAATCATGCCGCCCTAGACCCGGGCCTCGCGGGCCTAGGCATAAATCCATCACTGGACCCTCCCTGCATAAACGGAATTCCGCTTAAATTCTCAGATAAACGCCTTATTCTAGATAAGAAATTAAGCTAGAAACCTCACATACAAGAGAGAATTAATAAAGCCACAGTAGCTCTATCTATTCTCTTGCAAAAAAGCCATGGGTAACTAATGGGGTTGACAAACCCACATAACACTGGCTATACTTATCGGTCATCAGACCGATCCTAACTTGTGGTGTAGCGGTATGGTGGACTGCACTAGAAATAGCTACCAACCTCGATAATCTAAGTAAAGTCCAAAGAACTGCTAGCCTAATTATGGGTAGTGCAATTCGTTCAATCCCCACCGCAGAGCTGGAAGTTCTGTTCAATTTCATGCTGATAGACATTTTTAGTAAAAAAAACTGCCGCTAATACAGCAATTCTGAACTCATTCAGATCACTAACCTGCAACGTCGGCCACATGACACATCATCTTCGTTTTGATATAAACTTTGAAATGAAGCTTAGAAGATTGGGTTTGTTTGCCGCTCAATGTCGAAGACCCGATGATATTTGGTAGGCCGCAGTGCTGCCGCTTCTCGATGCCAATTGGCTGTTGAATTGGCAGAATTTCTTCGTAGGCCAGAACTAAAAGGAGGTAGGAAGAGGGAGGACAGGAATTGGGTGAAAGATAGAAAGGTAGGAAGAGGATGGAAGAATAGAGGATAGAAAATAAAAGAAAGAAGAAACAAAAGTAAGAAGAAACAACAAGAAGAAAATGGCCCAAGAAGATGAGGAGAAGGGTGCACTTTGTCCGCTGCGGGGGTCACGGCATGCTTGTGATGCTCAGCTAAGGCTCGTCGGAACATGGGGGTTAATCTCGCCTCCGCAGACGAACTGCTCCAGTTTAAAAAAAAACGTATATCATGCCGGTAACGATAAAGATAATAAAAAAATTCCGAAACCACCACTTGCTTATTCATCACACTTGAGCCTGCTGGTGTCTGTGCAGTTTGACCTGTTTTGTTTCCCGCCCCTCCATGGAACCCTGTAGGCCTCTCAATTGTCCGGATCCCCCTTTGGTTTTTTTTTCAACTCGATCAAAGCATAAATACACATTCAAATTGGTTTTTGACATAAAGTACGCATAATTTTTATTCATAAGTACATATATTTAACATTAGCTTAAGCGAGCGAGAATTCAAATTAAAAATGAAATATACACGAATGACAAATGAGTTGATTCAAGAAAATTAGATACATTAGTATATTTAGTCTCAAACGTCTTACCCTCCGTACTTACCTAAACCTATAGATAGAGCTCTATTTACAAGTAAATTAGAAGGGGCAAAATCTTGCATCCCGCGGCCGACACCTGGAAAGGATTTCCCCGCGGAGTCTTACCAACAATTGCCGGCGTCTTTCTTTGATATTACAAAACAACTATAAAATTTACTTTACTCTCTCTTTCGCTGTTAAGTAGAAATAAAGAATTATTTCAAAAAAAGAAAAAAACACAATATATATATGTATATGTATCTGGTTCTAGAGCTTCTTCGGTTCTTCGGGACGGCCCGCTGGGGTTCCAAAGCGAACTCAGCAGTTTCTTGCCGCTTCAACGGTTTCTAGTTAGACGTACTTTGGGCCTATAGCGGCTCTAACGGGTATACGGCGTGAACAGCTCTAACGGCGTGGATTTGAATATATATATGTATATTGATATCTAGGCTTTTTCTTTAAACTTTAATTGGCATAAATAAATCCAGAAAAAATTTTGAAAAATCCAAAAAATAAAAAATAAAAGGGGTGACGCCCTGTACTGCCCTCCCACGGGAACTAAATTATACAAAAAAGTTGTCTAAAACGACCTTTGCCTTAACTTCTCTAAATTGGCTTACTTGGCCAACCGGGAATTCACGGGCTTTTTGTCCACCTTGAAGTGACGACTCTGTTGAAGGCCGCTGTCTCAACTCCGTTTCCTGGATCTAAGTCACCCTGAGCAAGAACACAAAAAAAACAAATAAGTTCTATATTGCCCCTTTCCTCCAAACTATCACTATTTTATTGCACAATTAAACCTACCCTTTCAAGAAATCACGCTCGGTAAAACAAAAAATTTGTATTTAAAAAAGATGAACGTCTTATACTTCGCCATTTTCAACCGACCCGTACTGACAGCTAAGCTTTAAGCCAACATGGTACGAGTTCTTTTTATTTATGTTAATACGCTTGTAGATGTTAGTATTAATTTTTGCATTTATTACTTTGTTGCTTTTTTTTTGTTTGCCTAATCTGTATTTTTGTTGTTGTTTTATTATATGCTTTTGTTTATTTTTAAAAGACAACTAGTAAAGTAATGTTTTATTACAACAAAAAACCTACTGACTTGTTTCAATTTTTCTTTTTATCAGACAACATGAAATCCACAAACCATTGCGTGCGATGCTTAAACGGTTCAAGTAATCAAAAAAATATGTATGAAAGCATTTATTTCTCTTTAAATTGTGTGAAAAATGTTTTTTAAGGTAATGCATTATTGACAATTACTCGCCAAAGAATTTTTTTTAACATAAAAGAATGTTAATCCATCCCTGTTCGAAACATCGTCCAGATCCGTTCCGTCATTCTGGCGGGATTGGAAAAATTAAAAAAAGCTAACCAAAGGGAACCATACATTTACCGGGATAAAAAGTAGCCTATGTGCTAAAGGGCAATATTAGCGTGAAGAAACAGTAGCGTTGATAAAATTAACGACCTTATTTTAACTAAACTTCCCGGAAATTCAGTTACCTACACTTACACATCTATTGATAAATGTAATGGATCAAGAAAATGCAGACCATTACCAACAGGAGTTTCTTAATTCACATTCCATTCCCCCAAGTTAAAAATATGTAGGTGCCCTAATAACTTGAATTAGAAATCTTAAACCACGAAATTAATGTAACGTAGAAAGGACCTTTATAAAAATTGGTGGACCGGTTTTTTCACTAAAGCAGTTAAAAAAAATTAAAATTTTGGTTGGTAGCATATATCTCAGGAACGGATAATGCATTTGACTTCAAATAAATTTTATTGTGTACAATGTTATGTGGTACAGATTTGGTATAAATTTGAAAAAGTTCAGCATACCGTTATTTATTTTAAATTGAAAAACTAAACAAACATTCATTGACGGTAGGTAATATGTACATATATTATAAAATTCATTTGAAGTTAATAGTGTTATCTGTTCCTGAAATAATTGTGACAAACCAAAATTTTCAATTTTTCTAAATGCTATAATGCTTGATAAATTAAAAAAATCCTTTTTGCATCTTTTGAAGACATACATTTAAACAGAGTTGATATTAAATAAGTGCGCGAAAGGATAGAAAGTAATAAAGAAAAAATATTAAAGAAATTAAATAAAAATAGGAGTGATAAAGAAATTAATGCTTACTATACTAAAATAAATAATCCAGAGCGATTTGATAAACTAAAAACAAAACATAAAAAAACAAAAGTTATAAAACAAAAAGACAAGAAAGTTACAATAAGACCACACGTACGAACACAAGTTTTGCAAAAAGACCAATTCAGGACGAAAAAAACATTCGCGACCATCCAATATGAAAGCAGTAGTGATACTCCTAATGGTTATTTTGTACAAGCAAATAACGGTAGTACGACCGCAGAAAATACAAATTAGTGAAATTTAACAAGAATTTTTAATAATAGAAAGTGAAACCGAAGAACTCATAGAAAAATATAATACCATGATACATTTAATTAACTTAACCCATTATAAGGGATTAATCGAACAGTTAAAAGCACAATTAAGTGAAATAATTAAATTAGAAAAAAAAATGATTTTCTAATCCCACATCATATAATTAAAAGAGGATTAATAAATTTAGGAGGTATTGGCTTAAAACTTATATTTGGGACAATGGATGACGGTGATAGAATAAAAATAGAAAACGAACTTAAAACAGTGGAAGAAAATAATCATAATGCCATATATAACTTAAATAAACAAATAAAGATAAATGATCATTTTAATAATCAATTTGAAACTTTAAGTGCCTTAATAAACCAAGGCATTGAAACAATAAATAAATTAAAAAATAGAAGTAATGATATTGATAACCTTCGTATAAAAATAGAATTCAATAACAACATAAAAGAAATTAAAGAAACTTTAGGAAAAATAGAAGACGTAATACTGACAAGCAGAACAGGAATATTAACATAAGACATAATTAGAAGCCAAGAAATTAAAGAGAGTAATATCACATTTGAAAAATTGAAAGAATTAAAAATCAACTTAGCAACTTACAAAGAAAATATATTAGTAATTGTATTAACTCCACAATATTCCAACCAAAAGTTTAATAAAATATATATTCAAAACATTCCGATCAATAATAAAATTATAGATTTACAAACAAATAAAGTTTTAGAGTTAAATAAAACATTATTTTATGTAACAAAAGAAATAGAAAATTTACAAATATTAAAAGACGATTGTATAGACAATATATTAATAAGCAAACAAATAAAATGCAAAACTAAAGAATACAAAGGAAAAATGTTATAATAGAAAAAGAAAAATATTTAATAATTAAGAATCTGGAAAAAAAACGAATTACAACAAAATTGTAACAATTTAAATTATATAGCTATTAGAAGGAAATCTATACTTCTGTACTAATATATAAAGCTGAAGAGTTTGTTTGTTTGAACGCGCTAATCTCAGGAACTACTGGTTCAAATTGAAAAATTCATTTTGTGTTAGAAAGTCCATTTGTCGAGGAAGGCTATAGGCTATATAACATCTCGCTGCGAACAATAATAGCGAAGAACCAGTGGAAAATGTTGCAAAAACGTGGAAAATTATTCATCTTGAAGGGCTTCTGTTCTTTGTTTCAACGCGCTGATCTCAGGAACTGCGTGATCGAATTGAGAAATTCTTTTTGCGTTGGATAGTCCATTTGGAATTTTTTAAGTTTTGTTAAATTACGCTACGACCAATAGGAGCGAAGCATCAGTGAAAATGTTGTAAAAACGGGAAAAATTATTCATATTTGAGGGCTTGCGTGCTATGCTTAAACGGTTCAAGTAACCAAAAAAATATGTAGGAAAGAATTAATTTCCTTTAAATTGTCTAAAAAATGTCTGCCATAGTATATGTCTATCTTTTAAAATTGCCCCACTTTTTTAAGAGTGAAAAGAGTTTTTTCAACATAGAATAATATTAATCCATCCCTGTTCCAAACTTCATCCAGATCCGTTGAGTCATTCTGGCGGGATTGGAAAAATTGAAAAAAAAATGTATCCAACGGAAATCTGTACATTTTACCGGGATAAGAAGTATATATATATATTATATATGCTATAAATTTTCCTTTAAAGTTACTTTTAATAGGGAAAGGGGAAAGTATTCATGTTGAAAATAAAATTGAAATTCATCGCAATTTAGGAGAAAGAGTTACTAGCATTTAGGATTTAATATCGAAAGTGTAGATTTCGTCGAAATAGAAAATATACATAGATATTATTAATGGATGTGTCAAAGGGCGTGAAGAAACAGTACCGTTGATCAGTCAGGAACGGATAATGCCATTGACAGTGGTACAGATTTGCAAAATATTTCTTGAATTGAATATGTCAAGTGTGGTCAATCATTTTAACTTAAAATTTATTTTATTTTTGCATAACACGACTGTCAACAAATGGTACACTTTTAACAAATATCGAATGACGAAATAAACTGACATTTTTTACAATCAATAAAAACTACAAAAAGCTTTAACAAAAATTTTGTTGTTAATAAAATCTTCACAATTCAAATTCACAAGTTCTCAAATTATGAATAGTGGGAAGTTACATATCAGTGTGAGTCGCACCCAGCCACTTTTTAAAAACGTAATCTAAATTGCGATCATAATAACCGAAATTGAAGAGGACAAAGTCGCGGGAAACAGCTAGTTACTTAATAAAAGCAGAGAACTGTAAAATTTCAATAAACAATGTAATTAATAAAAAAAAGTATTACAAAGAAGAAAAAATATTACTATACTAATAATAATAATACTTTTTAAATTAATATTTAGAAGAAATCAAGTATGAATCCATTGATAACTGAAATAAATAATAGGGCGCCAATGTCAACAGTTTTTTTGTACCAAACACAAACTCGAGAAATCGGGATCAATAAATTTCGCAAAAGTAAAAAACAATTTCCCATCTGAAATCTGAAAATTCTTTGAAAATAACAAAAACATCCCTAAGTATGCATAGTCCATCAACATTAAATATGCAAAAAAAAATAGAAATGGTGGTTGTTATCGATGAGTTTTGGTTGAAAATCAGAAATTTTAATAATTAATTAAAATAGTTTAAACTTATTTCCTCACCCTAAAATTGTGCAATTAAGTGATATTAAGCGATTATCTATAATATACAAATATTTTGGAGTAAAAATTTAGTGGTCTGTAATATAAAGTAGAGCCCTTAAATACTTAAATTTTGAAAAAAGATTAATGTTAGCTCCCAGAATTGTAGTATATAAAAAGCTAGGTATATAAGGGGGGCATGCTGTCCCCCTGCAACCCCCCTGCTTGCACACTATAGGCATTGGGGTAGATGCGAGGCTGGGTGTATGCAAAGTTTCTTTTGAATTTAAATAAGATGTTTTGAAAAAAAATTATTTATTCTATAGGTAATGTATATTCATCTAATAAAATTAATTAAGTTAAAATATTTGTTTTGTTAAATTCCAATTTTCTCGAAAACTATTTGACATAAATTCATATAGTTTTCGGTTTTTGATTAAGAATAAATTAAAACAACGGATTTTAAATCAAAAAATGTTTATATTTTATTAAAAATTTGAAAAATAACACTTTAAAACTATTTTGTAGCTTTTTTTGGACAAATTTTGGTTTTAAAATTAGTTCTTTCGAAAACTATTCGTTTTTTTTTATTGATTTAAAATAAAGCTGATGGAATAGACTGTTGAATTAAAAATATGTATCATACTTAATTTTACGTATAACCGTTATTTTTTAAAAATTCGTTTTCCGATCAAAGCATTTTTATTTTAAATTGCCCCTACCGCCTAAACGGGGCTAGATAGACCCCCCCCCTTATTTTGAGCCCCCCTACAAAATACCGTTATCAAATCTTGGCGCCCTAGTTATCATACTCTCTCCGACACTTCAAATGTATTTTATTTTCAACCTACTCGTAATGCACTTGTAAATACCTAAAAAATGGTAAAATATTGACGAATATAGAATTGAAATTCTTACAATAAATACAAACCTACAATATTTCTAAAAATATTGGTAAATATTGTTTTCAGAGTCAATCTCTCTGATGATATTTTTTATGTTACTAAAATTGTTATCAACTAACATCAAAATGTAAACAATTATTATCAGGAACGCCAGTGTAAGTCGCACCCAGCCTCTGTTTAACTTCCCATAAGCAGTTATTTTTATATTGTTTTAAACTTGTACAGACAGTTTTTACAAATCTTAGTTGTATTAAAAATATTTGAGACTGGCCTTATATTATATTATTAATATTTTTTATTTCGATGAAATGTAGTGTAGATTGAAGAAGTTATACTTGTTCAAAAACACCAAATCCAATGAAAATTACATAAGATTGTACTAGTTTTTTTCCCATAAAAAAATAAAATAAATTAAAGTCTATCCGTGACTCCTTTTATTAACATAATCTGCTTCGAAGACAAAACAAAAAATAAATAAAAACCTTAGTCATGCCAAAAATAAATAGTGCATTTTAAACAAAGGTGAAAATAACGAAAAAATTATAGTTTCTTACACTTTCAGAATTACTATATTATACATTTAAAAATTATAATGAAGCAGTCCCGTAGCCTTGTTTATTTAGTAGGTATGCATTCATTTTTATTTTAATCAATTTTATCATTCGAAATCTAAAAGTTATCGCCTTGTCTACTTGTAATATTCTAGCCGTTTTTTTCGCTCGCCAGTCGCTAAAGACATAACTACTAATATGCGACACGCAAAATTTTATTTCTTTAAACAACAAATAGTTCTCGGAGTTTGGACCTAAGAAAGTAAGTCCTCTGGCTCTCGAGTAAATTGAAATTTTGAAAAAGAAAAGACTTTGAAATAACTGTAGAGAGAGAGAGACATATGTATTACATTCACTGAAAGAAACCGTAGTTTGTATCTACAAATTTAGTAATGCATGCAAATAGATGATAAATCGAAGTATAAACATTTTTTGGGAGATTTTTTGTAGTTCATACTTGTTTCATTTGGATGCATTTAAACTATTACATACTTTATTCTGCAGTAAATACAAGGTGTATTTGGCTACTACAAAAATTTATTTGCCCTTTAGTTTCCATTATTTTGATTTCTCCTTCGAGTTGAAGAAAATAATGAAAAATGACTTAAAAGCAATTTTAGTATTTAGATACTTAAACGCTTTACGTGGAATTTTATATATATGATATGTTACAGCGTCTACCGAAAATTTCTTTGGAAATTGACTGAAAATTCAAAATTACATCTTACTTTTAAAACACCACTCCTAATCCCTATCCCCAATTAATACTCTATATGCTGACCGCATTGAAACGTCATGTCATGTATATTTAAACATCTACTTCTGTATGTACGTAATTAATGCAAGGCATGTCTTACTGCAATTGAATACTTAAAAAAAACTACAATCAAGTTGCAAAAAAGTAATTCTTGTGCAATGTGCGACTATGCTTAAACTTTGCTCCAAATATCTTCATCGTTAGCAAAAAATGTAAAGCAATTCATTATTACTATCAATTTGTATATTCCATTCAGAGGACTTCCTAACCTATGGAGTGAACTCAATTTAGCTAAAAGCTTTTATCTCTTTAACCAAAATTAATACTAAGTGATATGATACCAATATACATATACAGCAGTTACGAGGAAAAAGATAACTATACATGCAACTTGAATGCTGAAATTCTTAAATATGTAAGCTAAAGCAAACACTGTTTATTCACACCGGCCGGCGCGGCGGCGGCGTTCGTTTTATAAAGTTCATATTCTCTTACCAACGACTAAAATTGATTGTTTGTATAGGTAGGTAAATGTTATTAGCCGTGTTGTATTGGTAATTGAAAATACTAGCTAGTAAAATTTTACATGGAAAACAACAACACCTCAAAAGTGAACAAAAAATAAGCTAGTGTTTATCCATAGTAATTTAGTGAAGATAGAGTTTCATCTAGTTAAATGTAGGGGCAGTCAAGAAGTGCAAAAAATATGCAAATGCTGGCAACATGAGGGTGTGTTCGGTAACAAGTACACTTTTTTTAAGCTTCGCCTGCATTGAAAAGTGCAAGCGATCCACAAATTTCAAACCAAACATTTATTTGGTTTGAAATTAAAAAATGCAATTATTTCGTTCAAAAATTTATTAAAATCAATACTTTACAAAATTTTTTACACTTTTAGGAACAATTCATAAGAGATAATATAATTTTTTTTAGGATTAGTGTATTTTACCATCACATATTGTGGAAAATTTTTTGAAATATGCTTGTTCTCATTAAAAAGCTGACAAAGGTTGCTTCCATTAATGCATGGTTGTGAAAGTCTGACGAATAGTTGTTATGTTATGTTAGGGATAGATTACCAATAAAACGCGGCTATTGTAAATGAACTCTACAATTATTTTACTTAACAGGTAGGTATAAGATATATTTTTTTTTTGTTCACTTCAGAAATTCGATAATAAGTGCATTAATTATTTGTAGTAAGATAAGGATTATAAACTTACACATGCACCAAACAAACAATTATTAAAACAAAAAAAAATTCAATAAAGTTAAATATTTATAGATAAAAAAGGAAAAATTATAAATACCACTGTAACTGCTACTGTATACATACATACATGGGGCGATAGTTTTAAACAAAGTTTTTAATCCCAACATAGTTGCATGTTAAAATCAATAGATGCAGTATTTAAATAATTAAATTAATTAAATTAAAAGACGAGCACCAATATGGCCATTTAAAAGTTTGTATATCAGTGGCGAGGCGTGAATAATTTCAAAAGGTAAGTCGGAGAAAAATTGGTCACCAAAATATTAAATTCCAAATGATTACTTGAAATAATTTCGTGTAATGTGTATCTGCGTATCAATCTGTATGAATCTTTAAAAGTTCCAACTATTCCAACTGAAGTTCCAAATAAAAATATAATTATATAATATAGATACCAATATATTGTGATACAATAAATTAGACTAAATGGCTGAAATATAGGCAGTAGACTGTAAACTTACACATAAGAATTACTCTTTTAAATCAAAATTATAATAAATATACATTATATTCCGTAATTATATTAGCTTGCAACTCTAAAGAAATATCAAACAGTTATAAGAGTTTTAAATTGAAATTTAAAAAATTTTTCTTATATATTTATAATGTTGAAAGCTACCTATTCATTTTAGTTAACATAAAGTCTTATATTATAAATATAAATTAATCAAATTACTAAAGTTTTCTAACGAAAAACATTTCACACTTTAATTTTCAAGCTTTCAAATCTAAATTTTCAATATTCAATTTCACACCGAGTGTTGCACTGCGTTCTGCTTATAATTTGAATTTTTAAATAAGTATAATCCTGTTGCAACTTCCACATTTATTAGGGCCAAATGTTCGACTTTTTGAAAGTTGCAGTTGTTTTCTGGACTTTCTGCCAAAAATAAGTTAAAGCTAATATTCAAGCTACTGGGAAATGAAGTTTCAACCGTAACCTTTGAGATATAGGATCCACTCCAGTGGATACATTCATAAAATTAGTCGGGAAGAAGCGAGTTATTTTATTGCAGAAACATCTTCAACGTCAACCTGCCTGATACATGTTGATTCATAAGCGCAGTGATTGGGAGATGCACAGACACAGATTTTTTAAATAAGTCGAAGGAAACCGAGTTATTTTTGTTTCTATGAAACCCACCACGACCTCAAGCAACATTGACATGTGCACTGCGCATTGCGCAACACACATGATTCATCAGCTAGACTTTTGAGTCAGGTCAAAAGCATGGGTTGGGGATACACACAAATTCACCAAAAAATAAGTCGATGAAAACCGGGTTATTTTGTCCCTTAAGAAAGCGTGTATATTAAACAGATAGGTGTCACATTCAGTGAACAGTATATGAAAGAAGAGGAAAGAAAACAGATTTGTTCTATGCAAGGATATGTTTTGTAACCCGACCTATTTCGGGTTATTTTGTTGCTGGTATAGTGATGTATTTGCTTAGGAGCAGGTTGATAAGGAGACTAGATGTATTGTAGATAGATATAGATTTTATTGAATTAAAGTAAAATTTACATTACACACCAAAAATGTTTACAAAAATCATTATAGCATGGCAATTGCCGTCTGCCAGATTGACAACAAAACACAATGAATGTAAAAAGCCCTCAATATAATTACTAATATTAAAAAAGGTATTTATAATTATAATTTTTAACTATAAACAGTTCATGATAGCTTACAAATAATTTAAAAAACAGTGAATAGAAACACAATCAAAAATTTTCGTTCATTATAGCACTTCTATAACTAAGCGCAGTTTTGCAAAATTCGTTAAGATTGACAACATCCATTTCATTCAATAAACTTATCACTTCATCTTCCGATAGAAAGTCTTTTCTGAATACATTTCTTCTGATTTCTCTAAGAATGGGGCATTTTCCCAAGAAGTGGACAATATTCTCTCTTTCTGATAGGTTTCACATATTACACTCTAGCGGTAAATCAGGTCTGTGTGGTATGAAATTTAAATCTATTAGTTCACTACGTAGTCTGACCATCATATAGAAATCACACGGACATTATTGGAATCCTTAAAAAAGTTGTTCTCTGCAAGGTTATGATTTAATCTGCTGTAAGTTGTCCGGTACAAGGAGATGTTTTGTAACTCGACATTTTTCGTGTTATTTTGTTGCTGGTATAGTTTTATGTTTGTTAAGGAATAAGTTGAAAAGCAAACATGTGTATAGAGTAAAATTGAAAGTAAAGTTGTTAAAGTAATGTTGACAGCGTGTGCAGGTGTGGGATTAAATTATATTCATGTCGCCAGAAGCTTAAATTGTTAAGGATCTAATTTTCAAAAGATAAGTCGGAAATAATCGACTTATATGGACGCCTCGCCACTGTTGTATATAAATATTAAATCATTAGTATTACGTCTTTGATTAAAAATTTACATCTGAAGGAGTTGTTGTATTCTATGTTATCAGGGTGGAAAGTTGTAGGGGTCAGCTCAATTTAATACTTTCAGTGTAAATCGAGTACGTTTTCGTTACGTTCAAAACTCTCTATTTGATTAATATGAGTTTCATAAAATGGACTTTACACTTGAGGTGTGTAGTGTGTACTCAAGGTGTGGACTTACACAGTTACATGTACATACATAATAATTGTGCAGTTTTCAAAGAAGACTGGATATTTTATACACACAGGCAATTTAACGAAAGAAGAAGATTTGTTTTTAAATAATTCGCTAACTCGTTAACAATATGGTAGAAAGTCATTTTTGTTAAAAACTAAAAAACGTAATCAACTTATGTATAGGAATATTTTCTATTCTATAAAACTATTTAAAAGCAATTTCAACATAAATTATATTTTCACCATTTTTTTTATGAGTTTGTGGTTGGTATAAATGTGGGTCAGAAATCAGTTTTTTTCATATATTTGTTATTCGTTAGTTGTTTTTATGTAAGAAGCCCTTAAAACCTCACAAAATTTCTCACTTTGAAATACATTTTTGTATTGTTTCGAATAGTTATGTCAATATTCAACAGAACTGTAATTTTTTTTTTCGTGCTCGGCGTTTAGCTTACATTCATGGGATAAATGTTTGCTGTTATTTTAGTCTTAAGGACATAAATTGTAGATCAAGTTTTTCCGCATTGGTACTTATTGCCACAATCACGTGGGCACGAAAAATGTACATATTTAGCATTAATAATTTTTTATATTATTATATGTACCTATGTATATTACATATATTTAACGTCGAATTATAACTTAAAATAATTTTATAATTTGCATCGAATGTTCTAGTTTTTGGATAAATTAACTTTGAAGTCTTTATAACCATAAACAATATTGCAAACATTTCCCCATCTCGCTCACTCGTTAATGAAATTGCTTTTCCTCTACATAATCCGTCTCATCTACTGTGGTAAGTGCAGTTTTTTCTTTGTTTATGTTCTGCCAAAGGAACATGAACATCAATTTATACACAAATTAAAGGATATTTGTATTTATTTTATGTTTTTACACACTGAACCAAATAACGTAGGTCATATTGAGGAACGTTTTTTGTTAATCTTTAAAGAAACATTAATGTATTCAAATCGACGAAATTTTACGAAATTTTTAGTGGTATTGAAGAATAAATACTCAAATGACAAAAAATTATTCAACTGCTATAGCAGTTCAGTGTCTTCATTTTGACAATCCAGGAACTGTAGAATAATTCAAATCTTGTATAGGTATTATTCGTTTCCTTACCAAAACTTTGGTTCAGGCCATGCATTTTTATACAAAAAAAAAAAACAAAAATTGACAGGAATCGAACTTAAGACCCCTCACGTCCAGAGCGGAGATCTTACCAGGACACCACGATCTCTACTGATTTTCGATTTTCCATATTTTTTTATAATTTTTCTTGCGCTCTAAACCTTCTACTCTTATTCCTCTTTAATTAAAAAAAAAAATAAGAAAATCGGTCACCCGGTTTGGCTGGATAGTGAATGAACACAAAAAAAACAGACTTTCTTTTATATATATAGAAGAATATTTCATTTATAAAAATACAGAACACTATGCGGTGCTGTGTTAAATCGTGTAAAAACACATATAATAAGGATAAACAAATGTTTTCGTTTTACAAGTAAGTTTTGGCTCATATTCAATACAAAGTAATTTGAAGTGATGTTTTTAAGGTAATTACACTATCGTAAAATACTTCTTAATTGATATTTTATGGTATTTTTCCTTAAAAAAATTAAAAAATTTTGTTGAAAATAAAAATTTACTTTTATTATTATAAATTCTCGCACAGGGACTGATTAGTTTTTGTTGGTTATGGCAAGGCAAGGCTAATAGAACATTTTTTTGGGGAGAGTACGACAACTAGGGCGCCAAGATTTGATTACGGCCTTTTTTAGGGGGGATCAAAACAACCATTTTTTACTACTGGATGGGGGGGTCTATCTCACCCGTTTAGGCGGTAGGGGCAATTTAAAATAAAAATGCTTTGATCGGAAAACGATTTTTTAAAAATAACGGTAATGCTTAAAGCATACAAATAATTTTGAAGAGTAATTTTCCAAATTTTTCATGAAAAATAAAAATGTTGCTCTAATTAATTCTTAATCAAAGTCTGAAAACTATGTGAATTTATGTCTAAAAAATAACAAAATAAATATATACACTTTGCAAGCCTCGGACCTACTCCAATTCCTATAGTGTGCACGCAGGGGGTTGCAGGGGGGTAGCATGCGCCCCCTTACGTACCTCACGGTTTATTTCTCTTAAATGTTGGGTAATAGCTCACTTTTATTGGATTCTGTTATGCTCCAATAGACCGATCGTTCTGGAGCTGACTAGGGTTTATTGTAAGAAAACAAGAACTCCAAGTGTACATAGAAATCATACTCGATTTAAGATTACTGACCCTAGCCAAGTATCGGAAAACTCTGCTATTTTGCTTGGAGGTTTTCTTCCTAAAGTGCTGTTCTATTCAAAAAAATTTCCAATTGGATAAAATTGGGAAATTCTCCGAACATAGAATAGAAATTAATTCTAAGGAGTAATTTTAGTAATTTTCAAATTTCTCGAAAACTGTTAAAATTAAATTCATATAGTTCATTCAGTTTTTGATTAAGAATTAATTCAAGCAATGGATTGAAAATAATAAGATATGTATATTTTATGAAAATTTTGAAAAATTACACTTCAAACCATTTTTCGATCGGTTTTTTGATACATACATTGATGATAACACATAATAATTGATATACCTACCTATGTAAAAAAATCTGTTGTTTACTAAATTATTTTTTGGTGCAATGCTAATTTTGAACAATTTTGTATGTATTTTTGTATTTTTGTATGTTTACCTGATGTAGGGTAATGTGCATCGGAAACTATTGCGCAACAGGATACTAGCATACCTGAGCATGCTTTCAGAAAAGAGAAAAATGAATTTTCTCGCTGTTAGCACTTTTCCCCTAAATATATAATTTATTAAGAATTGTTTGCCCAAAGTTCAATTACAATTAGATTATTAGAATTAAGAATGCAGCAGTAGGTACTTTTTTCTTGTCGATAAATTGAGGATTAGGTATGAAATTCCAACGTTTTTTAATAATTTAAAAGCAAATTTCCAATAAAAAAAGTCAATATACATACATATACATAGGTATATGTATATTGTAAGTCCTGCCGTTGTTTTTTAATATTTTTTTTTTTTTCAATTTAGGTAGGTTTTTTTCTAAAATTGCCGTGCCTCCTTAACGTTAGCGAGTATTCGTTAAACTAAAAAGACTGTGTAATCCTTAAATTACATATCTTCGTTTTAAATTCAAATCACTCCAAGTATTAAAAAAAATAAAACTTGAAAATTGTACGATGAAATTGTTTAGGCGACTCTAATAAACATTCAACAGGATAGGAATGTAAAAAGTTAGGTTAATAATCATCCCATTGAACCTATAAAAACTCAAAGATTCGTCTACGGTTCTATTGAAACAGTTGCTATGTAAATACGTATGTATATATTTTGTACATACATATTATATCCATACATATGTGTATGTGTGTACAGGTGAGTAAAGTGAACACAGTCAAGTCATCAACATTTCAAATTGAAAACGAAGAAGAAAATTAGAGCTAGATATCTATAAACATACACATAAAGAGTGCCATTTCCCTATTAATGTGAATGTGATTGTACCTATTATAATTAAATCGATGTTTACAACACACTGACGAGGCACCGCAGATTAACTGTTGGTCGAAATTAATTGAAAGCCCTATAGGCGCTGCATACCAAGGCATTTTCAAATATACTACGATGTGCGATTATAGTGTCTACATACGTATGTATGTAGGTGTATTGCATAGATTGTTAAAATGGTGTTAATGTGTGTGTTCATACATACTATATACAATATACATAATATTGTATGTACGATCCTTCAAATATAGAGCTAATGATGAATGATGATGTTCAATAATGCTTCCTAAGAAGATCTGATGTGTAGCTATAAATGGAATAAAGGCCAAAGTAATAAAAGAAAATCATTAAATTGAAATGGTTCTTTTTATTATTACGTAGATTTATGTATAGTATGTATGTAGGAGTAGAGTAGATTGGAGACATAAACGTCAAGTATGTAATAGATAATTATACGGATTAGTATTCAACATCATTTGTATATGTAGGTGCAGAAGTTCATTTATGTAAACTTTTAATAAGCCTTATTTTGAATTAAAAAATTATTAAAAGCATTTACCTAAGCGATTGTCTAAACTAACTGCAATATAAAAGTTGGGACAGATATCAGGTAGGTACCTACCTAGGTATTTCATAAAAATTTTGAAAAATCACTCTTCAAACTTTTTTCAAGCTTTTTTTGGGTAAATTTTGGCTTATATAATGTTCGATGTACAATGTACATACAATATACATATATGTATGTATGTTATTAGTTTTTTTTTCTTGAAAAATATGAATTTTTTCACATGATTTAAATCTACATATGTACATTGTATGTAGCTGATCGAATAGAGTGTTAGCCTTTAAAAATGTATAATACTAAATTGCAAAAAAATTACCATTATTTTTGACAACTCGTTTTTCGCAGAAAACGCACGCTTCCATTGTAAAAAATATTTGTTTTTGATCGTTCTACAAAAAACAATTATCAAATCATGGCGCCTAAGTTATCGCACTCTCCCCTATTACTATTTGAAAGACATCCATGCTTTATCGAACCACAAAAATAATGCATTTATATACATACATTAATTTAATTTCCCGGAAAACAACGATAAAATTGTTACATTTTCGTTCATATTCATACATACCTACACACATACATAATGTGTATATATGTATATACCTAAAAGCAATTTTCTTATTTTATTGATTTTTATCAAATGTATGTAGGTACGTTGTCGTTGTCGCTTCAATGTTCCTAGAAAATACAAAGTTTTGTTCATATCCGATGATAGATGAACTTAACATCATAATAAAAAAAAATAACTTAAATTCAATTTTTGTTAAGAGTATTTTATAATTGACACAAATATTTCTTTTGAAGGGTTATTATTATTAACGTATTCTTGGGGGAATGCTCAACTTAGGCTGAATTTAGCCAGTATGTAGCCTACATTTTGATACAGAGTGAAACCGAACTATAAATGCTTGCATTCGAGAAAGCTAAACTATATCTGCTATAAGCCAAAAACATTTTTAATTGTTTAAGCTTTTTTTAATCGCTGTTATGAGATTTGAGCATTATAACACGATTTTTAATTGTAGGTATTACCTTGGTTCATATATGTATGTACATGTCAGGTCGGCTTTAATATCAATGTTATTATTAATCTATTGATTTAAAAAGATACTAGCTGACCTGAACTTCGTTTCGTCTAAATTTAACGCCTTAACATAAGCTCCAAAGTATAGTAATAAAACCCAGATAGTTCAAATTTTAATGTGAGAGAACACCCAAAATGGATGCAAAGCGTAATAATGAATTTTACAATCATCCGAAATTTCAGAACTTCACAATGAATTTTCCACCTTTACGTCATTCATCATTAAATCATGTGATTAAATGAAAAAAAATTTCTAATTTTCACAGAATAATTTTTCGATTTTAATAGTTTCCCGACAGATGTTTTTAGTTCTGGTAAGGATCCCTATTTTTAAAAAAATATAATAAAGCCTATGTCAACCGGGGATCATCTCTCCTGAAGGAGGAACCGAACTAGACATCGTCAGTCGTATCGGAAAAGCAAAGGCTGCGTTCGGGATGTTGTCCAATGTTTGGAGGAACAAATCTCTCAGCTTGAATACAAAGCTACGACTGTTTAGTGTTTAACTCCAACGTCAAATCAGTTCTGCATCTGCTATATGGATCAACGCACCTGAAAAATAACAACTACAATAACCAGGAAACTGCAAACCTTCGTTAATATAGGTGTCTTCGAAACATCTTAAGGGTTTTCTGGCCTAATCGTATCTCCAACGAGGATCTACAAAGACGAACAGGTCAGGAACCCATAGACACCATTATACGAAGGCACAAGTGGCATTGGATTGGACACAGGCTGCGAAAAGGTAATGACTGCATTGCTGGCCAGGCAATGCAGTGGAATCCACTCACACAAGAAGGAAGAAGAGTTGTTAGACCGAGAAGCACGTGGAGAAGAACAGTCGAAGAGGAATCTGAGAGATTGGGAAAGAGCTGGAGGGAGCTCAAACACATCGCTGGAAACCGTACACGATGGCGCGTAGGTGTAGTTGAGGCCCTATGTCCCGCTAGGGAACACCAACGGACTTCATAACCACGGACGGTAAAAGAATTTTTCAAAACGTGTCAAGTAGTTTCGAAATATATTCAATTTAAATAACTAATCACATCTTTCCTTCTTATAATAATAGTAGGTATAGATAAAAACAGCAGTTATCAAAAAAGGTTTGCCTAAATATAAGTACGCTTATGTATTGAACGAAATCTTTCCTAAAGATAGATAGAGATACACATGTATACCTATCATTAACGACCTCGAAAATGAACAAATCTCTCGGATGCGTTATCATGGTGTACCTACATACATATATGTGCCCCGCTTAACATGAAGCCGTATGTAGTGGACAATAAAATGAAAATGTTGGTATTCCAAAGTTGTGAAACAAATGGTAATTGTAATTTCGCTTTACCATATTGGTAAAATTATGTATTCAAAATATTTCTTTTACTTAAAATTAAAAAGTATAATGTCGATTTTATTTCAGGTATGGCCAAATTCAATGTATATACATTACATATCCATATGCATATTTATAAGTTATAATCGATTGTAATCACATCATGCTCTCATATACACTTGCATACTACAATGCTATGTGTATGTATATATAGGGTGATTTTCATAATAGCGTCAAAGAGCTGCAAATCACCCAGTATATCATATACTGTCCGTTGACTTTAACTACTCGTTTACGTTTATCCCAGAAAATTCTGTCCCATCGTTTAAGGATTTTTGGCCGTCTTAGGCTTACCAAAAGTCCATGATGTTTTTATTTTTTTGGTTTACTGTACCTACATACATAAGTTGAAATTTAAATGTGAACTTTGAGGTAATTACATACATACATATTTATCTGACTAACACTCTTCAGAATGTATGACTCACTTTTTTCTCGACCAAAAATCGATAGATGATAGGCCAGAATTTTTTCGGGATTTTTTAAGCTCATGGTAAATTCATATGCAAATGAGCAAAAATATCATTATGGCAAGCAATGCTCAAATTTATTTTGGGTGATGATAGTTGTCATTAATTGAAAGAAATTATACATATATGTATGTATGTACAGTACATACCTTTTTAAAAAAATTACTATATACTATACTATATACGTATACTCTAATTTATCAGCCTGTTTTTATATCAAGTGAAAAACGTTTATACATAGTGTTCAAAATACCTAATTTTTAAACCTAAAATGGCCAAAAAAAAGCTGAAAAATAATTTTGAAGAGTAATTTTCAAATTTTTTCATGAAATATAAACAAATTTTGACTTCTTCAATTTTAATTTTACAATTTTATTAATTTTACAATTTTTTCGAAAACTGTCAGACATAAATTTGTATAGTTTTTAGATTTTGATTTAGAATTAATTAGAGCAACAGATTGTAAGTCAAAAAATTTGTATATTAAATTTCATAAAAAATTATTTTTAAGCTTTTTTTGGGCAAATTTTTGTTTTAAAATTAGTTATTTTGAAAACTATTAATTCTTTTCACTTGATTTAAGAACAGGCTGGATTTTTATTTTAACTTACCCCTACCGCCTAAACGGGGGGAGATAGACTCCCCCTCCAATAGTTAAAAATGCTTGTATTGAGTCAATCCACCAAAAACCGTTATTTTTTCTTGGTGGACAAGTTACGTACTCGTGCCTGTAACCCTTATATTTCAGTAAAAAAGTGTTGTGTTTAAGTCTACCATATTATTTTTGTATTAAGTATTGTACATAAACACTCACGGACGTCTAAATTTGAAAGCAACCGGTGAAGAACTTTCTGAGATTAGCGATTAGGAACAAACATACATTTGCATTTTTATCATTTGGATTTTTATTGAAACAGATTTGTGTGTATCTGTATGTGTATCTTTATTCTACATTCATATTATTTTAAAAACGAGGAAATATGATTACAACACACAACATATTGATTTTTTTGAAAAATCTCTACTCGTATGTACGTTTCTAGAATCCAAATCATCATTTTACAAAAATGAACATACATATGTACATATGTGTGTGTCATTTTCTACGAATTCAGTTTAATGATACAATCATTCAACACGGATAGATAGTCATTTATATTCAACGAAACTCAAAGTAGATGTATAATATAATATATAGGTAAAGAAAAATGAATTCTCTTTTTATTATCTTCTGTCATCAACTAATATGTTCATTCATACATGTACATACATATATGTACATACATAAATACATAATGTTTAAATTCCAATTGAATTTTTGTTTCTAAAAATAGATTGCCTAAAATTATAAAATCATCAATCTTGGAGTACAAGGCTCATGGTATAACTGCTTTTGCTGCTTTTAGATGAGATATGTATTTTAAAATTTCTCAGAGTTTATTGCTCCGCATCCACATCACAATCAGAAGTCAATAAAAAATGGCAATAAGAACACAATTTCACATATTATTCAGTTCAGAAACAAAAATCGAAATGCAAAGGATTCACAATCTCAATGAACAAACACTCTTGTCAAAAATATTTATGTTATCATAAACCCATACAATATAAAATAACGAAATAAAAAATTGAGACATACAAATTTATAATGTGTTCAAACTATCTTAAAAAAATTATAAATTGATGATGTTGAAAGGTTTTAATTTTCTAGCACATCGGTTTCTGTTCGTCCATCACCGTCCACATCGTCGGTTTCGTACCTTACTGTTATCGGTTTTAATTTCCAGTCCAATAATTTAGAGTTCTAGACACATAAGGTATGTACTCACATGTACATAATTGTATGTACTGTATGAAAACGTCTTATCGGAAAACAAACGGTCTTGAAAAATGTTAAATCGTCATTTTAATGTTGTGAGGTCTTATTAATCCGATAAAACGTGTTTCAACACTCTTCTTGCAACATACTTTTTTTTATAATCGAGATTTGAAAAATTGTGGTTAGCGAACGGTGGATAGGGCAGCAGTTTGTAGTGCAATTTGGTCCTGGCAACGGTGGAGATGTAAGCCGGTGCTTTGTCATGGTGGACCAGCACTTTTATCTTCGCAAAATTGGTCCCATTTTTTGTCTGCTATTCGGCGCCGGATTAACCCAATGATTTGTCATTAGAACCCTGTGATCGTTTTGACCTTATCTTGTGAATCTCAAGTAGACGATGTGAATCTCAGAAAACTGTGGCCATCACCTTTGCAGTTGATTAGACAGTCTCGGATTGAGAAAACGCTGCACCCATCTCGTTGACAGCTTTCTTATGTAGACGATGCAGATCATACATACATCATAGTGAGTACTAATTTTTGAAAGTCGCCATCGAAAGAAAAGAATCACCGTCCCAACATCCACGCACTCTTTGATTTCACGGCATGATTTCCCTTCCTAAATAAAAATCGAATCACCGATCTTTTTTGATCATACCTTGTGAATCTCAGAAAACAGTGGCCATCACCTTTCCGGTCATATATCGAATTTTGGTCATGTGGACACATTATTTTCAAAACCCCCCTAAAATTCAAGCACTTTCAAAATAACCTAAAATTATTAGTTTCAAATATGTACATATATGTATCATTAATATGTTTTGTTTTGTTTTGCTCTGAAATAGTTTATTTATGTTACTTGATTGTTATACTTTTTTGTTACTTGAAATTAGGGTTCAAACTTAGGATTAAATTTTTCGATGAATGAAGGTAACAAAGTGGTTTAAATTCAGTAACGTTACATACATACATACATGTCAAAATTGATAACAATGAAACTAGCGTGCTACTTCCTTGTTACTTAAGTTCAATAATCTTATGATTTTATTTGTGGTACGAGGTTGAGTAGTACATATTATGCAAATTTCTTAAAATTCAAAAGAAAAAGAAATTAATTTAATTTTGGACCCAACAACGCTGTGAAATTAGGTGAAATATTCATTTTAGGAAACCAAAAAAAAATTTTTTAAATATGGACTTTTGAGTATGGCTCACCTTAGATTTATTCCACAGTTTTTGAATACCAAAATTTTGATTTTATTGTCCACTACATACATATGTATGTACGCCTTCATGTCTAGGGGGGCACCATTATTATGTACACCATGATTACGGTCCTTAATGATACAAGTTAACGACAACAAAATTGAATTGGCAAAATCTCCAATTCACCTGTTCCCGTGGGAATGCAAACACAGGTGTCAGATTTGCTGACTCAACGTCTGGGGCAGACACATGCCGGACGTTGAAACGCTGCAGTAGCAGTTTAGAATAAGTTACTTTAAGTTTAATATTAGAATTGTATTTTAGTCTAAGTTTGAACTCAGAAGAATAAAGTTGTTTTTTTTTTTAAAGAATTAAATTAATAAATTTATAATTTACATACATACCTATATCATTAGGTAAGACCTCGGTCAGTAAAAATAATAGCCCTTATATTTATGCAATCGTTTCTTGCTAACTCCCAGTTGCTACTATGTTATGTATATTTTGTATCTGTACTCACATTATAGGGAGGAGAGATGTGATTGTTTGTTTAAATTAAATACCGAAACTACTTGACAGATTTGAAAAATTCTTTTTCCAATCTATCTAACTATCCCGAAAAAATAGGGATCCTTACTATGGGAAATTATTAAAATCGAAAATTGACTTTAAAAACACCATTGATTTTTTCGCATTTAATCACATGATTTAATAATAATTTTGAACTATTTAAGGTTGAAAAATTCATTGGGATGTTTTGAAAATTTCGAATAATTGTATAATTCATTCGGTACCTTCAGGATACGCTTTGCATCTATTTTGGGTGAAGAAGTTTAAAAGATAAATAATAGATTGTGATGTGCTGCGATCAATGCCATTATACCTAATAAATGACGTCACATATGTACTAAGACTGTCCTTTTCGTAATACCAATAATCGGAAATCTGTAGAATTAATCTTGAATCTCCATCTTTTTCGCACCGTACAGCCACGTTGCCTATTCACGTTTTGGCCAAAAAACTAATTGAAAAACATTACGTAACATTAACATATCGCTCTCTACTCATATGGATTCCGTTCAAATAAATCACATTGAAATTTGAACTAGTTATCTATGTTTTATTATCACTTTGGAGTTTATCTTTATCTATAGGCGTTAAATTTGGCCAAACGAAGTTCGCCAGATCAGCTAGTTATAATATATTATTGAAAAACTACGCTTTTTCGCAATAATACTAGTATTTTAAGATCATTATTGTTTTCAGCTCAATTTAAAAATTATTTTTAATTTTTTTAGTTTGATGTGTTAAGCGTGTTTTAATAGTTTTTTTAAACTATATTTATTAGTTCCCGAATCATGAAAATCACACGAATCAAAGCTTTGAAGTAAAATTGGACAGAATGTTTTTTAGGACAGATATCATATGAATTTAGCAAATTGCTAGGTAGGGTTTTTGGGATTTTAACTTTAGCAATATGTAATGTTAAAATCGTTTAAAATTAGCAAAACCATCTTTTTAGCTTAGCAAATTGCTAAAAATGGGTTTAACAATTTGCTAAATCGTTTAAAATTTTGCGCCATTGAAATTAACATTGAAAGTAGGTAGGTATAAAAAAAATGATTTAGAATCCATTGCTCTAATTAATTAAGGTATAATCCAAAACTGAAAACTATATGAATTTATTTTTAACATATTTCGAGAAAATTGAAAATTACCAAAATAAATATTTTAATTCAAATAATTTTATTGATGCAATACATTTTTAGGTTATCTAAATTTTTTTTTTAAATACTTAAATACAAAAGAAACTTTGCATACGCCCATCCTTGCACCTACCCCAATTTTTTAGTGTGTCTAAGCAGGGGAGGTGCACGGATAGCATGCCTACCTTGCATACCTCACTGTTTACACGCCATAATACTGGGTCCTGACACTGATCTATTTTTAAATGTTAAGTATTTATGTAGGTACTTATATAAATAGATTTACATATTTTGCACATATGTAGATTGTAGGTACATACCTAAGTACTTAAGCAAACAAAAATGAAACTAAAATCTAATAAAAAGTAATTTTAGTAATAGGTATATTCAATTTTCTCGAAAACTATTAAACACAAATTCATACAATTTTTAGTTTTTGATTAAGAAAAAAAATTAGATTCCTAATAGGGTGGGCCAAAAATTTGTTTTTGGGAATTTTGGATTCTAATAGCGAAAATATGTTGCTAATATGTGTATGTAATACGTATATAAATTTTTATTGCAATCGGAATAGTATAACTGACTCCGGATTAGCTGTAAAAGGTACGAAATAAGGGTATATGGTTATACTTATAACATACTTTTTTTGTCAAATAACATAGGAACATGTTATTTTTTAAATTTTTTAAGTTCGCTCCACACAGATTTGCGAAAGAAAAATAGAGATTAGAGAACTTAAATGTATTTCATGGCACACTACATTATACTATCATTTTTCAAAAAATACGAAATTTTTTATGCAACAAGATTTCTTCAGTCTGTTGATTTTGTTATCCTTGACTAGAACTCAAGTTTATTTTGTGATTTGTGATTTTTCAAAATGAATCGTACTCGAAAGGCTTGGAAATGTCCTATGTTTGGTGATACAAGTGATTTAAAAGGTAATGTACTTCCGACTTATGAAGATGCCAGTGGCGTAGCGTGGGTTTCGGCCGCCCGGGGCGGATGGAAATTTTGCCGCCCTCTCATATGCATTTTAATTTTATGTGTACTACATTGACACCTAGATACTCGATTTTTTCATTTTCACAAAAATACTCACATCGACTCAGTCAAACGATGGTCACATAAAAACTGCGAGTCGAAAATGGCTGAAACTTCGTATGCTGCTGTCAAAAGATGCACAACTAAATTCCCTGACTTTTATTGACGAGTACTGCCGTCTTCACATTGAGGTCGGAAACTTTTCAGACCACCCTCGTATACACGTAGATATAACTGCTACAATGCCGGCCCTATCCAAACTTGAGCCCCGTGAAAGAGTTGTAGAAAGCGCCCCCTATTTTATATTTGCACACATAATAAACAGAATTTTACGACCTTTCCATTTGCACATTTTGCACACATGGTTGGTCCGTTACATAAATTTGGTAGTTTAAAATTTCTAAGTGAAATATTATTGGGGAACCATTTTTTAACTTGAGGAAAATGTGGGGGAAGGCCACTCGGGTTTAAAGAATTAAGAAACTCCTGTGTGTAATGACCCCATTTTCTTGATCCATTACATTATCTTGCCTTTCAACGCATCCATTGATAAATAATCTTTATTTTTTATTCCATCGATATCAGGGAAAAATTCGATATTAAATCCTAATAGCTAGTCACTCTTTCTCCTAAATCACCGATCATTTCCAATTTTATTTTCAAAATAAGATAATTTCCAGTCTCCTATTAAAAGTAACTTTCAAGAAAAATTTATAGCACATAGGCTACTTCTTATCCCAGTGAAATGTATGGTTCCCGTGGAATTTTTCCAATCTCGTTAGAATGACTGAACGGATCTGGATGCAATTTGGAACCAAGATGGATTAATAATATTTTGTGTAGAAAAAACTCTATGACAAATAATTGGCAATAATAGGTACATTAATTTCGACCAAATTCCATTATCATAAAAAAGGTTAAAGTGGGTCAATTTTTGAAACGTTAGACATACCTATACTATTAGCTTTACCTATTAGATATTAGTATATATAGATGTCAGTCTACAGTCCCTTAAAACTGTGAAAAAACTAAACTTGTAGATCAACGCGATCAGATGTGGCCATTTATGTTGTAAAAACTCACGATTTTTGTGATATCACAAGGCAATTAAAACCTACAGAATAATTTCCGTTGACCTATAAACATAAAATTTTAACCGATTCAGGGAATGACCTTAAAACCGTAAACATTTTTACGGAACCCTGAGTAGATACGCGAGTGTTAAACCCGCTGTAAGAAGCCGTTTTTTTTTTTTTACTTAAATAAAATTATAGTTTAGACAACATAGGAGGACCATATCAGACAGTCCAACATACAATTGCATAAATAAAATACCTTTATAGGATACGCACAGACGAAAAATCATAAAATCACTTCTTTACACAAAAATTACGATTTGAAAGCAATAAGCAAAACATAAATTATGATACGAGACAATGTTATAACAACCCAACAATATACATATCTTTCTTTAAATTTGTCAAAATCATTCGCGCTGATTGTTAGTAATAGAAAATCAAAGCGCAAAATAAAATACGGTAAGTCCGCATGAATATATGTATATAATATGTATTATAGATGTTGTTTTCAACAGTCGTTACAAAATATCATTCATAGAAAGGGGATTCGTCACAGAATAAGTAATGGAAAATTTGAAAAAATCCGTGCGATAAAAATATTATCAAATGATTCAAATATTTTTATTATTTCTTGTCAAATTTTGCCGCCCCTAAAAAGTGCCGCCCGGGGCGGGCCGCCGCCCCCCCCCCCCCCCGCACCCACTACGCTACGCCACTGGAAGATGCTATAAAGTGTTACGAGTCGGCGCGATTCAAAATAAAAACCACAAAAAATACTAAAAAAAGAACCCTGTTTTCAAGAAGTTGCTGATGTTGTTATTGTAAAAATTGAAAATATATGGCGAAAAGCATGACTTCCAAGTTTATCACATGTGAGAGTGCAACAAATGCTTAAAGCTTTTCATTTTAAACACAAAAATATTTTTAAAGAGGCTGGGTGCGACCCACACTGATAACTTCCCATTATGCATAATTTAAACACTTGGCGTTCCTGATAATAAATGATTAACTTTTGATGTTAGTTGATAATAATTTTATTAACATAAAAAATATCAGAGATATTGAATCTGAAAACAAAATTTACCAATTTTTTTAGAAATATTTGTAGTTTTGTATTTATTGTAAGAATTTCAATGCAATATTCGTCAATATTTTACCATTTTTTAGGTATTGACAAATGCATTACGAGTAGGTTGAAAATAAAATACATTTGAAGTCAATATCATTTTTTGTAGTGATGATATTTAAGCCAAAAAATAATTTATGACACTTTTCTGTAAATTTCATTTTTAGTTTTTTATTTTAGTAAAGAAACTGTCATTTCGACATTTGTCAAGAATATACCATAAGTTGACTTATGGTATAAAATAAAATAAATTCGAAGTTAAAATGATTTACCATTCTGGACATATTGATTTCAAGAAACTACTTTTGATATTGTTCGGCTAATTTTTGTTAAAGGTTTTTATTTTTTGTAAAAAAAACTTTCAGTTCTATTTTTTTTTTCAAAATTGTAGTGTATATTGATAATTGTATTTTGTTTAAGCTAAAATAAATTTGAAGTCAATATCGTTGCCCATTCTCGTGATATTCAAGTCAAAAAACATTTTTTACCAACTTTTGGTAGAATTTTTAGTACTTTTTTATTTTTTGTAAGAAAACTGTTAATTAAATTTTTCCAAAAATTTTACCAGATGTTTCCTCGCCAAAATATTTTTTTTTAGTTTATACATTTTTAAAAAATAACGGTATGTTGAACTATTTCCAAATTTATACCAAACCTGTATCACATTGGAATCTATGCAATAAAATTTATTTGAAGTCAATAGCATTATTCGTAGGTACCTGAGATATTTGCGTTCGTTGTGAAAAAACCGTTCGACAAATTTTTGTAAAAGTCCTTTCTGCATTTTATGACCTATTCAACAAAATTTAATTCGTGTCGATATCTTTATTCATTCTCGAGATACCGTTAATAAAAAAAGGGGTCTCGAACGTAAATATGTACGTACATACGTACGAACGTACGTTTACACACGGACATCTCTCTTCAAATGACGAATTTAGATTCTATGAACCATAAAACGTCCAGATTTGTCAAAAATTTCAATTTGACAAATCGGACCGATTACAATAACTCCCTATGGGAAGTTAAAAATCACACCCTAAATTACCTAAAAACCGTTTAGATAACTTCCTTGTCACCAGCAAAAATTTGTTTGATATTTTTTCTTGTAAGTGCTCGGATTTGACCAAATGTGTTTGCCCCAAGGAAAAGAAAATCCGATATAATGAACAAAGTTTTCTCATCGACCAAAGAACTGCAAGAAATATTATTATTGGAAACACAGGCCTAGCAACGACAAGACAAAATCCGAAGCGTGAATCAAGGAAACTCAAACTGCAGATAACACACAATAATATTTCACGAGTCAATACTAAGGTCCTTACTGATTGTGTTTCTATCGTCCAAAAATCTTCATCTTCTTCCTCGTCCATCGATAGCGAGGAGTTTCAACCCACAAAAACAAATAAGGTGAAAAAGGAATCTTCCAGTTCTATAAGCTACTCTGAGCTGTCCCAAACTTGTGATCGTTACGGTGTATCAGATAGAGCTATAGCTTCGGTTGTTTTGCTTGAAACAAATATGCCTATAATTGATAAAAAATAAATTGAGACGAGAAAGAAAGAAGGCCCGACAAAAAATCATTGAGAAGCAAAAAGTTCGCGAAATATCTGCTTTATACTTTGACGGTCGGAAAGAAGAGCTAAACAGACCTCTGCAGTGGCTTATATGCTTGCTCCATATGAATGAATTGCCGTTTCGGCATTTATTTTCCTTTCTTGACGAATCGACTTCTGGACTTAAAACTTTTGGTGGTAAAATCGGAAAGCTGTTATCAAATTTAAAAATATTCCTGGTTAGATGCCATTATTAGACATCGAAAATCTCAGTTCTGACCAATTGTATTTATACAATATAGTATCGGCCGTTATATCTGGTGAGTGCCCTAAAGACTTAGCTATCAAATCACCTGGAAAGATGTCTCATGCCAGACGGCTAACTCATGCTAACCGGATACTTCAACTCTACATTGCAAAATCAGACCCTTCTGATAAACTAGTTTGCTTGTCAACTTATGTTATTCAAGTTTACGCCCCGTGTTGGTTTGATATTAAAAAACACCCAAGTTGCAAAGATTTAGCAAAACATTTATGGAAATTACTTTCGAGAAGTCGTTATTTGACAATGGAACTGAAGGCTGTCATTGATCCAGTTTTACAACGCAACAGTTACTTTGCCCACCCTGAAAACCTTTCCTTTTAGCAATGCTAACAGACTCTGAAAAACATATTAGAGAATTAGGATTGCGTCGAATTCTTAAATCAAGTTGTAAAGCTACAAAAAACTTAAGGCTATTTAAAGTTCCAGTTCTAAACATGGATGTCAAAATTTATTACGAACTTATCAACTGAGCTTGCCACATAACAGAACCACCAATTTTAAAGAGCATATCAAACGAAGAACTTACAAATCTTATTGCCAAACGAGAAGATAACGAGATAAATTTTTGGAGTTGCCTTGCCGTACTCAAGCAGTTGAGAGGTCAGTTGAAAATTTAACTGAAGCTTCAGGAAGTCTATGCACAAAGTCAGAGCGAGAGGGTCTTATTAAATTAAAAATTAAATCTCGAAAACTCATGCCTAAATTTGACAGTAAGAAGAATTTTTGTGTAAACTAAAAACTATGAAGTGAACCAAATTCCAAATTATTTCTTTCTGCCATTGTTAAATTGATGTCTGTGAAGCTATTTCAAAAATATATCCCGCTTGATTTATTGTTTTGGTTTGAAAAATAAAAAGTTAAAAAAAATAATTTCTTGAGTTTTTTTTTCAAAATTTCAAGGTTAATCTGGAAGCAGAAGGAACCATCCAATTTTTACGAATTACGAAACAATTTTTTTTCTTCCATAAAAAAATGCCCCACCCTAATTCCTAATCAAAAAAGAAGCTGGGTGTGTGATATGACTAGCTTACATTTAATGTTAAAATAATGTGAAATAAGATTAAAGTGAAATGACCATAATGATTCAACTCATAATTTTTGTTGAAATACTCGTGTGTTTCTTTATAATGTTAAAATGATACTCATTAAAATAAATAAAAAAATAAGGTAATTAAATGTAAATCAGTAATTTACTAAAGATAAAGTTTCGGCTATTTGACACGAGGGTGAGCAAAAATATGTTTTTTTACATAAACGTTGGCAGACAAAAATGGGCATGTTCGTTGATAATATTTGATTTTCATTTTAAGATCCGTTTTCACTAGTGATTTTTTAAGCAACTTACAATAAGGAAACAATTAAAATGTGTATTAATGTGTCAAAAAGAGTATTCGATGATGGTTCTCATCTACTACCATAAAATTCCTTTCTAATAAGCCCATTTCAAAAGTTTTAAGTTTTATATTATAACATTCAACATACTAACCTTAGAAGATATCACAGCGAAATAAAAACTTTTATATATTTTGATTGAATCTTTGTCAATAGGTACTAAGATACCAGAAAGTTAAGTCAAGATTAATATACATATTAACATTTTTAAATAACTTATGTACTTGTATTTGCTATGCTCTTTGAGTTCGCGAGAATTTCCTTCGACTTTTTGTCATTAATATGAAGTTTTGTCATTAATATGGGAAGAAATATACCAGCTCGTGAGCTTTTCCATTCGTATAGAGTGGCCAGTTGGACAAAAACTCGAAATTAGTAACGGAACTCTATATTTTTTGTTGTCTCAAATAACAAGTTGGTATCCATTTTTTTTTGACACTTTCCAAATCAGAAAAAATACTTCGAAAGAGATACTTTTAAGGCAAGTACATATTTTGATCTTGTTATGAGTTTGAGAACCGTAAACGCTTGCGCCTTTTGTGGTAATATTTATCCCAGAGCTTTCCACTGGAATTATTTTTCTTTTCATGGGGAAAAAAATAAAATTCCTAATAAAAATTGAATACAATTTAAAAGTTTTTGATCAACGTGTGAAATTACAAACGACTTTATCTGGCTATCGGAAACTCCGATTGAGTTGATACAAAAAGTGACTTTTGGCCATCTTATTTACACCTTTTCCAATTGAAATTATTTTTTGAAATTTCACTAAAGTTGAAGAAATCGCTTTCTTTTATTACAACAACTTTAATTTTTGAATTTATAGTTCCGATGAACTGACACCAGTCCCATGGGACACTAATTTCGACAATTAACGCATGATCAAAATCAAACTCGAAGGGGGTTGTGGCCAGGTTCCAATAATTTATGATCTATGTATTCCAATGAAGCATTTTCTTTTATGAACAGAAGGAACATAGAAGAGACATAGGAATTTTTATTTTGGCCTGAACATGAGTCACTATAGAACGTTATTTTATTGTAGATGTTTGAAAACGCATGAAGCAATCTCATTTCCACCTCGCGCATTTCCTTCGTGGCAGCCGGAACCATTGGTTTTTAAGTCATGGATCGTGAGATTGAAGGTCTTTGAATTTTAAATTCAGTGTTTTAAATATCTCAGCATATTTCGTTAGGCTTACAGGATTACAAACTTCAATACTATACACATCCGATGCATTATGGAGAGATTTAAACTACCATGAATATATTTTTTAGATGTGTGAAGACGGCTGTATGGCTTTCATACGATGGGAACTTATTTATGTGGTTGCGCACTTCCTCTTCTCTTTACCCTTTAGTCTGACAATTCTTAAACGGTAAGCTTGGACTTGAAACTTTCTTAGCTATTATGTTTCTAATAAAACTTTCCGTTTCAGAAAAACAGATCGTAAAATCTGTTCGGGAAACTTGTGTTCTCATACCATCATATTCTAAAAACTGCTTGACAGATTTTTCACGACGTCATCGTTTTCTTTGGATTGCTTTAAATAGAGTATAACATTTTTTATCTTCTAGAATTAGAAGATTTATCTCTGGTCATAGGTTCCCAAAGCCCAATACTGGTTAAATAATTGTTGTATCTGCTCAAATGAAATTTTATCTCGACAGTTGCTTCGACACATTCTAAACGGTTTTGGAGCTTTTGCATGTGTTTTATAGAATTTTGAAACCAGACATCCAAAAAGTTGGCGTGTTTAGGCAATGGTAACAAAGTAGTTCATTATTTTTTGTAACAATTTTGTAACATAAAATCAAGTACCTACATTCAAAATATCATATCTTATAAAGGGAGAATAAAAACTTAAGTCAATTTAGGTTCCTCGTGCATCAGAATTTTATTTTGGAATAAGCGCTAAACTGCAGATAGGAGACTCTTTTTACTTATTCTTACTTTGTGGATAACCACTAAACTGGAATTAAGTCGTTATTCCCTTTTACAAAAATGAAAAAATACAAAATATTAACACAGAACACTGGCGGACTAAGGTAGGGGCCGAGGGGGCTGTCCACCCCGGGCCCCTGATGTCTGAGGGCCCCCAAATCAAACACAAGTCTGTGGCTATATGTCAAAAATTTCAGTTTGACAAATCGGACCGATAACAATAACCTCCTATGGGAAGTTAAAAATCTATTTTTTTAACGCCCTGCAAAGCGAGCGGGGGTTTCGCTAGTATGTATAAAAAAATCAATGCCACTTTTCGTTGTAATTTTATAACTCAAGTACGGGCTCACTTATCCAAACCAAATGTTTAGGCTTTGGTCGGACTATTTAGTAGATGGTTTATGTGAAGTTTGCACAAAATCGGTACAGTTGATTTAAACATAACACTACCTTTACTGAAATAATAGGGTTATACCATCTTTACGTATCAAAAAACAAATGCTTAGTTTTTTTTTTGTTTTGTTAAATAATATCTAAATAAACAAAAATAGAAAAAATTAAATATACATACATACATACAAATGTTTTTTTTTTTTAATAATAACGAATGAAAGACATCACGCCCAAATCAAATTCATGCATTGCTTTCCATAATGGACTTTTGGTTTGAAAAAATCACGGAAAATGCTCTTAGTGAGTACAGTTGTGCTCAAAAAATAGGAGTGATCGTTTTTAAAGATAAAATCCAAATAGTAAATGACTTAATTATTTGTATTTACATTTTCTTTTACACATATGTTAAGTAAAGCTGTTATGTATGTGTTAATGCCTATTGACTGCTTCCTTTAAAATAAATTATGTAGTAAAAAATAATTTTTACTTTTTTGTCAGCATTGGCACTTTTCGTGCATTTCTTGCAGTTAAATTGTTTTCTATCACCCTTTTATACATAGTTACACTACTTTACTCCGTACTAGATCTTCCTGGATAATGTGATCTGAAAAGGATAATTTCGACTCAGGCGAACGATATGAACGATCTTTGGATGCTGTTGTTTTCCGTTTACGGCAGCGGTTTTCAATTATTTTTTCTATTTTATGCAGCATCGTCGAAGGAGGAACTCAACGTGTTCTCCAGAATTGCAAATTACAAAACGTCTTTTCGCATAGCAGCAAATTGTTTTGAAGATAAAATCTTCATTGTATATTAAAGTGCCAAAAAAAATTCATACAGTTTTTGTATTGTAAAAAATAAAGGCACATTAATTTTTTTCTAAATTTATACCAAATCTACATTACATAACAAACAAATGTGCACAGAAGTTATGCGAAAATGTACATATGTGTTCCTAAAATCCAATAACAGATTTTGATTCGATTCAATGTTATTTGAACACTGTTCAATAACACTTTAATAGGGATTAAATGTTGATTTAACACGAAGATGTTGTTTTCAATAAATAAATTTGAGGCAGGCACAATCTCAAAAAGAAAAGGGGGAAAATAACGGAGAATTCAATATTCAACAATGGTCAATTAACATTAATGTTTTAACATACGTAGAAATCATGTTAAAATAAAATATATTGATAGCAAAGTCGAAATCAACCATTTTCAGATATTAAATCAATTGGATTGAATCAACACTTAAAATGTCGATTTAGAATGAAAACAATGTTAAGATTGTTAAATCAACATTTAAAGTAAAGTTACATAATTAGTTAGACGTTAGTGTTTTTTTTTCTGTGTGCATAAAATTTCTCGAGATATGGTAATGTACAACTATGGTATCTTGAATAATATTAAATAAATTTGAAGTCAATTTCATTCTTCGCTTTGAGACGAAAACCATATTTTTATTTATGTTAAAAAAACTGCAAATTAGATATTTGTTAAAATTTAACCATTTGTCAACAAAAAACATCATAAGCTTTCGAAGTATTCAACTAAGAAATCAATTTTTGACACTTTTTGGAAAAATTTTGTTATAGTTTTCTATTCTTTGTGAAAGAACTGTCAATTTCATTTCAAATTTTTACTATATGAATAGTGAAAAAAACTAACAAAATTTCTATGAAAGTCATATCTGCATTTTCGAACGTATGTACATAGGTACGCACACACAGATATCTTCTTTTTTTTTAATTCATTTTTATTTTATTTCAATCTTACAACTACTTAAAGCTAGACAAAAATTCTTAAAACTAGCATTATATCAATAACTTACAACTAACTTACTGGCCCTATACGGACGCTCTAAGTTACACTAATATCTTAATGCTAAGGCCTTTCGGCGTGAGAACTAACTTAAAACTAAATTTCTATATCTTTTTTATCACCAAGAAGAATTCCAAAAAACTTGGTTTCTTTATCGGTTTTTATTTATTTTTTAAAAACTTAAAACTAAAAGAAATTAAATAAATTAAAATTAAATAAAGCTAAAATAAAACTAGAATAATACTAAGTAAAACTAACTTAAAACTAATTAAAACTAATTTAAAACTAATTTAAACTAGTTAAGACTACTTGTAACTACTTATTTATTTACAACTACTTAAGACTACTTAAGAACTACTTACAAACTAGAACAGCCACAGTAAGCTTTTTTTTTTTAATTTTAATTTTTTTTTATTATTATTTTTTTTTTATTTTTTTTATTTTTTTTTTTTTTATTAATTTTTTTTTTTTTTTTTTTGGTGCCACCACGACTGTCCCTACGTAACTAAAAAATACTTAAACCTATGTAAGCCGGCCAAGGTCAAGAGACTCGGTCTTTTTAAGTATCAGTTTGAATTTGCAACCACCAATATTGGTTCTCCTGCTTTACCCTATCTCTCCGGTCCCGATCGGACACAGTCCTACTGAACCGAAGGCGCTCAGCTCCGTCCTGTGCGAGGACGTCTCGATCATAAAGGAGCCGCCTACCTACGGTTCTGCGGCTGACGTGGTAGATTAGCGGTACTGCCTCTCTATCCTGAATCAGCCCTCGACTATCTAAATAGAGGAAAGCATCGGGCGGAATAAATCCACTTAAACGCACATTATCATAGTACTGATTTTTTGGGTAATAGGCCCCAAAAATTAAACTGTTACTCGAGGACATCGCTCTAGCAATGTGACCCCGAATCAGCTTTATGAGGAAGTTATCTATTCTGTTTATGTTGGCTCCATTGTATAGAACCTGGTTGGAATAGTAATGTTTGTACTCCGACTCTGGTGTTCTGTGCAATCCAAGGCAGCGTCTAAGGCACTGCCTCTCAAACACCGGAATCTTTTCCATTTGAGATGGGGCAACGTTGAACCATACCGGGCAACCATAGGCAATCATTGGCCGAATAAGGGCCATGTAGCAAATCACTTTCACCCTGGTGTCTAGCCGACTGCTATAAAAAAGCCGTTTTGTCAGGGCAAAAGCTCCCCTGGCTGTGGTCAGGGCAGCACTTATATGTCTATCGAAATATAAGTACTGATCCAAACAGATGCCAAGGTACTTTACTACACTTTTATTCGCCAGTGGTTGTCGGTCTGGTCCAACGATCACTAGATTTCTCCAGTTCTTTCTCGTATCCCTTGAGGCTCCAGACAATGGAGTCCTAAACAGAATAGTTTCCGATTTCTGGAAGTTGATTTTTAACTTCCAGTCATCGCAATATCGCTGAATCGTGTCGAAGTCACGCTGCGAAAGAATTTTGATGACGTCGACTTTTGGGGCCGTTCTGTACGCTATTAGGTCATCGGCATACGCAATTGCCAGATATCTCTCTAGAATAGATTGGTCAAAACTCAAAAATTTCAATTTGACAAATCGGACCGATAACAATAACTCCCTGTAGTAAGTTAAAAATTTTTATATATACATACATACATACGTATTTCATGAAATTCTGAAAAATTAATCTGCAAACTTGGGGAGAGTCCGATAACTTGGCTGCCAAGAAAAAATAACGGTTTTTGGTAGAGAGGCTCAATACAAACTTTTTTTTACTAAAGGAGGGGGTCTATCTATTCCCCTTAAGCGGGAGGGGCAATTTAAAATAAAAATGCTTTGAACAAAAAAAGAGTCGTCAAAAAATAACGATAATACTTACAATTAAGTATACTCTATTCTATCAGTTAGTTTTTAAATCAAGTGAAAAAAGTTCATAGTTTTCGAAAGAACTAATTTTAAAACCAAAATTTGCTCAAAAAAAAGTTTACAAATAACTTTGAAGAGTAATTTTCCAAATTTTTCATAAAATATACAAATTTTTGGATTTACAATCCTAACGGACTAAACAGGGGGATAGACACCCCCTCCCGTAGTAAAAGATCCTTTTTTGGGACCGTTCTAAAAAAACCGTTATCAAATCTTGGCGCTTGCCTTCAAACACATAATACAATTACTTAATTACTTACCAACATGTTATTGTCTTCTCTTAAGGAAGTAGTAGTAGTTCAACTGATGTACACATAAATGAACTGATGTTATATGTTTTTTAAAACAAAAGTATAAATTATATTATATTTGTTAGAAAAATAATCAAACTGAAAGGGCACACTAGACAAACAAAGTAAATAGAACACATAAACATAATGTAAGCAAAGAGAATTCTGGATCAATGTATAATACGCAACGGTATTATCCTGTTGAACAATCGCCGTTCAATATTTGAATGAAAGTAACTAAACTCAAAAATTGCGATCTGTGGCAAATGAATAATAGAGTATTAAAAAATTAAAGCGTTGACTAAATTTGAATGGGTGCAGGGAACTAAGTCCCCGGCAACCTAGTCCACTGAGGCACTTAGTTCCCACTCAGTGAGAACGAAATCCACTTTAACAAAGTGGCCTTAGTTCCCACGCAAGGTGGGAATTTATTTCTGGAAAAAAGATGAAGTTTTTTTTCTGAAAGTGAAATTAATTCCCACTTGTAAAAAGAAAAAGTTGAATGTAATGTGATGTAATTTATTAAACTAATAAAAACAAATGAAGCTGATTGAGAATTGAACAGATTTCTTTCAATAAATGCGAAAAGATGCTGGTACATATTCGTTGATTTATTTGTGGCCAGTATATACATGCATGGATAAGCCTATAGTATAAAAAGATAATAATAATCAAACATTTATTTCGTAATATAGTTTGCAAAATTCTGAATTGCGCGATTTTATTATTTTCAGAATCTTGAAAGCACCAATCGCGCAATTCAGAATTTTGATCCATTTTCAGAATCTTGAAAACTGTATTTCGAAATCAACTAGTGCTGAAAATACAGTTTTCAAGATTCTGAAAATAATAAAAAATGTATGGATGAGTCAACCGCATTTTTTCATCTTCGAAATCCCTACATCAGAGTGGAATATAATAATATTAACTAACTGTTAAGACTACTGAAAATTAGTTCCCTATTCGTATTTCGTACAAAGTTCCCATAAGAAAGTTGAGTTAATTCCCACCTAGTGTGAGAACTAAGGCCACTTTGCTAAAGTGATAAATATCACTTCAAAGAAAAAAATAAATTACTTAGTGAATAAAAAGCATATTGTGGGGTTAATCTTTACAAAAATAACATTTAATAAAATAAATAACAAATGATATGGAAGCAAAATTAAAATAAAGAAAACAAGCTTTGTTAAATAAATAAATTTAAATGAATATGATGTTAAAAATGTATATGATAGTGATGATGTACTAGCATTTTCAAATTCAGGCGTGCATAATATTAATAAGTGTCTTAATACACACGTTATCTATGTAGGTATTACAAAATTTTTATTTCCTCATGATCAAATTCAAAAAGCCACGATTTGACTCTCTTTTTTTGCACTGATTAACATTGTACAGTCTCAAAAAAAAATATATACTATTAACATATATACATATATACATAACTAGCTAATTCCCACCCGCTTCGCTGTGTGCATTTATGATGAAAAATGTAACCCTTGTAAAAATAATTTAAAATTAGACGGAATGTGATAAACTCCATGGTGATAATAAAACTCAGATAATTCAAATTTCAATGTTAATTTTTCCGCTTTAGCCCATGGGATAGGTTCCTTTCCTCCTTTGAATTTTCCATTGATAATCGTCTCCATAATCACATTGTTTTCATCAAGTCCTTCAATCATGAACCATTGCACAATTTTGTATAATTCAGATTTCAGATATTTTTTGCTTTTATCGTTTGCGTATGTTATGTGCGATATACGACTGTAATAATACACAAAAATCAACACATTTGATCAATAGAAAATGACACCTGTATAATTGAACACAGTCTAAGTCAGCGTATAACGACATCCATCAGATTTTGGCATTCAACGTACCCCAACGCCATCTATTATTTTTATCTTTCTAATTTCTCCACCCAAAATAACATTTAAAACACTTCTATTTTCCAAAAAATCATTAATTTTAATAATTTCACCATTTTTTGGAAATGTTTTCTTGTATAAAAACCTTCTCACGGCTTATAGGAAACCGTTTGTACTGAAAAATATAATTGTTGTTATTTTCATTTTCCATTCAAATTTTATTTGTCACCGTTTAAATTCTTACAGCCTTATATATAAACGCAACACAATCTTATAAACTCCTTATATGAAATTATAATAACGAAATGTCATTCAAATTTTGTCTATAATTGAAATTAAGAAATTAAAAAGAATAAAAATGCCTTTCCAATTTTCTTCCATTTTTATATTATAATGATTTAAATCTAATCTGAGAAGAAGGAAAGCATACAAAAAATTCTTAAACCAATGGGACTAAGCGATGCAGAATTTAAAATTAATGTACATTTTCAAAAGGTATGAAAAAAATTGACATTGTCCGTTCGGATCTCATCTGTTCCACAGAACTATAAAATCTGATAAGTGAAAAGTTGAAAATGATATTTGAAAAAGTCTGCATATGGTGCAAAGTCTTTGCACTGTAAAAGTCTTTGAAAGTAAAGTAAAAAGTTGATGAGTTTTTTTGTGGAATAGGGCCCAGATGCCAGAAATCTTAATGTTACTAATACGCGTTCACGTACTGGTATGGCTCCTCTAAATTTTGTATCAATTTTAGAAATGTTTGGTCCAATGTTTTGAATAAGATATTCTATACCGGAAGATGTCATCCTACAAAATTCTCTAAACTGCTGAGCATCTTCGATTTGAAGCTCTAAAGCACCTAAAACGCAATGACGCGATGTACGGTCAATCCAGGGTTTGACCTTACAAGCAGTTGCAACCTTTCGCTTGTAAGAATTCATCTTGTTCCTACCACTTTAACTCCCAACTAACAGGAAAATTAATATCAAGTGGACACGGTTATGAGAGTACTCTCAGAAATTCTTCTCTCAGTATCGAACATGTCAACTCTCGATAGTAAATTCTCATAAAATTACCTCTCAACTGATTCGACGTTAGAGTTGAACAGTCGTAGCTTTGTGTTCAAGCTGAGAGATTTGTTCTTCCAAACATTGGACAACTTCCCGAACGCAGCCTTTGCTTTTCCGATGCGTCTGGCGATTTCTAATTCAGTTCCTCCTTCAGTAGAGACGATACTTCCAAGGCATCGGAGCGGATGCTTGCGAGCTCCCGAGGCTGAACATCTTTGTTTTTCCCGTATTGATTTTCAGCCCCACGATTGCTGCTTCTCTCTCCACCCTTGTTGCCATTTGATGGAGATCCATGATCTTCGTAGTCGAGATGTTTAAGGTAAGTTGTCAGAGTCCATTTTATTCCTCCGCTTCCTGTCAAAGGCATCCGCAGTACATCACTTATCACCAATAAAAACAGGATTGGTGACAGTATGCAGCCCTGTCTGACCCCGCTTTGGATTTCAAATTCTTCGGACAACCTACCGCCGTGTAAGACGTGACGTTTGGACCCATCATAAGTCGCTTTAATAATAGCAATGAGTTTCTCCAGCATACCCCTCCTCCGCAAAGCAAGCCAGATAAACTCCCTGTTGATGCTGTCGAAAGCCTTTTCGAAATCAATGAACAGCAGGTGGAGTGGTGATCGATATTAGACGCACTGTTCGATGATGATCCTCAAGGTGTTAATGTGATCAATACAGGAGGACCCAGTGCGGAAGCCTGCTTGTTCAGCGTCGAGCGATGCTTCGAGGTGTTCTCTAATGCGATCTAAAACAATCTTTGCTATTATTTTGGCGACTGCAGGCAAAACGCAGATACCCCTCCAGTTTTCGCACTTCATCAAGTCTCCGTTCTTTTGGGAACTTGTAGCAATTCTGCGGGAATGCCGTCAAGTCCTACCGCTTTGTTATCCTTAAGTGCTTTGATGGTGGTACATACTTCTTCCTTGCTGGGGGGTGCGATCCGCAACCCGGAATTGTTTGCATCGGACAACTCAGGAGATGTCAGTTGCATGTTACTGTCAAAAACATGGTTTAGGACTAGATCAAAATGCTCCTTCATCCTTCTAAGTTGATCCTCATCCGATATCAGCAGATTTACCCTCTCTATCCTTAACCAGGTGTTGTTTAGAACTCTGCACACCAGCGAGTTCTTTGGTTATTCTATAGAGAGTTCTGCTGTCGCACCTGTTTGCAGCTTCTTCTGCTTCTAGGGCCAGAACGTGGGTGTGATTACTTTTATCATGTCTTACACTACGTTGGACCTCTTTCATATTCATGCGGTATGTGGATTCTAGCTCATTTCTTTCTTCTCCTTGCGCAGCTGCCAAACGAGCTTTAAGGTGTTTTCTTTCGTCGATCTTTGCCCAAGTTTCTTCTGAAAGCCAGGTGTTACTGCTTCCTTGCACACGACCGACTATTCTTTCGCCACCTGATATGAGAACATTTTTCACAGCACTCCATTGGTTTTCTATGGATGCGGGTCCAGTGCTGCTGATTGAACTCATATGCTGCGAAAGGTGGTCCCTGAGTTGTTGTCGAATGCTAGGGTCCTTTAGTCTGACCGTGTTAAACTTGGGCATTCTGATGTTCGAGTTCGATCTCCGAATTGCAACTGTACGTAATCTTAAGGTAGCTACCATAAGATGGTGATCGCGGACAAGCCCCATGTCAGCACCTCTTCTATTCCTGACATCTAGGAGACTGCTTCTGAACCGACGGCTAATAGTGAAGTGGTCAATTTGGTTGGAAGAAGCTTGTCTGTCTGTCGACACCCAGCTTATTTTGTGGCATGTCTTATGTTCAAACATGGTGCCACCAATCACAAGACGGTTGGCGTTGCAGAAATCCACGAACCTCTCGCCTTTGTCATTGCAACTACCAACTCCATGCTTTCCCATGACGTGCCTGAGCCCTGCGTTGTCGCTGCCAACCTTGGCATTCAAGTCTCCCATTACCATTATGCTGTCTCCGCGTGGTGTGTTGTTGTATACGGTACTTAACCGACTGCAGAAGCCTTCTTCCTCTTCGTCTGGGGCGAGTTCCGTTGGGGGTAACACTGTATGATGGTGATGTTGCGTACTCTACTCCGGAATCTGGCCTTAATAATACGTTGACCTAGTGGCTCCCATGAAATTAGACTATTGATAGCTGTTTTGGTAAGCAACAGCCCAACTAGAGCGTCCTGAGCGCTTCCAGGTACTTTTCAGGAATAGAGTAGCACAGTGTTACGTGTTGGAGACTTGTACCTGCCCGATCCCAACCATCTTACTTCACTAATCCCTAAGATATCCAATCTATACCGCATGAATTCTCTCTAGTTGGAGGAATCTGGAGTTCGGAGGACCTTCATTCAAGAAAAACGAATTGGCACACATACACTACACACACTCCATGTAAAAAAAACGCCATATACAATATACACTACACAGAGCTGCTGTCTATGCTTATGCACTACAAACAAATGTACGCACAAAACGAAGAAAGAAAAAAATCGTTTTGCTTTACATTCGTTCGCTGTGTCTGCTGTGTTGTTGCCTGTCTGCTGTTCTGGAATATACGACCAAGCGTTCGCCACGTGCTTTTAAAATATTTTTCAGTCGAATGTTCTAGAATGCTTCACTTTCTTAAAAACAAAATGAAAAATCTAGATGTGGTCGAATTTCGACCACTGGGCGACCCCTAGTATGAATAAATTTGCTAACTGATAAACTGTAATTATTAATGCTTCACGCTTAAGGCTGGGTGTCCCAGATCGGCAAACTCAAACTTCATGTAAATGACTTTATTTGTGTTAGTGCCCTTTTTTTGTCATGAATTTCATGGCATCGCCATATGTGGCCAGAGGAATTTTGTTCTTGTTTGTTACTCTCTCTCTAACCTCTTTTTGAACAAGAATAGAGTCGAAGAAAAAAAAAATGAGTATCTTTATAAGATCGATAACACGCTAAAGTGGGAAAAGTAAAGAAAAAACAACAATAATAACCAAAGAAAAGGACAGTCTTTGCTGTAGATGTACGTTTCCTTTCCATTTCAATATATTTTCTCGAAAACCGGTTCTGATCTCATTTGCATTGCAATTGTTTTTGTTTTTGCCAAAGAACAATAAATCCCCTCTCTATTGCCACAAAAAACATAAAGATTAAATATAAAAAACAAAACGATCATGACTTCTGCTACGTCATCAAAGTAAAGGGTTCAAGAAGTAGGTAGATAAACCACACACAATATTGTTCTGCATACTTCCCACCACGCGAATTGGACGTACGCTTGCTCTAGTCAACACATTGCCAAAAAAACTGGTTTGTCATTACATGTTCTTCAAATTCCAATAACCGGTTTTTCTATTGCATTTTTTGTTCTTTATGCAGAAAAGAAGAAACAACCAGCAATTTGTAAACCAACAACAAAAAATATTTGAGAGCGGGTGGGCGGTGCTCATTTCTTTTCCAAATGAAAAACATTCTCTCGAAGTGCTAATTTCGCAGTGGAATTACTGGGAACTGAAACTTCTATGTGTGCGTGTAAAAAGGAAATTTCAAAGGGAAAAACACCAATTTAGACACTTTTTCAAAAATTTATTTAAAAAAAACCATCAACGCAATTAGAATTTTTTAATTGGAGACCAATAGAAAAAATACTGAAAAAAATAAAAAAAAATAAGAAAAATATCCATAAGCTTTATTTTCTCTGGAAAGCTAATTGTTATTTGGGCTTTTTCAATGAACATTTAAAGTGTTAATAATTTTTTTTTCGAAAAAGTCAATCCGTCACTCCCGAGATAATTAATTAAGCTATTCAATAAAATGAAGAAAAAAAATATAGTTCAAAGGGCTAAATAATGAATGAGGGATATTTAAAAGTCCTCGAAAAAAAACGTTTTTTTGCGTTTTTTTTAGGTTTTTTTATTTTTTTAAACTTTAGAAATGAATTATTTAAAAAAAAATTAATTGTTATCAAAATATTTGAGACTGGCTTTACAATACTTTTTTTCAATGAAATATGTTGTAGATTACAGAAGTTATACCTGTTCAAACACGCCAAACCCATTGAAAATTGCATAAGATTGGACTAATTTTTTGCCCATAAAAAAAATTAAATAAATTAAAGTCAATCCGTCACTCCCTTAATTAACTTAATTTCTTTTGAAAACACCAAAAAACTTAAATAAAAATCTTAGCTATACCAAAAATAAATGGTGCATTTTAAATTACTATCAAAATAACGACAAAATTGTAGTTTGTTTCACTCTCAGAATTACTATATTATACATTTAAAAATTATAATGATGCAGTGTAGTAGCCCTGTTTATTGAGAATGCATTAATTTTTATTTCAATCAATTAGCATTCGAAATGTAAAAGTTATCGCTTTATTTGTAATATTCCAGCCGTTTTTTTGGCTGGCCACCCAGCCTTAAGGCTGGGACGGATTGATTTTAATTTATTTAATTTTTTTTATGGGCAAAAAATTAGTCCAATCTTATGCAATTTTCAATGGGTTTGGCGTGTTTGAAAAGGTATAACTTCTTTAATCTACAACATATTTTATCGAAACAAAAAGTATTATAAAGCCAGTCTCAAATATTTTTATTACAAGTAAATTTTAAATAAATAAAATGTATATACAATATACACTACACAGAGCTGCTGTCTATGCTTATGCACTACAAACAAATGTACGCACAAAACGAAGAAAGAAAAAAATCGTTTTGCTTTACATTCGTTCGCTGTGTCTGCTGTGTTGTTGCCTGTCTGCTGTTCTGGAATATACGACCAAGCGTTCGCCACGTGCTTTTAAAATATTTTTCAGTCGAATGTTCTAGAATGCTTCACTTTCTTAAAAACAAAATGAAAAATCTAGATGTGGTCGAATTTCGACCACTGGGCGACCCCTAGTATGAATAAATTTGCTAACTGATAAACTGTAATTATTAATGCTTCACGCTTAAGGCTGGGTGTCCCAGATCGGCAAACTCAAACTTCATGTAAATGACTTTATTTGTGTTAGTGCCCTTTTTTTGTCATGAATTTCATGGCATCGCCATATGTGGCCAGAGGAATTTTGTTCTTGTTTGTTACTCTCTCTCTAACCTCTTTTTGAACAAGAATAGAGTCGAAGAAAAAAAAATGAGTATCTTTATAAGATCGATAACACGCTAAAGTGGGAAAAGTAAAGAAAAAACAACAATAATAACCAAAGAAAAGGACAGTCTTTGCTGTAGATGTACGTTTCCTTTCCATTTCAATATATTTTCTCGAAAACCGGTTCTGATCTCATTTGCATTGCAATTGTTTTTGTTTTTGCCAAAGAACAATAAATCCCCTCTCTATTGCCACAAAAAACATAAAGATTAAATATAAAAAACAAAACGATCATGACTTCTGCTACGTCATCAAAGTAAAGGGTTCAAGAAGTAGGTAGATAAACCACACACAATATTGTTCTGCATACTTCCCACCACGCGAATTGGACGTACGCTTGCTCTAGTCAACACATTGCCAAAAAAACTGGTTTGTCATTACATGTTCTTCAAATTCCAATAACCGGTTTTTCTATTGCATTTTTTGTTCTTTATGCAGAAAAGAAGAAACAACCAGCAATTTGTAAACCAACAACAAAAAATATTTGAGAGCGGGTGGGCGGTGCTCATTTCTTTTCCAAATGAAAAACATTCTCTCGAAGTGCTAATTTCGCAGTGGAATTACTGGGAACTGAAACTTCTATGTGTGCGTGTAAAAAGGAAATTTCAAAGGGAAAAACACCAATTTAGACACTTTTTCAAAAATTTATTTAAAAAAAACCATCAACGCAATTAGAATTTTTTAATTGGAGACCAATAGAAAAAATACTGAAAAAAATAAAAAAAAATAAGAAAAATATCCATAAGCTTTATTTTCTCTGGAAAGCTAATTGTTATTTGGGCTTTTTCAATGAACATTTAAAGTGTTAATAATTTTTTTTTCGAAAAAGTCAATCCGTCACTCCCGAGATAATTAATTAAGCTATTCAATAAAATGAAGAAAAAAAATATAGTTCAAAGGGCTAAATAATGAATGAGGGATATTTAAAAGTCCTCGAAAAAAAACGTTTTTTTTGCGTTTTTTTTAGGTTTTTTTATTTTTTTAAACTTTAGAAATGAATTATTTAAAAAAAAATTAATTGTTATCAAAATATTTGAGACTGGCTTTACAATACTTTTTTTCAATGAAATATGTTGTAGATTACAGAAGTTATACCTGTTCAAACACGCCAAACCCATTGAAAATTGCATAAGATTGGACTAATTTTTTGCCCATAAAAAAAATTAAATAAATTAAAGTCAATCCGTCACTCCCTTAATTAACTTAATTTCTTTTGAAAACACCAAAAAACTTAAATAAAAATCTTAGCTATACCAAAAATAAATGGTGCATTTTAAATTACTATCAAAATAACGACAAAATTGTAGTTTGTTTCACTCTCAGAATTACTATATTATACATTTAAAAATTATAATGATGCAGTGTAGTAGCCCTGTTTATTGAGAATGCATTAATTTTTATTTCAATCAATTAGCATTCGAAATGTAAAAGTTATCGCTTTATTTGTAATATTCCAGCCGTTTTTTTGGCTGGCCACCCAGCCTTAAGGCTGGGACGGATTGACTTTAATTTATTTAATTTTTTTTATGGGCAAAAAATTAGTCCAATCTTATGCAATTTTCAATGGGTTTGGCGTGTTTGAAAAGGTATAACTTCTTTAATCTACAACATATTTTATCGAAACAAAAAGTATTATAAAGCCAGTCTCAAATATTTTTATTACAAGTAAAATTTTTTTTGAATAATTCACTTTTAAAGTTAAAAAAAATTAAAAAACCTAAAAAAAACGCAAAAAACTTTTTTTTTCGAGGACTTTTAAATATCCCTCATTCATTATTTAGCCCTTTGAACTATATTTTTTTTCTTCATTTTATCGAATAGCTTAATTAATTACCTCGGGAGTGACGGATTGACTTTTTCGAAAAAAAAATTATTAACTCCTTAAATGTTCATTGAAAAAGCCCAAATAACAATTAGCTTTCCAGAGAAAATAATGCTTGTGCATATTTTTCTTATTTTTTTTTATTTTTTTTCAGTATTTTTTCTATTGGTCTCCAATTAAAAAATTCTAATTGCTTTGATGGTTTTTTTTAAATAAATTTTTGAAAAAGTGTCTAAATTGGTGTTTTTCCCTTTGAAATTTCCTTTTTACACGCACACATAGAAGTTTCAGTTCCCAGTAATTCCACTGCGAAATTAGCGCTTCGAGAGAATGTTTTTCATTTGGAAAAGAAATGAGCCTCGCCCACCCGCTCCCAAATATTTTTGTTGTTGGTTTACATATTGCTGGTTGTTTCTTCCTTTTTGCATCAAGAACAGAAAATGCAATAGAAAAACCGGTTGTTGGAATTTGAGGAATATGTAAGGACAAACCAGTTTTTTTGTCAATGAGTTTACTAGAGCAAGTGTACGTCCAATTCGCGTGGTGGGAAGTATGCAGAACAGTATTGTGAGTGGTTTATCTACCTAATTCTTGCACCCTTTAGTTTGAAGATGTAGCAGAAGTCATGATCGTTTTGTTTTTTTATATTTGACTAGTTTTTTTATTTGTGGCAATAGAGAGGGGATTTATTGTTCTTTGGCAAAAACAAAAACAATTGCAATGCAAATGAGATCAGAACCGGTTTTCGAGAAAATATACTGAAATAGAAAGGAAACCTTCAAAAAGAGTGTTGAGAGAGAGTAACAAACAAGAACAAAATTCCTCTGGCCACATATGGCGATGTCATGAAATTCATGACAAAAAAAGGGCACTAACACAAATAAAGTCATTTACATGAAGTTTGAGTTTGCCGATCTGGGACACCCAGCCTTAAGCTATAATATAAATTTGTTGAAAAATCCTTCAGCTTCCCTTGCCAGCTCACTTTCGTGTCTTCCAACGGAGTCGGGTCAACATGTGCAGTCCACTCGACTGACTGTCGATTATACTCCGGTGTGAAATGATGACGCTGTCTTCATCTGTTGTGGCATATCGACGCAAAAAATGTAGGTTTATTACGAATCAACAACTCCAAACACTGCTCAGAATCATCAAATCGTTGTTGTTTTAAGTCAATTGTAAGCTAAGCGGTACCGGCTTTGAATAGTGCTTTCCCAAAAATAAATTACATCAATATTCATTGATGATATGTCCAACATGATTCTTGAGGGTCTCAGCTTTCTGGAAAACTTCACTTTTCGGGTATTCTTAATTATTTTGGACATTTGTTATTGTTTTCGTCGGTAAAAGCATCTTTGCGGCGGTCGGTGCCGCGGCTGCGGCGTCTAACTGCATGTATCATCGTCCACGGTGTTCATTTCATCTAATTTGATTTTCCAAATTAACGTTTATTAAGCCAAGCCTTGGCCTTAATACCAATCATATAGTACAACAGCTGTCAAATGTATAAGTTAACACCAGAAAAATTGCAGAACAGAAGATTTATGATCTTCAATTTTTCGCCTCTAGAAGAATCATTCCCACATTTTTTGCTAACGCTACGTCTGGACATCAATCACATGTCAATAAAAAGCACATTCCAGCACGTAGCATAAGATGACACCTGAATAAAGAGGTTCAAACCTCAAAAAAATATTTTTTTTTAAGCAATTGAAATGTTGTTTTGATAAATTAGGTACACGTGTCTTTGGGAAGCTAGGATTTACTTAAAATCATATGGATTTAGTACTAGTATAGCTATATTTTAGCCTACGAACTTTTCAGTCCACCTAATACTTTTGGTACCTTTTGGCCTTCGGGTATGTTGCTTATAATACATACTAATCTGTATTTTGTGTTTCCGTTTTGGCATGTTTTACTATTAATAATATTTTGTATTAAAATCATAAAGAGGAAGGAGAGAGAATTTTACTTAACATATATAGATACCATAGTTGAACATGGGCTATTAAGTACTTATTTATAAGTGTTTTGACATCAAAGCCATATGGAGGTTAAGTAAGAGCTGACTGATTGTTTTGTATACTTTACTTAGGTACTTTTAAGTAAGCAAACATGTTGATTAGTGGTGAATTTAATTGCATAGTATACATTAACCACTTTATGGCTGATGAATACATAACACTTGAATACAGGGTATAACTTAGCTAAAAAAAAAAAATTCTATTCTATCAATATTTATTATTTCACTTCTTTGTTCCTCTGCGGAATTTTATATATTTTCGGAATAGAACATTAACATTCTTCAATTATATAAAAATAACAGCATTAGCCTTCATAGATTACAAGTTTAAGCTTGTACAATAAAGCAATAATAACTATAAAATTCTTGGAGCTGATTGCTAAAGAAACAATTGATGTTCATTTTTATTAATAATTGAATTTATTTATTAACTTTCCATAGGGAGTTATTGTTATCGATCCAATTTGTCAAATTGAAATTTTTCACAAATCTGGGCGTTTTAATGTTCCTTATATCTTACATCATTTGTAAGAGAGATGCCTGTGTTTTTGCCACTCTTGATAACAAACTTTCTACCAAATCAGCATATACAACAGGGGCTTATTTATACCAAGACGGGCTAGCTTGAGATAGAGTCCTTCTAACCATACGGTGTCGGAGGCCTTCTCCAAGTCAACCAGACAGGCACACGTACACTGTTTTTTAGATTTGTTCCATTGGATATCAAATACAAGCTTAGACGCGGCATGAATAGTTTTCTGGATCTATCCCTACTGTCAGCAGTATGTCTCTGTTATCTGTCTTTGGAGCTTAAGACATGGAAGATTATTATCGTTATTTTTTCTAAAGATCTTGTTAATTTGCGGGAACATACTCGAGTCGCTAGAATTAACTGCCCGTATTTTTCGGTCCCAGTACAAATTAACAAACGTTTTACAAAAGTTTGAGTCTTGTTAATAGTCCACTTTTTTGTCTGTGGAGTGCGTCAATGGTAGCGTTACGGTACAAGTTAGTAGCGTCGCGTTCTTAGTACTTAGGAATTGTTCTTTCCACAGTCCGTTTGATTGTCTCGTCCATTTGTTCTAAGTATCTGTCAATTTCGTTATTTGTCAGATTCCTGTCAATTGGTGGGGATATATTGCTCGAACGAAGTTCGTTGGCTAGGGCGTTGGTGAAGCGTGGCCAGTGCATCTTACTGTAATTGGTCTTTGACCCACAGTGTCAGTAATCGTCAGTCTTGAGTCCAATAATAATAAATCCAGATAGGCACCGCTCTTTGGAAACGATGGTTTATCCGTAGCGGATTTTGTATTTGATTTCCCCAATCTGAAGGGTCATTCCGTAACTTTTAAAACAATAATCGTCAAAACGATTATCATAAACGATATCGTCAATAGGTACTCTTAAACTGTGACTGAAATGTCAAAATGAAATCCATGAAAGACAATGCTTGTTCGATAACCTGAAAAGGTTCCCAAACTTGGTTTTTTCTATGGGAAATTGTGAAAATTTGCAAGAAATTTTTTGTTTCCAAACATGCCAACAACTTATGTGTGGTGTTTACTGTTTTTTATATTTGTTGCCGCCGACACGAATAGCGTTATCAATTTCAAAATGTAAGTTTTTAATATGTTATAATATTTAAATCAATAAATTTAATTATAATTTTGTATTTATGTACATAAAATATAGGTCAGTAACTCAAAATCAAATGCAAAAAATCATAGAATTTATGGATAAGCATCCTTCCTTGGCCAATGGATATAAACCTAATTCCGTATAAGGAAAGGAAGATATAAACAAGCTGTGGCGTGATTTAACAGATATTTTAAATTCGAATGGTCCTCCTATGAAGAACGTTGCTGGATGGAGAAAGGTAATGAGACAAAACAATAATGATTGCATAAAGAGCTAATTTTATAAACATTTTATGTATAGGTGTGGACAGATTACAAATACCCAGCGAAGAAAAAAATCAGCCAAAATTTGCTTTCCATCCAAAAAACCGGAGGAGGGCCATTCGAAGAAGTGAAGATATCAGAGGATGAAGAAAAGGTGATTCAGCTCACATCAATGAGGAAAGCTGTATCCGGACTTAAGTGTGCTTCTTTTGGTGCCCCATCCACAGCGGCAACAACTTCATCGTCGGCAACAGCAACACCGTTAGTCCTATCTTCCACTAATTTAAAAAAAAAATTGTGAAGATCCTCTTGAGAGTATCTTGAGAGGAATAGTGGAAAGTCCACAGCATTCTCCAGAACATGAAATTTATCAGTCCATACCTGGTAGTAGTAGAAAAAGGTAAGTTCCTTAATATTTAACATTTTGGATTGCCTATACACATGTATTGTTCTTGAAATATAGAAACTCAACTCCGTTTATGGCAGCCAGTACCCCAAAACGCCAAAAAGAAAATGATACTGCGAAGTTGCTCCAGATTCAAATGGAAAATGATTCACATTTTCAGGATCGATTGTTGAACAAAATGTATAAAATGCAAGAGCGTAACCAACAGGATGCAATGTTCCAAGCGAAAATAATTGAGCTGCTTGAAAAACGCAACGAAATCGCAGAAAAACAACTGTCAAAGGGATACTTTTGATTTGTAAATATGTACATACTTTTGTGATTTTTTTTTATCTGTAAATTAAGTTTCTTTTTTTGCTTAACATAAGTTCCTATACAATTTTTATTTTTAGTTCTTAAGATTTGTTTATTATGAAGTTTTATTTTTTTGTTTGTTTATGAAATTGTTACTTTTTTGTTTTTGTGTACAAATGTATCTAGGTATTACATATTAAAAATAAATTTTTAAGTAAAAAAGGAATTTTTTATATCGTCTCTTATATATATTGCTAATTGCTTCATTGCATTATTTTCGCTTGATATTTGTGATTCGCTCAATCTATAGCTAGGAAAGTTTTCATCCTCTATTGAAATGTTGACGGTTTCAACATTATAATGTATGCAAATGTTATGTAGAGCAGCGCAAACATTTGCAAAGGTAGCAATGTTAATCGGTTCGTAGCAACTCTTTCTTCCAACAGAATTCTCCAACGACCTGAGGATACCAAAAATATGTATATATGTAAGTCTAGTTTACAATTTATTATACTACTTACCTTTGAAAACACCGATACATCGCTCAATTAAATTTCTAGCTTTGGCATGAACATTATTAAAATGGGTTTTCATTACATCGGATGAGCTCCTATAAGGTGAAAGTAACCACGGTTCCAATGGATACCCACTGTCACCTGAAAAAAGTTAATTACAGTGAGTTGTTTATAGTGAGCTAATTGTTGTTATTTACCCAAAAGCCAATAGTTACGGTCACGTACATTAAAGGTGTTTTCGAAAAATTGTCTTTCATTTGAATGTTTCCATACAAACGAGTCGTGTGCAGATCCACCGTATTTAGCATTGATTGCCATTATTCTAATTTTATGATCACATATCTTTAAACACAAATGATTAAAAGAGTGTTAGATCATACTTTAAGTAATACTTACAACCATTGCATTTACGCTATGTTTACATTTCCTGTTAAAAAAATTTGTTCGTCTTCCCGTGGTCTTTGCAAATAAAGCCATCTATGCAGCCAACAACTACATTTTGAATTAATAACTATTTCTAATTTATGATTTTTGTAATATTCATTCTATGATTTACCTCCTGGAATTGCAAATTTTTGATAAAACCATTGCTTTATCTCGGACTTTTCATTTTCGCTGGAAAGACTCCATTTGATCCACAGGGGACATAACTTGGCTTCCAATATATTGCTCGTTTCCGAGACTATTTTGGATAATGTGCTTTGTGCAATCGATAGTCCAAAAATCATTGCCTGTCAACCATTGGTACCCTCCGCCACCCAAAGTCTTGATAGTTACAGCCAATCGTAATATTGATGGTACATATGTAGAACGACAACCATCAGACAAGTTTATTGTTTGAAGAATCATTAAAAAGGCTTCTTTTGATATTCGAAAACGTTGAATAAAACTATGTTTTAATTATTTTAAAACAATTAGTAACCTTTATGTAAAAAATTATACTTACATATGGGTTGGAAGAGATAGAGGGCCCGATTCATCTCTTAATTGTCGTCGTAACCGTACTAATTGCTTTTTTTTTGAGTTTTCATTTTCACTTTGTAACAAAATTAAATTGCGACGAAACATTTTGACTTCAGTTTGATAAAAAAGTAATGGCAATTAATGACAGACGATACCTATTTAGCTATCGTGCAAACGATATCGTTTTGACGATATCACTTTGACGATTATCGTCTTACGTGAAGTGAGACTATCGTCGAAACGATATCGTCCGACGATAATCGTTTTACGGAATGACCCCCCTGAATTTTTGGCATTAAAATCACCGGCCATGAGATAATAATTCTCTTCCGAGTTCAGTTGCAAGCATTGAAAAAGTTTTTCGAGCTCTGCGATAAAATTAGTTGGCTGAGGTGATTCCCGTACATAAAACGCGACCGCATACAAACGCTTCCCCTGTTGGAGGGGTATGAACACGATACATGCCTCAAGAAATCGAAATCTGCGTAATTCACTATTGTATATAATTTTATAACTAATGTCTTTTCGCACGAAAAAAACGACCCCACCCCCTTGTGTGGAGTTGGGCCGGTCCCTTCGTACGATATTGTAATTATTGTGTGTCAGTTTGTGTTTCTGGTTCAGCTTAGTTTCGCTGTAGTTTCGCAAAAACACATCAGGACTTTGGTCTTTTAACAAATGGAACAGATTCGCTCTTCGTTCGGTCCTAATCAGTGAATTTACATTTACAGCAAAGGGCCTCTCCGGTAGTGCGCCCTTAACCTACAAGCGTTAAGCTCGGCAACCGAGAGTTGAGAAAATCCACCCTAGACCCTGCTCCCTGATCTGTTTTCAAGTCCTGCTAACTGGCCCTGGATGGCTGCTGGCATGCTTCTAATATCTGCCTGTACGTCAGGAGCCCTCGGCGCTAGGGCTGGCTGGGCTGCCTTTGGCGCAGGCTGTACCATGCTTCCTCTTCACTTGTATATAATGTATACTATACACAAGTTATTTTACTGATTTTCATAAAACTATTTTAGAGAAAACATGATAATAATAACCTATTTGCTCTACAAACTTTCTTATAATTATTAGCTTCTTAATTAATACGGTTATGCATAAATAAATAACAACTAATATTAATAAAATAATTTGTTTAAATTTATAAATCAATAACCAGCTTATGAATTAAATTATTTTTAATTCATAAGTCACTAACTAGATTATGAATTAAACGCTTTTTAATTCATAAGTCACCTACTAGATTATGATTTAATGATTTTTAAATTCACAAACTCACAACTCTGATACAAACAATAAACCGTATATCTTTACAATAGGATTCGGATTCCGCGTTCTATTAGAGCCCTCAATCTTATACCAAATGATTAGGGTGAGATTCAAACGGCGCGGCACCTGGAGGACCTGTGATAGTGATGTCATGATTGTATCTAATCTTTTTATCTATAATTTTTCTTTTTTTGCTTTTGGTTTTACTTTCTTTTCTATTTTAAAAATTACTTAATAGTATTTTTTTCGTAGTAGGTATATAATTATTATTATCATATTATTATGTGTGTTACATTTATATTTGTGTATTTTCTTTTTATTATTTTATTAAAATATCAAATTATTTAATAACATTTTTGTGCTTGCGCTATCTTATAAGTATAAGATATTGAATCTTAAAGTGTTAAGTAATCTTCTTTGAATAAATGAAATGAAAAAAAAAAAATGAAGAATTAAATTAGTGCTATGAAATCTCTAACCCTTTACTGGGTTGGGTTGTTTTAAATCATATTTGTGTTATTGGAAACCAATTTATTGTATATTCGTTCATAAGAACTTTTTGTTTTATTTACTCCGTTTAGACATTATTTGGTTAACAGGGTCTTATAGCTGCTGTCAAAAGAAATAATTCAACTTTGAAATCAATTTAGTCGTAGCAAATAATATTATATACATATGTATATACAGATTCCTGTCCAATACACTTCAGAAGAAATCAATAAGAAAATGCACAATCTGAGAACAATATTAAAATATTAAATACATTATTTAGTGTACATATTATGTATGTCACTGTGTTTTATTTAACATTATATTCTTATTGAATGAAACAAATACCATCGGCCATTCTGGAAATTCGCCATCGGAATGGACATGGTTCAACAAAATTCCTGCCGTTGTTGATGAACATTGAGGACCCGGGTTACAAAAAAAAGGAGACAATGTGAAGAAGATGACTTAAGGCTGGGTGTCCCAGACCCAGATCGTGAAACTCAAACTTCATGTAGGTAAATGTCTTCATCTGTGTTAGTGACCTTTCTTATGTCATGAATTTCATCGCCATATATGTAGTAGGGGATTTTTATTTTGATTGTTGAGCAAATAGAAGAGTTGGAAGGGGAGCAGCAAAAGGTTTTTATTTTAAGATTTTGTTGAAGTCACAAATGTCTTTAATGAAAACATTTTAAATATTAATATTTGAAATAAAATTAAAAATAATGGTGTGTAACCAAAATGTTTTTTATGTATTCTGTGTTTGTATTTTGTATTTCCAGATTCTATAGTTCATTGGCAGAATTATTAAAAGTTCTGCGACGCATTCTGAAATGTTTAAAATACTCTTCATTGTTTTAGCACATTTCACGTTCTCAAAAAGTGGTCGTTCGTATGTATCTGCATAAAATATTAATGTATATATTTATGTATATATACATAGTTTCCTTTTAATTGAATTGTTTAAAAAAGCTTACCTTTGCCCACATATTTCTTTGGCGATTATATCATTTTCAATTGCACTTTGATTATTCTTTTCATTCGAAGTTCCAGGATTAAAAAAAACGGAGTTAGTTTATGAGAAAAAAGCTTAAAACCTTTATATTTGGTTCACCTTTCTTTATGCATAAAAATGAATTTAAATTTTTTAGAATTCATGGTATTTTCACAAATAGTATTTGAAGGACTAAACTTTTACTTACGATTTTTGACAGTCATTGTAAAAAAAATTGAAATATCAAAGGAAAACGTGTAAATGTTCGGTGAGAAAGATTTTCAGGTTTTTGAAAACTTTTTGTGGAAAACTCAGTTTTAGATTTGGTGTGAAAAGGTTACTTTAAGGAAAGCCAAACAAATAAAAAGAGCATCACGACTAAATTCAAGAGTAGTTTTTATTTAAGTGGAACATACTTAAAAACAAATGTCATTTAAAGTTAGTAAATCAAAACTGTTTAAAAATAATACGGTTAGTGCATGTGACAATTTCCATATTAAACAATGGAAGTTTGGCACACCTTATATCATAAAAAAGAATGGAAAATTCAATATCATTCAATGTCCTCATTGCTTTGAGGAAGATATGATTGTCTTTAACAAATAATAATTAATCTTGTATACTTTTATTTAAAACAGTTTAGAGTGGAAATGTATAGAATATAATTATAGCAGTGTAGATGATGCATAAAAAGCTAAATAGCTGTCATTTAAAAGTACTTAGCACGTTATGCAGTCTCAATATTACCTATGTGTATCCTCTGGTCTAATTAAACAGTTTTAGTCAATAAATATAATCCATTTTTTATCAACTACTTTACTGTTTTTGTATGTTTGAACTCAAACGTTATGGATACAAATTTTAAATGATTTGGTAAAAATGTTAAATGCATTAAGCAATTTACTTAGCACATTTGCCATATTTTCATGAGAATTTTACTTGAAACAGTTGATTTGTGTGTATAATTCCTGAGTTACAATTTGTTTTCTTTTTTAATATATACATACTATGTTTTTAAATATAATGTATACTATGTTTTCGGAAGACGAATATTTCAAAAAATTTAAAGAATTGTGCAGAAATTTTTTTGTAACAATGCCGGGATAGATATACCTACATTAGGCTGAAGTTGTTAAATAAAGTTCTTATTATAACACGAGATTAGACCTGTGTAAATTTACGTTGTAATTTATAGTATTTTAAATTTTGTTTAATTAATAATCTGGTCAATGAAATAATACAAATAAGTCTCTTTTCACAACGTTTCGTTCATGTACATATATGAATATCATCAGGGCCCTCATCACGTAAGGATGTCGATATCGTTTTCGATATTGCATCGATAGCTATGCTTCACGTAGATAAGCATAAAAATACCCTATCGTGCAAACGATATCGAACAAACGATTTGGCTTTTACTTCATGTAAATAACAAAGCTGTCGTCTTGACGATATCGTTTAAACGATACCGATTTAGGTAACGTTTTTGTTAATTTTTTTGTCTAAAAAATAATTACACACATATATGTATATTAAAGAAAATTTCATGAATTTATTCGGCCTGCTTTCCTAAGGCAAAAAAGGATCTGGTCCTCCGGGTCAGGGGGTTGTTTCGTAGGGTTTACTTCCCTACCACATAAAAAAATCCACTTATGAGAGGGACACGAGGAGCTTCGGATAATGATAGACCTGAAGGAACAACAAAGCCCGGAACGTCAATGGTCAACGATTTGAGAGTATGTACATATGTATGTACCTGGAACGTAAGAACCCTCTACACCCCAGGCGCTACTCAAAAGCTAGAGTCTATCCTCAAGCGGTATAAGGTAGATATTACCGCCAGGAGATACGATGGATAAGAGCTGGTATGATGAAGAGAACAGATTGCGACATACATATATTACAGCTGCGATAAGAAGTTACACATGTTAGGATTCGTTGCAGGACATCGGCTTAGGAACAAGGTGATCGATTTTAAGTCGATAAGTTATCGCCCGGCTGTGATCCGCATCAAAGCTAAATTCCAAAACATAAGCCTAATATGTGCACACGCCCCTACCGATGAAGTTGAAAACCGTATCAAGGAGGAATTTTATGATCTTCTGGACAGAGCCTACGGAACCTGTCCGGAGTACTCGGAGACTTTAATGCTAAAATTGGTAGGGAGAACATCTTCAGCGGATTAGTTGGTAAGCACAGCCTCCATAAAACAACAACAGATAACGGCTTCCGACTAATAGACTTCGCAGCAGCTCGTAACACAGTGATAAGTAGCACTAGTTTTCCAAAGCTTAGCATATACAAAGTACCCTGGCGCTCCCCAGACGGTCGAACCAACAATCAAATCAACCATGTGTTGATCGATGCAAAGCACGTGTCTGATATCTTGGACATGCGCTCTTTTCGTGGAGCGAACGTCGACTCTGAGCATTTCCTGGTTGCGGCGAAGTTCAGAGCTCGATTGTCAAATGGGAAAAAATTGGAAAATACCACGAAGACAAGGAAATTCGACGTAGCACGCCTTGGTATACCGGAGGTACCAGAGCCTACACAGATCAGTTGAATGAAAAACTTTTCGATGTGTATTCACTCACCACAGACGTCAACAACCAGCGGTCCCAGTATCGTGACATCATCAAAGAGGTTGCCGAGAACATCATAGGCTACCAACCACCTTAGAGAAAAACCCGTGGTGTGATGATGAATGCGTTCACTGGAAAAAAGAAGATGCACATAAAATGCTGCAACGCAAAACAAGAGCAGTGAGGGAAGAGTACCGAACCAGTAGGAGGGAGGAAAAAAATATCATGGGAAGAAAAAAAAGAGCGTGCGCAGCCTCTCAGCTGAAAGAGATCGAAGAGTCACGTGATCGAAACAACACCCGGAGTTTCTATAAAAAAGCAAAGCAAATAGCTGTTGGCTTAAAACCAGGAACACAGGCTCTTCGAAATAGTCACTGAAGCACAAGGAATAGTAGATGTCTTCAAGCAGCATTTCCAGCAACTGCTGAACGGACATCTCCAAGAGCAATAACCGGGCATGAACAACACCCAGAGCCAAACAACACCGAACCAGTCCCTCCACCCAGTATAGAATAGATTGATCTGGGTATCAAAAAGCTAAAAAAAACAACACGACCGCCGCGCCGGAGCACGGAGACGTGCTGATAGGTAGCATTCATCATATGCATATCATCAAAAAAGTTTGGGTGGAGGAACGAATTCCCGACGACTGGTCCATTCAGCTCCATATGCCCGATCTTCAAAAAGGCGATCCTATGTCCTGTAGAAATTACTATAGACCAAATTTTAATTCTCGAAAAGAGCAACGAATTTCAAGTCGAGACACATAATCTTTTCATCGACTTTAAAGCAGCATATGATAGCATCTATCGTCAAGAACTCTTTATGGCGTAATCGACCTCCAACTGTGCTAGTCAACGGACGTATTTCGACTTCACAGACCATAAAATATAGAGCGTGTGTTAAAAGTACAATTTTTAATCAAATTTATATAATAGTGCCAATATCACAAAGGAAGAGGTGGGGGACCTTCAAGCTAAAGGTCCTCAGTTCGAGTCCCAGCCGGGCATCGAAAATAAAGTTACTTTTTTTAAATAAAAATTAAAGTAACAAAGTACTGGTCTGGTGACGACGATGACGATATTAAGTACATGTGGTGAGAGTAGTGTGTACGCTGATATCACCTCTACTGAGTCGTCATCAGACGAAGAGGCTGCAGAAGAGGAGGCAATTGAAACCACAATAGGTGGTTTAAAAAAGAGGTACTCTTTTTAATTTTTGGCTGCTTCTCGCACTCACTCTCACTTATAACAAAAAAAACATGTACATATGTATGTTTATAACAAAAGCAACAATATAACACGATAATTTAGTCTATTTAACATGGACTTGTGCCGTTCTTCCTCTGTATGGCTTTTTTTTAAGTAGAATAGCACTTTTTTTAAAAAAAAGAGAATAGAACAACAGAAAATACTTGAAAAAACCTACAAGATGGCATCATTAGGTTAATTTTGAAAAAAATGGACTAGTGCCGTTTTTCCCCTGGACCCTTCATATGTCTATATATGTATTTATGTTCCTGCATACATACATACATATATGTACATATAGGTACATATTTTCTACAAATTTATAATTTTTTTTACAAATATTTAAATTTATTATCGGTTTTTATTGATAAATTTATATTCTTAGTATATATTTTTTTTTATTTTTTTTATTATTTTCATGTGCGCATGCACTGTTCTCTCTGCTCCGACAGTGTAATACAGGCAATAGGCCTTGCCTAACTCCAATAATTTGTCTCAATTTTTGTACATGATCTCTAGTGAGAGTTTCATCATCAACTTCCATTTGATTATTGTCATGTTCAATCATTTTGTCACCAATTATATGTAATGGTGAACCTCTACAATTAATAAGTATTTATATTTATTTACGTATTAGTAAAATAGAAAATCAATAAGAAAAAAGGAACGCTGTATATGACGCTACGACACCAGCAACTAGTATGAGTTACGCACTCACCTTTGTGATTCAATATCAGTTGATTAAGTCTCACTAGTCACTACACTACACTAGGTAATAGATTCAGAGAGAAAGAAAATGTGAGGGCGCATCTCTCTCTTGTTCTCGCTACAGTCAGGGTTGCCATGTCTTGACCTAGCTCCATAGCCCAATTTAGACATTTTTGTAGCCCAAAATCGTAGCTGATAAAGTAGCCCAAATAGTAGTCCAATACCAATAAAAAAAATGTTTTCATAACTTCAATTACAATTTATTTTTATTAAAAAAGAACGAAAAATAAAAAAAAACATTTTTTGTTCATAAAAAAGAAGAGTTAAAAATATTATCACATACATATTATGTAACTGTTGAAAATCATTCAAAAACTGTTATATCTTCATCAGAGTCATTGTTATCATCGTGGTCATTGGCATTATATTTGTATGTATTTTGGTTAAATTTACAGTAATTCCCATTGTTTTTTGTAAATTTTCTTATATTTTGCCCATTTCCCCATATTGAGGAAACAGGAATCGAATTCGTCACAGTCACAGGTAATTTTAAGTTATATTTGCCCTTATTTTTAAAGAAAATTCCGGAATTAAAGTAAAGATTGTTACAGTTGATTTGAAATGTCAAAACCAGAGTAGAGTAGTAACTACTATGTATATTCAGAGAACAAAGAGTGATGCCAGGCAACCCATGCTATGAGTAAGGGGTGTGTTTAGAGAGCAAATATGATATGATTTAATTTGTACGAAAAATATAAAGAAAGATTAGATTTGTACTATTTATAGCCCATTTATGATTGGGGTGTCATAGTGAAATTGTTGTCGGCAATTTTGGAAATAGGTAGAACAATTTCCGATAAATAGCCCAATCTGGCAAGCCTGCCTACAGTTACATACGAAAGGTAACTCGCTCTCTCCATCTTTACTAACATGTGGGATGTGACTTCATATCACTCTCTTTCAACATTAAAATACAACTTCCGGTCGCATCACACTTTTCGTAACGCATTCGCCCGTTTACTCCCCAAGCCAAGCGTGCCTAAAGAAGTTTTACATCAAAAACCGCTCGACAATTTTTTATGAAAGCTTCTTTTGAAGTTATAAAATTTCGAACAAAATTTAGTTGGAAGCCGTATCTCTTCTCGTTCTTGAGATACCTTGCACGAAAAATGGTATCTCGAACGTATGAACATACATATGTACACACGCACAAAAATGGCGGATTTAAATTCTAGGAACCTTAAAACGTCCAGAATTGTCAAAAAATGATGCACAATTTTGTTGGTAGTCACAAATAGTCCGCATTCGTTCCTATGTCATTCTCCACCAAATCAATTATCTCCACTTAAAAAATCATGTCAATCGGTCGCTCCGTTTTCCCGTGAAAGACAGACAAAAAAACACACTTTCGCATTTATAATATGTATTAGTATGGATAGTATGGATAAACAGACTTTTGAATCAACTCAAAAGCCACTATTATGTCACAACGATGATATCTATTTATCCAGTCCGGTTTATTATTTAAATTTAAATTATTTTAAATATTTAAATATAATAACAATTAAATTCAACAACAACAAGCACGTTTTTAATTTCATTGCAAGATATGTTTTACTTTAAATATGTACATTTTCAATGTGCATAATTAAAAAAAAAAGAAATTGCCAATTTACTTACATATATTTATAATATTGACTAATGAGCTTTACTAAACACATAGCAAGAATAACAGAATAGTATAAGAACATCACTCAATTTTTTTTAAACATCCTTTATTGAAATTAAAGTAAAAATCTCACAAGTAAAATCATAAACCAGCTAAAATGTTGTCACGTCATTAAAAATACATTCCAGTATTTATTTAAGTATTTATTCATCCGAAATTTAAAAGTAGAATTCATCAATCCTTGTGAAAGCAGTTAATTAATGTGTAAAATGTAATAAAATCTTTTGAGGTATGCAAGAGTTAGCTAATTTGATGCCTAACTTTTTTAGAATTTGAATGTGTGACGTGTGATTAAAATTAATGACATTCCTACGTACTAAACTCACTCAATATCTACAAGGTATAAAGAAGAAAAATGGTTTTCAAGTTGATATTTGGTTGCATAGGTAATGTGAGGTTTTCTCATTTATTCGATGTCCGTTTTAAAAAGAAATTAGGTTTAATTATTTCCACATCAGCATATTTGTCATAAGAAAAGTCTCTTTTTTTTTAACTTGAATAAGTTGAAGAGACTAATGATGGATTTCTTGACTTCAGAATCCAGACTCTGAAAGAGAAATACAGATTTTATTTAGTTTGTCATTAAACTTATCCTGAATATGATTACATACTATTTTCTCGTGGATGATAACCTGGTTGTTAGTTTATCCTAATTACATATATGTATATATACGTATGTACATATACATACGTATTATTTACAATGTCCATTTTTAACGCAATATGAAAATAATATTCTATACATTTGTATGTGTATCAGAACCTACATATAAAGTTTTATTTATTTATGTATTTAATTTGTCAATCAACTTATGTACAAGTATGTGCATAATTTTATGGTGGCATAATACATACATATGTATAAACTAAAAAATAAATAACACATTTGTAGAGTAGGTACCAAAATTAAATAATATTAACAATAAATATATCAATATGTTGCTATCGGCTGTGACTATTGGGCTAGGGTAGTTGAAGGATCGCACTACTTCACATTTATTGTCCGCTACAGCCTCAGATTTTGTACCACCTCCTGCTCGATATATGGGTAAAGGAACCGTGTATAGCTGGTTCTGTTCTTCCGATGATGTTAATATCGTCTGCGTAAGCCAGTTTACGATGGTCTCCTACTTGTTGGCGAGCCAGAATCACGGTTTGGCATCCATAATGCCAGATTGAAGAGTAGGCAGTCCAGGTTATGCCCTTGTCGGAATCCATTGTATATTTATTTATATTTATTTCATTGCTTAATTCAAACTTTAGATAACTAATAACAATAAGAAAAATAACTTAGAAACATAAAGATATAACAATATATTAAATTATTGTTCTTAAATTAAAAATTATAGAAAAGCAAAATGTAGAGGGTTAAGGGAGATCGAAGTATAGGTTTCTTCTAAGGGACGGGATATTATTGTTGAAATCAAGAAGGTGATGTGCACTATTTGCTAAACGAAGCATTCTAGTGAATGGGTTAAATGTGCGTAGTTGGTTCGATAAGTAGGAAGGTAAAAGAAAGGAGAAGATCTAAGGTTACGTGGATTGGTTCTAACGAAAATTAATGAAAGAAGAGGGGGGAATCGATGGTACCTATTATGACTTGGTGAATGAGTAGTATGTCTGCAACAGCCAGCGCGACGTTTTTCTAAGGTATGTAGATTGATCAGCTGTAAACGATGTTCATAGGATGGTACGGAGAAGGGGTCAGACCAAGGAAGGTTTCTTAAAGCGAAACGATTAAATTAAATTAAATTCTTGTTGAGTGGGTTATTTGGTAAGGAGGCCAAACTGGACTAGCGTACTCCAGAATAGGCCTGACAAATGTGGTATATAATGATTTGGCTTTTGCTGTAATATAATCAATGTGGGAGCGAAAGTTGAGCTCTTTGTCACGTAGATGTTGATTGGACTGGATAATAACCGAGCGATTCCACTAGATCCGTGCACCTGCATATTCGCAAATTCCACCTTGACAAATAGTGTCATGACCCCCTTGATATTTCTAAAGCATTTGATAAAGTCTTGCATCTTGCTCTCTTATCGAAAATGCGTGTTCAATACAAGTTATATTTGACGGTTTCAAGTCTGAAACCCTAAATATAAATGCTGGTGTGCTCCAGGACTCCGTTTTGTCTCCGACTCTCTTTCTCATATTTATAAATTGTATCTGTAACTTCTAATTCAATTAATTGTTTCGCTGACAATAGTACCCTTAGTTTTTCATATTCGTTCTCAGATTCATATCCCTCCCCTTCGGATGTGGACTTGCAACGGCACAATATGAAAAGCTCTTTATATCTATGAGTGGCACTTGAATCAACGGAACCGAAAATCTCGATATTCTCGGTATGTGTATTACTAACCACCTTGTGTGGAACGATCATATACGCGATGTCGCCTAAAATGCCGCAAGATGTTTGGGTTTCCTAAGACGATGCAAGAAATATTTCTCTACCTCTGATCTGGCTTGAGTATAATTCACATCTCTGGGCTGGTGCTCAAGTAACTTATTTAAGCCTCTTGGATAGTATTCAAAACAGAGCATTTAGAATGATTGGTGACAATAACATTTTTGATTCATTTTCGTCACTTCATCACCAACGAAATGTTTTTTGCCTCACCCTTGTCTATCAACCGTAATACTCGGGTGTCCAGGAATGCCCATCAGTTTACTCTTGACTTGAGCCCAACTTCGGAAGAACGAAAGTACAGAGATTTGTTCTTTAGCCGTGCTACGCGAATGTGGAATGCCCTTCCACGCTCTGTTTTTCCCTGTCATTGTCAGGAAGATAGGAAAACCCTATAACTCATGCAAGAACAAAACGAGGGGCTGAACGTTCAAGCGTAAAAAATACTGAGCAGCAAAAGCGAAGGCAAAGTCCAATTGTTGGTGCTCAGTATATACGTCCGATCAGCCGAAGCTATAGTTAAAGCAAATCAACAGCTTCACTATAAATTCGGCAAGATTGCCATAAACGGACTCAGCAAAGTGACTACATCTAGCTTACCTGTACCCAACAATGTGCGGAAAGTCACCGAAAACTCCATTAGTCCCTCAACCATCCCCCCAACAACCGAACCCTCTGCAGATGCCAATCCCACCATTCCCCAAACCATCCTAAACACCCCTCTATTAACCTCAACCCCCGAACTTGTATACAAATAAGGAATAACATAAAATTTATATGTCTTTCAGAATTTTTGACAAGAGATCTGGTCCCGATACAAGCCCTCATTAACATCTAGGGTGCCAGGACAGTGGTAGCCTCAGCTTACTTCGCAGTTGATGAAAAAAACATTCCACTTTTAGAAGTACAGAAACTGGTGAGATACTGCAACCAAAGAAGACTACCCCTGCTGATCGGGTGTGATGCAAATGCACACTACACAACATGGGGAAGTACGAATATTAATCAAAGGGGTGAGTACCTTTAAGACTACTCTTAGTAAAAAATTTAGATATTTTTAATGTAGGCAACACCCCGACAACCCATGCTTACAGAACAGGAAGATCTACAGAAACTATTCTTGATGAACTTACTAACACTCTACATAAGGCCTTGGATACGAAAGAAATAGCCATTTCTGCTATGGAGTCTGAAAGTGGATGAATTGCTAGAAAAACTGACTTCCAAGGGAGTAAGATGCATCGGCTTTGCTGATGAAATTGTAATCACAGCTCTAGAGAGAGAGAGCTCACAGAGAGGACTAACAATTACACATCAATAGTATCAAACTGTGGGGCTTTCAATAAACTCAACAAAAACAACAATTAAACCGTTTACCAACAGAACATTGTTACTTGACATGAAACCTATACGGTTAGCGTGTACAATTAACGTTCCAGAAAAGGAGGTAAAATATCTAGGTATAACACTGGATAGTAAACGTCTATGGAAGAAATACACTGATATAACGGTTGAGAAATCCACAGAGGCCTTAATGATTTGCAAGAGACTTGCAGGAAAATCTTGAGGGTGCACACCCTACACCGTGATGGTAAGACCAATCTTTTCCGATGGCGCGGTTGCATGGCATACTAGAATCGAACTTAAAACTACTAGGAAATCACTAGAGAAAGTACTAAGGCTGGCATGTATGTGTATTACAGGAACAATGAGAACATGCTCCACCCCAGCAATAGAAGTAATTCTTCACCTATCTCCTCTACATGAAGTCATAGATAGTTTTGCAAAGGAAGCAATTATGAGATTCGCAAAAGAAGGAAATATATCAGGAAAATGCATAAGTCAAAGAGCAGGATTCCGCATTCCCAAATTCTCTGTTGTGGATCTAATAGATATCCCAAGGGATGGCATGCACACAAAATTTAACTTTGAAAAGAACTACTCGACAAAGTTAAGCTGTTAAAAAGGAGTGGGTAAGCGAAGCTACCAACTACAACCTTAACAAATGCCATCAGGTGTTATACTGATGGGTCGAGAACGTCTGAGGGGACTGGAGCAGGTATCTTTGGGCCAAGAACTAAATGGGACAGTCCACAAGTATTTTTCAGGCAGAAGTGAATGCCATTGCGAAATGAGCTGAACGTAACCTCGAAAGAAGCTTTCCTAACGAATACATAGCCATAATGTCACATACATAGTCAAGCAGCTCTTAAAGCGCTAGCATCCTACACTGTTAGTTCAAAATAGTTTGGGACTGCATTGACACACTGAATAAACTCGGTAAGGTAAGCACGGTCAGTCCTTATTGGGTATACCTGGACATGTAGGAGTTCAGGGAAATGAAGAGGTAGACACCTTAGCGAAAATAGGTGCCTCAACTCCACTATTAGGACCAGAACCGTATTGTGGATAAGTGGAAAATTTGACTAAAAAAAAAAATCAAAAAAGAGGAGAAAGCTAAAAGAGCAAAAATCTGGAAAGAACTTCCTAAAATAAGGCAGGCAAAAATGTTGGCAATTACAACCAAAAACGTTACACAGACTGCATGAAATTAAGAAGGAACAACTTAAGAATAGTGACAAACATACTCACTGGTCACTGTAAAGTAAATAGGCATTTAAATATCCTTAGCCTCGCAGACAACGCCTTTTGCAGGTTTTGTCAAAATCATGAAGAAACACCTGCCCATATAATTAGACAGTGTGAAGTACTCATGCACCAAAGGAGAAAACAAGTAGAAGAACCAAACCTTCCCTCTCTGACGGTGAACCAAATACTCAAATTTCTAAGGGAAATTAAATTAGAGGAAGCATTGTAAGCATCCCCAGTGCTAGTAGGGGGCACAATAGATCTTACAGGTCGTAGTGCACAAACCCAAAAATTATATTCATTCATTCAAGACCAATGTAAAAAAATCAACAATCACAAAATCGAGTTTCCTGAAAACTAGAAAATATTGCCTTACGTTTTTGTTCCGCTAAAGTGAAGTATTGTGCATACATATTATGTACGTACATACTGGCGTGAAGTCCTACACCTTAACCATCCCTCCACATTAGCTACTACAAGATAAAGTAAATGCTTTATGGTCTTAAATTAAATAAGAGCTTCTCTATTGCATTTTGTATTTTAATTTCCGATATTTTTTAATTGAAAAGTGTAACTTACTGACCTGATTTTTTAAAAACGTTTTCAAATTCTTCATCAAAAATTATTGCGTATTTGATATTAATACTCTTGTATTAGGTCGCAGTTTTTCTCTGGTTGCAGCTGTCAAAAATTGTGCAGTATACATAAAAACTAAGCGACTGGTTTTTCCGCATCCGGAAAACAATTTCAATATTTTTCCTTAATTTTGTCTACCTATTGGTTTCTAAAATAAGTATGTATTTAGAAAAAATTGATATGTACATATGTCAAACAAATTTTGCAAGTCTGAAAATATGTTAAACTAGAAACTTACACAGCACATGTCCTGGTTATACTAATCAATAACTAGTACTGCGCAATCATTAATTTATCAACTTGAACTTCAAAAATTGTATTCAATGTCAGCAAACAATGCAATGGCGTGGTTGCTCATATTAATGATTTTGTGTTAGATTTAAATACAAAATTAAATTAAAATACACGTCTCAAATTAAATTTATATTAGGCAGAGGTGTGAAACACATCCAGATCCAGCTTTTATAATCCGTCAGCATGAATAATAATAATTATTAATAAATCAGAAACAATGGCGTGGTGCTACTCTTCAATAGCTCATAAACATCCATGAAGAAATTTTATATTACTGTTATAATTTAAACAAGTTCATAAATAATAGCATTTCTATATTCATTATAGCTCCTTGGATTTTATAATAAAATCCTACGGGTTTGGGTATTCCGTACATTAATTTATTCATTACAGTTTTATATTTGAATAAAAGATAATCCATCAGCAAAACAAAACGTGTAGTTACATTATAATATACATATTTAGCTTATGATTGATTTATGTAGGTACATATATATCTCATCCCGTAATTGAGTTCAACAGACAGATACAGTATGTCTGGTGAAGACGAAGGAAAATGTTGCATTTATTTTAAATAAAACTATTTAAAAACAAACTTCAAATGAAGAATTATTTTCCAGTCCAAGAATTTACAATTTTTCTATTTTAAAATTCATTTAGAAAACTTTAAGTCAAAAACCAATATTATTTATTTAAATAATTGATAATTTGCGTATGTAGATACCGTAGATTTATTTTAATTTTTTTTTTTAACTTCCCATAGAGAGTAATTGATATCGGTCAGATTTGTCAAATTCAAATTTTTAACAAATCTGCAGGTTTTAAGGCGTGTGAACGTATGTATACGTTCGAACTTTTGAAATACCTTTTTTCGTCGACGGTACCTCAAGAACAAATAGAGATATCTACTCAAACTTAACTTTGGTTGACGCGCAACGATATAGACGGCTCGCGCAGTGACATAAGTCCCAACTTTAGCTTGATATTAATGAGACAAAACTCCCAAATTTTATAGAGTATAGTCTATGGGTGCCTATTGTCATTATCATTTATGTTTATTTCGAAAACTTTTTTTTTTGTTTATGGGTACTTTGTTTCAAGTTCGTTTCGTTTTACTATACCTTCGAAATTCTTCTTTTGCTGTTTAGTTCTTTTGTTTTTCCATTCCAATAATTATGGGTTCTTTCGTCAATATGGTTGATTCCCACTTTGCCTTTATGTTTGTCTCTTGTTTTGGAATGCGATTATTTTGTTTTCATGAAGTGAGTTTTTGATTGTTAGTCGTCTTGTGTTTTTCGTTAAAAATAAGAAGGAGGTAAAATTATGGAATGTAATTCTATGAAGCATATTTACTTTTACATTGTTGTATGTGAGTTAAGGAAGCAACAAATAGTATCGAAGTGCTAATAAATATTTTGTCAACAAAGTTTGGATAAAAGAGGAAAACTAATGAAAAAAGTGAAGAAGTTGAAGCTGGTGGTATTTCTCTTCGATTAAAACAGCTTAAATAAAAGCAAAATAAAATAGAAAATTGTGATTAAAACTTATACATCAAACAAGAAACAATTTTTTTTAATTGCTCTCATTTTCCCCAACCGGAACAAGTCAAATATCCCCCTGCTTGGGACAGCACGGCTCTTTGGTGAGTTTCTCTTGTTTCCTCTCATCAAAACTGCACAACACCACAATTCCATTACAAAACACAATTAACTATAATTTACAAAAATCCAAAAACAATAAAATATTCTACCGATTTATTTAAATATAATTCTAAATAGACGAAAGAGAAATTTTCACCACATTATTTTTAAATTCAAAACAAACCACAAAAATACAAACAAAAAATTGACATCTACTATCTTCTGTCAAACTTAGTTTTCTTGATTCTTGAGGATTAGAAGTCGTAGTCGGCGGACCTGCGCCGTGTCTGATCGGGTAACTGTTGATTGCCTATAACTTGGCATAGGCCAGCAGCGCAACTTTCAGACACGACGAAGTGCTTACTTTACCTCCCCGTGGTGGTCCCCGGTAATTATTTTACAAAAATTAATATCCAAAAATAAGCTAAAATTGTAAGTGCGGAGCTCCCAACTTTCTCTGGGATAGGTTATGGAGGTTAGCATTCTTCGTAACTGAATTAAATTGTGCTACCGAAACCGAAACTTAGCCTCGGATAAGGATTGATCACACGTTGCTGACTTTTGGCTATTGTACCCGGACAAAGATTGGTTTCTGGAATGTGAAGACGCTCCTGGAAGCAGGAAATGAAGGTCCTCACAATTCCAGATTCCTCCAACTAGAGAGAGAATTCATGCGGTATAGGTTGGATATCTTAGGGATTAGTGAAGTAAGATGGTTGGGATCGGGCAAGTACAAGTCTCCAACACGTAACACTGTGCTACTATATTCTGTAAAAGCACCTGGAAGCGCTCGGGACGCTGGAGTTGGGCTGTTGCTTACCAAAACAGCTATCAATAGTCTAATTTCATGGGAGCCACTAGGTGAAGGTATTATTAAGGCCAGATTCCGGAGTAGAGTACGCAAAATCACCATCATACAGTGTTACGCCCCAACGGAACTCGCCCCGGATGAAGAGAAAGAAGGCTTTTACAGTCGGAGACATCATAATGGTAATGAGAGACTTGAATGCCAAGGTTGGCAGCGACAACGAAAGGCTCAGGCACGTCATGGGAAAGCATGGAGTTGGTAGTTGCAATTACAATGGTGAGAGGTTTGTGGACTTCTGCACCGCTAACCGTCTTGTGATTGGCGGCACCATGTTTGAACATAAAACGTGCCACAACAGACAGACAAGCTTCTTCCAACCAAATTGATCACTTCGCGATCAGCCGTTGGTTCAGAAGCAGTCTCTTAGATGTCAGGAACAGAAGAGGTGCTGACATGGGGCTTGCCCGCGATCACCATCTTATGGTAGCTACCCTAAGATTACGTACAGCTGCAATTCGGAGATGGAATTCGAACACCAGAACGCCCAAGTTGTGAAAAATGCTCTCATATCCGGTGCTGAAAGAATAGTCGGTCGTGTGCAAGGAAGCCGTATCACCTGGCTTTCGGAAGAAACTTGGACAGAGATCGACGAAAGAAAACACCTTAAAGCTCGTTTGGCAGCTGCGCACGGGGAAGAAAGAAACGAGCTAGAATCCACATACCGCATGAAGATGAAAGAGGTCCAGCGTAGTGTAAGACGTGATAAACGAAATCACACCAATGTTCTGGCCCTAAAAGCAGAAGAAGGCGCAAACAGGTGCGACAGCAGAACTCTCTATAGAACTGGAGGGGTATCTGCGTTTTGCCTGCAGTCGCCAAAATAATAGCAAAGATTGTTTTAGATCGCATTAGAGAACACCTCGAAGCATCGCTCGACGCTGAACAAGCAGGCTTCCGCACTGGGTCCTCCTGTATTGATCACATTAACACCTTGAGGATCATCATCGAACAGTGCGTCTAATATCGATCACCACTCCACCTGCTGTTCATTGATTTCGAAAAGGCTTTCGACAGCATCAACAGGGAGTTTATCTGGCTTGCTTTGCGGAGGAGGGGTATGCTGGAGAAACTCATTGCTATTATTAAAGCGACTTATGATGGGTCCAAACGTCACGTCTTACACGGCGGTAGGTTGTCCGAAGAATTTGAAGTCCAAAGCGGGGTCAGACAGGGCTGCATACTGTCACCAATCCTGTTTTTATTGGTGATAAGTGATGTACTGCGGATGCCTTTGACAGGAAGCGGAGGAATAAAATGGACTCTGACAACTTACCTTAAACATCTCGACTACAAAGATCATGGATCTCCATCAAATGGCAACAAGGGTGGAGAGAGAAGCAGCAATCGTGGGGCTGAAAATCAATACGGGAAAAACAAAGATGTTCAGCCTCGGGAGCTCGCAATCATCCGCACCGATGAACATTGGTCAACAAGCAGTAGAGAAGGTAGATAGCTTCCAATACCTTGGAAGTATCGTCTCTCCTGAAGGAGGAACCGAATTAGACATCGCCAGCCGCATCGGAAAAACAAAGGCTGCGTTCGGGATGTTGTCCAATGTTTGGAGGAACAAATCTCTCAGCTTGAACACAAAGCTCTAACGTCGAATCAGTTCTGCTATATGGCTGCAGCACCTGGAAAATAACAACCACAATAACCAGGAAACTGCAAACCTTCGTTAAAAGGTGTCTTCAAAACATCTTACGGGTTTTCTGGCCTAATCGTATCTCCAACTATGACCTACATAGACGAACAGGTCAGGAACCCATAGATACCATTATACGAAGGCGCAAGTGGCAGTGGATTGGACACACGCTTCGAAAAGGTAATGACTGCATTGCAGGCCAAGCAATGCAGTGGAACCCTCTCACTCGTATTGACAAATAAAATTAAAACGATAATGGATATTTCAACACTACCTTCAATCAAATTCGACAGTGATCATAGAATAGTAAGAGCAAAATTAAGAATCAACCACTGTACATTGATTAGGAATCAACAAAAATACATCACACCTAAAGAAATTACCACGGAACTGAAGATAGCATATAACGAACAACTTGACAATAAAATAAGAGAACATATAGATACAACTTTTACTGCAGAAAACATTCAACATAATTATGACGTCATAGGAAATACACTGACAATCACTAGGATGAGGCCACATATTTTTTAATCGATTTTCGTTCTTTTTACTTTCTTTTTTTAATTTTTGTTTTAGTATGTGTAACAATCATCAAAAAATTGCACTTATTAGAAAGGTTATTAAGTTATCAACAAAAAAAAAAACCCAAACGAAAGACAGGTAAGTGAAAGTTAACGGATATATTTTCTCTATCTTGCCTATGCTGTAAGAAAAAGTTTTTTTTCTTCACATGATTAGACGCACCTGTAAAAAAATCATAAAGATGAAACTAAGACTTTTTAATTTACTTTTATTCTCTTCTATTTTAATTTTTTTTTTTATTTATTATTTTCAGTACTTTTTACAACCGCCATGTTTTAAAAGGTTTTCTAAATAATTTTATTTAATTTCCACCAAAAAAAACACAATTCGCCAATTTAGCGCATTTCCAAGGTTGGTATCCCATGTCATGTGAAGGCTCGCGAATTCCAACCGCTGCGCTGTTCTTTTCTTACGGCGTCATTTTTTTTTTCTTCCCATTTTGAATGAAAAAACACTACTCACTTTTTAAACTTTGTAGCTAAATAAAATCTACCGGTTTTGAAAAGGTAAATGTATTAACATGTCAAAAGTATGCCATTTAGTGATGATCTTCGAAGCGCTGCACCACGGAGTTAAATTTCGCCAAATAAACCGGTTTGTAATTGGATACTCTTTATTTTTTCTTTGCACTCCAAACCCTTGGATCGTTTTAATAATCGTAACGATTTATTTCTCCCAAAATAACTTATTTTCAAACTGCAGCATCACGTTTTATTGACGTGTATAGTGGGAAATACGATCTTTCCAAAAAGGTAACATTCACCCACGTCCCTTTTTGAAACAACTGTTTGTTTCACTCTTTTTATAGATAATGTGTACGAATAGGGAACTGTAAAAAAAGGCCTGGCTCGATCATTTCCAGTCTTTCCCGAAAAATCTGTCTCTTCCTAGTAGAGTTTCCAGTGGCAGTGATCAAGATTTAAGGAGAAAATGTGGAAGACCAATCAAATCTTTTGAAGGATGTTGCAGCAAAACTAAGAAGAAGAAGCTTGAAGACCTAGTAAAAACAAAATCTCGAAGAGGAGCTTGAATTTATAGAACAAGCCATGAAACATCTGCGGAAGTTGATGTACAAAACGTAATGGAAATAACAGTTCAAAGTATTTGTAAATCTTTTAAAATAAGCAAGGACACAAGAAAAAAATTAAAAAAATGCGTTACAGGATATAGCTGAAAGCACAGATAAGAAACTATACACTATACAGTTGTCAAATCCCCACATTGATAACTTTCCATTTTACTTTAAAAAATTGACTTTAAGTGAAGTTTTTGTGTCACAATAAAAATCTTCAAGCAAAACATAATTTTGTCAATTCTTGTGAACTTGTAAATTTTTGTAAAAACTGTGAAATCGATTTATTCTTGATGTTTATAGATTTACTCTTAATTTTGATATTAATTGATAACATTTTTAGTTACAAAAAAATTATCAAGGTTTGGTAGAACTTTTTTAGTTCTTAAATTTTTTGTAAAAAAATGTCAATTTCATATTCGTCAACATTTTATCATTTAGTTATTGTTGACAAATGCATTATAACGAAAATAAAATACATTTGGTTTTTGCGAAGATATTTAAGTCGAAAAACAATTTCTTACACTTTTCGGTAATTTCAGCTTTAGTATTTTATTTTTCGTAAAAAAACTGTTAATTTAATATTTTCAAAATTGTACATATTGATAATTAAGGTCTGTCAATAAAAAAAACACGAAAAGTGCACAGAAACTAAGAAAATTAAAAAAAAAAACAAAATAGGTTGATCTCTATTTTAAACTTTTTTAATGTTTGAAATAACTGTCAGTTTTATACTTACTTACTTAATTACTTAGGTCCTCAGACCTACGAAGTCCGTTGGTGTTTCCTAGCGGGACATAGGGCCTCAACTACTCCTACGCGCCATCGTGTGCGGTTTCCAGCAATGTATTTTAGCTCCCTCCAGCTCTTTCCCAGTCTCGCAGATTCCTCCTCAACTGTTCTTCTCCACGTGCTTCTCGGTCTACCTACTCTTCTTCCTTCTTGTGTGAGTGGGTTCCACTGCATTGCTTGGCCTGCAATGCAGTCATTACCTTTCGAAGCGTGTGTCCAATCCACTGCCACTTGCGCCTTCGTATAATGGTATCTATGGGTTCCTGACCTGTTCGTCTATGTATGTCATAGTTGGAGATACGATTAGGCCAGAAAACCCGTAAGATGTTTCGAAGACACCTATTAACGAAGGTTTGCAGTTTCCTGGTTATTGTGGTTGTTATTTTCCAGGTGCTGCAGCCATATAGCAGAACTGATTCGACGTTAGAGCTTTGTGTTCAAGCTGAGAGATTTGTTCCTCCAAACATTGGACAACATCCCGAAAGCAGCCTTTGCTTTTCCGATGCGGCTGGCGATGTCTAATTCGGTTCCTCCTTCAGGAGAGACGATACTTCCAAGGTATTGGAAGCTATCTACTTTCTCTACTGCTTGTTGACCAATGTTCATCAGAGCGGATGATTGCGAGCTCCCGAGGCTGAACATCTTTGTTTTTCCCGTATTGATTTTCAGCCCCACGATTGCTGCTTCTCTCTCCACCCTTGTTGCCATTTGATGGAGATCCATGATCTTATGTGAAAGCAAGCAAACATCGTCAGCGTAGTCGAGATGTTTAAGGTAAGTTGTCAGAGTCCATTTTATTCCTCCGCTTCCTGTCAAAGGCATCCGCAGTACATCACTTATCACCAATAAAAACAGGATTGGTGACAGTATGCAGCCCTGTCTGACCCCGTTTTGGACTTCAAATTCTTCGGACAACCTACCGCCGTGTAAGACGTGACATTTGGACCCATCATAAGTCGCTTTAATAATAGCAATGAGTTTCTCCGGTATAAACCTCCTCCGTAAAGCAAGCCAGATAAACTCCCTGTTGACGCTGTCGAAAGCCTTCTCGAAATCAATGAACAGCAGGTAGTTTTATGCATCGGAAAATTTATTAAAACTAGCTGATCCCGCAGACTTTGTTCTGCCCTGTTTTTCAAATTGTGTGAAAGAAATTGCTTTATATCTCCATATCCAGATTCTAATAAAGTTTTGGCATTCATGACATAACCAATGAGCGCAATTTTTAATCTCAATTCGATTAATGACTTTTGAAGTTCTGGAAACTTCATTTTTTTTTTGTTTGCAAAATAAAACGTCTCCTAGATCTTTTCTCTTCACATACGGGACCACATCATAGGACCATGAACAATAGCAACTTATTTGATTAGATTTTAAGATTCAAAAAGCCTTTACAGAATAGATGGCATGAAAATACCAGCTCCAATCCAGCATAAGAACCTATAAATGGACCTTATATTTTGTTCACTATGTTTCCCTTGAATTTTTCTTAAACACAATCTTTAGGCACTATTTTCTGCTTCTTTCCATATCCAATTTATCACCAATATACATATAGGCTATATTACTCAAAAATTACGTATCTAGTTCTATTGGTGAAAGAATTGTAAAAATCGATTCAGTAGATCTAGAGATTACCCAATACAGTCTTAAAAATTTTACCAACTCTTTCGAGAAACGATGGATTTAGGTACTGTGGCCGTTTTGTCAAAAATTCAATTCGACCATTCTAAACTTCAATCTTCAATGTTATGACTGTTTTGTAAATAGTGCTATTTGGCAAGTCTAAATTATTTCAACAAAGAAATTCAGATTTGAAAAGTGGCAACCGTTTGTCTTGATCATACTTCCAGGAGGACACTTTTTGTATTTTCTTATCGATAATAATAAATATTGATGACTATTAACTGTCAGTTAATTAGCTCAAAAACACGGTGGCGGTTTAAAATATGTGTCGAAATTCGACACCATTCATCAAATCTTATATAAGACTTTTAATATCGTAAGCAATTTAATTTAAAATATTGAAGGAAAAAATATTTTTTAAATATATTATTTGGCATAGTACAGTGTTCAGTAGTGCAGAGACAAAAATGAGCCATGGTGTGCTAATTTTCATAGTTTTTAAGATGTATTCTGCTATTCGGCGTGGAGACAAATCCAACGAATCAATAACCATGAAAATTGGTTCAGCAGATCTCGAGTTATAAGTGTTGTAACAATAATTCAAGTCATTCTTCTTCATTTTTTTTGGTTTTTTAATAAGACGCTCTAGTCTCTGCGCATGATATTCTTTGCACTCTCCTTTGATTTCCTCCAGAGTTCGCAAAATCTGGTCATGAGGATTACTTCTGTTCTTTCTTTTAATGGTGGGCTATCAATCTCACCATCTGTAAGTTACAAACAAGTACATACAATATGTATGTACATACATTTCTGTTCATTATTAAAATTGTTTACTCAAGTACCTACACTACATATCTGTTAAAGACATTCTTTTTGCTTGAGAACTTGCCAGATGTTCTTCTAGGAAGAATTCAGTATGAAATCCCCTTTTCTCCCCGAATATTTTGTCAAGTTCACTTAAAAAACAATAAAATCAAATTAATAAATTAATTAACTGGGACAAAAATGTTAATAACAAACCTTGCAAATAGACAAGTCAACCTGTTCCTGTCCATTTTGCTGTTATGCAGCCTCGTTTGCTTTGCTTGTAGCGAGCGGCGCGGCGCTCCAAACTCCGGTACTTCCCCTGAACTTGGGCAACACTTTAGACTGGGTGTCCCAGATCGGCAAACTCAAACTTCATGTAAATGACTTCATTTGTGTTAGTGACTTTTTTTGTCATGAATTTCATCGCATCGTCATCGTCTACGCTCTTTTTGAACATGAATAGAGTCGGAGAAAAAATGAGTACATCTTCATAAGATCAATAACACGCAAAAGTGGGAAAAGTAAAGAAAAACCAACAATAATAACCAAAGAAAAGGACAGTATGTGCTCTAGTCAACCCAATGACAAAAAAAACTGGTCATCTTCTTTAAATTCCAATAACCGGTTTTTCTATTTCATTTTCTGTTCAGCAATATGTAAACCAACAGCAAAAATATTTGAGAGCGGGTGGGGTGGGCATATTTTTTTTCGAAAATAAAAACATTCTCTCGAAGCTCTAATTTCGCAGTGGAATTACTGGGAACTGAAACTTCTATGTCTGAGTGTAAAAAGGAAATTTCAAATGGAAAAACATCAATTTAGACACTTTTTCAAAAATGTAAAAAACCATCACAGCAATTAGATTTTTTGAATTGGAAAACAATAGAAATAATACTGAAAAAAAAGCATCATTTTCTTTGAAAAGCTAATTGTTATTTGGGATATTTTTAGTGTTTATTATTTTTTTTTCCAAAAAGTCCATCCATCACTCCCAAGGTAATTAACTAAGCTATTCAATAACATAAATAAAAAAAAAATAAAGTTCAAAAGGCTAATTTTTTTGTTTTTTTAATTTTTTAAACTTTAAAAGTGAATTATTTTTTAAAACAATTTACTCGTAATACAAATATTTTAGACTGGCTTTACAATACTTTTTGTTTCGATGAAATATGTTATAGATTAAAGAAGTTATACCTGTTCAAACACGCCAAACACATTGAAAATTGCATAAGATTGGACTAATTTTTTGCCCATAAAAAAGTAAATAAATTGAAGTCAATCCGTCACCCTCTTAATTAAATTAATCTGCTTTGAAAACACCAAAAAATTAAAAAAAAGTCTTATTTTTACCAAAAATAAATGGTACGAAAACAACGACAAAATTGTAGTTTGTTTCACAATCAGAAATACTATATTTAAATTATAATGATGCAGTGTAGTAGTCCCGTTTATTTAGAATGCATTCATTTTTATTTCAATCAATTAGCATTCGATGTTGAGTAAAACTCGGTTGTAAGTCGAATTAATACTAAATTTTATTTCTTTGCGTTATGCTATATATACAATTTTCTTATCTTATCCTAAATATAAATGTAAGTATCTGTAGATAACCGTCAGTGTATGCTTAGGACGCTCTGTCTTATATTTATTTCCCACACGCATTGGGTTATATATAGATACACGCATTGGGTTATATATAGATTGTGGTATGTTCATGTTTGAACATTCTGCGGGCCAGAAAATGAAAAATTCTTTTTATGAATATTATGCCTCGTATGATAATACATAGCAAAATAATAAAAATGTTACTTAAAATAAATCCGTTTTGATCGCTTATGTGGTAAACGTCCAAGCCCTTAATATAATACGAGTATTTTTCTTCCTTGAACCTTTCCAAGTCCGGTTGAATTTTAAGTAGATCATTCTCGCCTTCATGATTTCATCAAGTTCATCAAGTTCATCATCCCAGTCATAGTTTGATTGCAATAATTTTTGTATGAATATTTTCGCTTTTATCTGGACTGTAGCAAGCCATCCAATATGGTTGAATATGTTTGCAATATTTGATAACACTGCAATATTTTTTGAACTACTTATATTAGATGACTCTATTGCAAATCGGAACTCGTCTTGATCTGGATCCCAGTGAAGTCGCAATGTTCTCATGGTGTCGCCTTCTTTGACATCAATTATTTTATGCTCAGCATTCGAAATTATGCTCATAAGCAAATGTTGATTGTTTGAAGACCATTTTCGTAATTGAAAGCCAACATTTGAAAGCTTTTCACTTACTGCTCTTCTTATGTATCTGCATTCTGGGAAAGGACGTGCTGGAGGTTTTTCCAGTTTATCACCACTAAGCCGAAGCTTTCGATTTATAAGACTTCGTCGTGTTGGCCTGCGGTGCTTTTGGTTGCCGTTTTTTGATTCTGGCTTATTTGTTTTCTTTTCTATAGGAGAAGAAATCTTCGGACTCTTTTCATCCGGCTCAGGTTCTGAATGATTCTCGCCGTAAGTTGTCTCTGCAATTTTCACCACCTCCTCCGACTTGTCTGTATTATCTTTGCAATTATTCTCCTCCGAATCATCACTTTTCGCTTGAGTCTTCTCTGGGCTGAGCTTCAAACAAACCGCTTGACTAAAGAAAAATGTAACTTTATCTTCAGCTTGGCTTGTGTTTGCATTTCCAACCAAACACTCGAGCGATTCTTCATCGCTAAGTTCTGCTTCTTCGAGGGCATTAGTTTGTTCTTCAGTTGGTTTTGTTGCATTTTTAATTTCTATGTCTTCTGAGAAGATCTCAATCCGATCAGATTTAGGTTTATCATAAATTTTTTCACCTGCAATTGCATTGCGAGCTTTAGTTAAGTTCGTTTCTTCGACGTCTTCAACATTTTTGTTTATATCTTCATCTATAATTGCAATTGCCTTATCGGAAACGTCTTCTTCCTCTTTTACTTCTTCGTCCTTTGTTCGTATTTTGTTTTCTTCTTCTTCTTTTTGTTTTATAGATATTTCTTCTGTCTCCCAGAATTTCTCTGTCATGAATTTTTCATATTGTCGTTTCTCGCATAGTGAGTCGGAAACTATACACCCAACTCCTTCATTGAATCTAGGCAGTTCAATTTTTTGACTTCTTGTTGAAACATTTGCAGAATTTATGCCTTGGTGATTTTCTTCCAATTTGTCAAGAAGTAATGTTATATCCTCTTCCAACTCAAATATGTAATTGTCGTCTCTGAATGCCTCTTCTTGTATTGGATTCATCTTAGACAACTCAACTTGCAGTCGGTCATTCCATCGTTTCAATTTTCCAATATATATGTTTTTGACATAAGGAGAGGAAGTGGTCTCTAATTTTGCCTTGTCTATTGTTTTTCTTAAATTATCCATTATTGTATGTCTTTTTTGAATTTTCTGAAGGTAGTTCTCTACTACTTTTATCCATTCCTTCTTCAAATCGGGAACCTCAATAATACCAAGCTTATGAAGTAGCTTGTCATTTTCCTTGAATGCTTGAAGATTCTTTTCAGCATAGATAAGCATTTCTTGACTTTCGCTCAGCGTTGTTACACTTTCTCCCTCCTTTAATATTTTTTGAAAGTATTTTATGATTTCAAACTGTTTTTCAGTTATTTTTAGATGATATGCTGACATTGTTGAATTTGTTTGTTTTTTTTATGTGTTTTTTTTTTGTTTTCACTTGTCAGTATTTAGCTCTGACAACGCTTTTTTCACTTTATCAGTATTTGTAGCTCTGATAACGCTAAATTGTCACTTGTTCGTTCATTAAAAATCTCTTACCACTGGTGGGGGAAAATTTTTAATCTTACTCGAAGGACCAAATGTTGAGTAAAACTCGGTTGTAAGTCGAATAAATACTAAATTTTATTTCTTTGCGTTATGCTATATATACAATTTTCTTATCTTATCCTAAATATAAATGTAAGTATCTGTAGATAACCGTCAGTGTATGCTTAGGACGCTCTGTCTTATATTTATTTCCCACACGCATTGGGTTATATATAGATACACGCATTGGGTTATATATAGATTGTGGTATGTTCATGTTTGAACATTCGAAATGTAAAATTTATCGCTTTATTTGTAACATTCCATTCCGTGAGTGACACCGAGATAGTTTTTCACATCATATTTTTATTTTTTGAATGCAAATTATAAAAGAAGCCTCGTTGGCGCCTCAAACCAAAATGTGGACTCCTTTCAACCTTCCTTATTTCCCTCATACAGTTCGGCCTCACAAGCTCCTTCCTCTGGATTAGCTTTTGTAAGGGACTTCATCTTTTATAATAATTTACCATACAAAACTAGCATTATATAATTTATGATAATTTATATGAAGTATATCGGCAACGCTTATTTACTATATTGTGTTCAATTTTCGAATTTAAGCTTTTAAAATATGTTTCATTCGAAACATAAACCTTTTTTTATATAAACTTATTTAGATAAAACTTTCTTTTAATCATCGATCGAATGATCTTTAAACTGTTTTTATATACCTTCTACAAATGCATTGTTGTTTTTGCTTAAGTAACGCTTTATAGCTATTAGAGAAAATTTTTATGTTCGAATTAAGCTCTTGTTTAGTAAAGTACACTCAAAATAAATAAGTCGAATAGACAAGTCATGTTTTTGTCTAATGTCTTTATTTTTGCCTGTTTGCACGTTCTAATTTATTTAAGTTTTAAATTTTTTGCTCTCTCTTATGTAAAAAACTACGAAATATGTGTAACTTTTCACAGTTTTTCGGCGAATTTCACACACTTGGAACAGACCTCATAACCAACCAGAACAACCTAGAGTCAAGAATGTAGGCACATCTGAAATCACATCTGCGCTATCTTCAAGGAAGGTATATAAATCGATCATTGAGTTGATGAATAGTATGCTGATAAGCAGAATAATCAACTCTAAACTGGGCGTATTTACTACCCGAAGAACTGTCAGTAGAGATTCACCAAGGCGGAACGGATTGCTTATGCAGATGATTTACAAAATGCTTTGAGCAAGCTCACTATATGGGTAGATCGATGCGAACTTAGTCTTAATTAACGAAAAACTGAACTTCTTCCCTTCACATGGAAATATAAAGTCCCACACATAGACCCTCCCTGGATAAATCCTTAAATTTTCGGATAAAGCAAAATACCTAGGCCTTATTCTAGATAGGAAATTAAGCATGAAACCTAATATTTAAAAAAAAAAAAATAAAGCTAGGGTAGCCCTATTCTTCTCCAAAAAAGCCATAGGTAACAAATGGGGATTACAAACCCACATAACACACAGGCTATAGTACTTATCGGTCATCACTCATCAGACAGATCCTTACTTATGGTAAAGCGGTATGGTGGACTGCGCTAGCTACAAACCATGATAAACGTCCAAAGAAATGCTAACCTAATTATGTGTGGTTCAACCCCCACCGCAGAGCTTGAAGTTCTATTCCATCTCATACCGTTACACATGTATAAGACAATTCGACTCAAAACCTCCTCACAGTGGACTATTAACGACATTGGGCACTATTCTGATCTCATTAAGATCTCTGCCTATTAAGGTCGATTACATCACCCCTTATCTTCGTTTTGATAAGAACTTCAAAGTGCCCATTCCTTCTAGATCCTCATGGAGATTGAGTCACTTCCGATCCAAAAAAGATGAGGGGTTGGACGAGGCGTATACTCAGACAGAGTCTCGCCTTTCGTCTACCCAAACACTGCAGTGTGTTCCAGACGGAACTTCTTGCCATATCAAACAAGTCCTCTCTTGGCAAAAAGAAAACGTGATATCGTCTACTGATGTATGCATCTTCTCGGATAGTCAAGCTGCCATAAAATCCTTAGAATCTGTAGCCCAAAATTGTAGATCATCGCCGATAATTCAACATTAACCTGATCGGGGTGCTAGGTCATATATTGTACATTCCAGGGAATTGCAAAACGGACGAAATTGCAAAAAATGGAACGATATTACCTTTATTAATATCGGTATATTCCTAGCTACGTGTAAACTTATGCTCAAACAAGATATCATAAAGAAGTTGAATCTCAGGTGGTCTAACGCATTTACTTGTCTAGCAACAAAATTAATTTAGATAAAGCTTGATGCTAAGCGTTCAAAGCAACTCATCTTGATTGGTATATTGCACATTAGCTCTGCCATAGTTGTCCTTTTTGGTCACTGCTTAATAGGCAGACATGGCTTACGGCTTGAAGCTTCGGCAAACGATTTTTGTAGAAGCTGTATGGATGAGGAAGAAGAAGAGTCAGTTCCTGATCTGTCTTGCACTTTCACAAAAACGTATACTACACCTCGGTGACTTCTTCTACTAACTACAATGATCCCAGCGATCTAAAAACGTAGACATCACAGTCTCAAAAAAATTGTTAGCTCCAAATGGTTCAACGAGAAGGAGGATCTAATGATCTACCTGGTATCACAATGGACCGTTGTTGGTCTAAGTGTGTTGGCCTTCTTTCCAGCAGCCAACTTAACCTAGCCCTACAATGCAAAGAGTTCAGGGAGAGTATGATAACTAGTATGCCAAGATTTGATAACGGTTTCTTGTACTCGTGGAAGGGTAAAAAAATATGGTTAAAACGTAAAAATCAAAATTCTGAGTGCATGCTAATTTTTCAATGACAAATACATAATGTAATTTTAATTCATAATAATAGAACAGACTTATGGGTTTTAAAAACCCTTATTATGTAGTATCTATATATTGTAAGTATTGCTGTTGTTTTTTAATAATAATTTGCCCTTTCCTCCTAAACGGGGATTTAATAGTAAAAAATACTTGTTTTTGACCCTTATATAACAAAGCGTTATCAAATGTTGGCTTAGTTATTATATCCCTTCCTTCTTCCTTCCTAACTCGTTGGAAGGATTTATTAATTCCTTATTAATAAATTCATCATGTTGTTAACCACAATAAATATACATATGAATACAACCTACTGTGCATAATATAACTGCATATACAATATACCTACATTACATGGAGTATTAGCTTTAAAATACATAATATACTTGTTTCTTGTTATTCTTGCTTGACAGACTGTTTTGCGTCAAGCCCAAGTTTCGTTTCTTATTTATATGTATGTTTGCATTTTATATACCTACGAGTACATACATATATATTAATATGTACAGTCCGTAACAATTGAATAGCCTCAAGTAAAGTTTTTTCTTAAACCTCCATTTTTTTGTATCTAGTTGATTTTGTATAGAGTTGCAAGTTAGAATTGAGGTTTTTCAGACTGAAAGAAATTTTAAATAATTTTTAGAAGTTAATGGAGTTTTCTTAAATTATTTGATACAGTAAAAGGAAGTATTCATCCCTAATCTTACTTAAAGATCGGGTTGAATTTGAAGCTAATGGTATATTTCGTTTTTCTAGATTTGAAAGTACAGACGAGCGGCTTTTGTAATTGTTTCCGTAAAGTAATGGATTTTTTAGGTAATTGTTAATCACTTTTGGGCTACGATTAAGTTTCTTAGTAATAGCGCGATTAGAAAGATTTTGGTCACGGAAAGCCTCTATTTTAGCTATTTCTATTGCATTTAAAGAGTTTCTTCTACCCATTTTAACTATAAACTAGAAACAAACACTGAAACAATAAGCTTTTATTATTCTTACAGCTTAACGAACCTTTCACTCACTAACAATGAGTGAAATAATTAGCTGAGGCTATTTTAATGTTACAAAAAAAATTAATATTAAAGTGAATGCAAACAAAAGTCGCCCAAAAAGTCCCGTTAACATGAAAAAAATGTTAAAAGCTCTCTTAACCCCGGCTACTCTAATTCTAAGCTTGTAACCAATTGCATATTTCCTTGGTAATATATCAAAGGACACCCAAAACAGTTACAATTTAAAAAAAAAACAACATGTGAGGCTATCCAATTGGTACGGACTGTATGTACATAAACCTTTTGCTTTGCACCTAATTTATTTACCGAAGGAATTTTATTTGGATTTTATCTTTTGTTTATGTTATTAGAAGTTTGTTTGTTTTCATTTGGACGAATGAATTCATCAATGATGTAAACATGACATTGTGCCTACACTTTGATAGAGGAAATAATATTTCAGCTAGGTTAAACTTTATTGTTTACCTGAGTTTTCAATTTATTCAGATCAAAAGGTGTCAGCGGATCTTCCAGAATTGAATAAAACCTGCCAAATAAAATAATTTATTAGATCGAATATATGTGCAGTTCGATTACTTTGAAAGAAGAAACATGTTGTTTGACTTTTCTGTAAACAAACAATTAACTTGAAAGTATGTAATTAATTTTTTTTTGTTTGAAGGTATATAACAGAATAATAGATCAAAGAAGCATTTATCATAAACTAGCTGTTGCTCGCTACTTCGTCTTCGTCACTTTGAGTTATGATCGCAATCAAGATTAAGTTTTACAAAAAATATATTTTAAAGTACTTCTGCTTAAATTATATTTTTAGTTTTATGTTCTCGTGGCAGTAGAACATAATGATTTTCTACGCAAACCGATCTTGACAACGCGACGCGACGTATTGTTGGCCGTGTGAAAAACAGTCTTCATGTAAATCAATTCCTACGTGTTTAAATGTTTGCCCCCATGATTTATTAATTGTTACGGTGAAAGATAATTTAACGGGAAATTGAATTCAATTAAAATTAAGAGGTAAATCATTTGGAATCATTGGGATGCAAGGTACAAGCGCTGTTCGACCAACTGCTGGAACAGTTAAAACTATTGTAACTATCACGTTATTGCGAAGAAATATGACTTGAAGTTGGGTCCCGTTACATAAATTTGGTGATTTAAGATTTTTAAGTAAAATTATTGGGGCACCTATTTTTAACTTGGAGGACGTGTGGGAAGGCCACTCGGGTTTAAAGAACTAAGAAACTCCTGTAGGTATTTCTTGATCCATTACATTATCAAAAGATGATTAGTGTTTTTTGCCTCCAACCTTTCCTTTTGACAAATCCATTGATAATATTTATTTTCTATTTCGACAGTATCACTTTATCAGTGTAAGCATTCGATAGTAAATTTTCAACGCTAGTCACTCTTTCTCCTAATTCTCGATCAATTTTCATTTCATTTTCAAAATTAGGTACTTTCCCGTCTCCTATTAAGAGTAACTTTAAAGAAAAATGTATAGCACAAAAGCTATTTTTATCCCGTTAAAATGTTTGGTTCCCGTGGGATAGATTTTTTTGTTAATTTTTCGAAATCCCTCCAGAATGACTGAACGGATCTGGATGAAATTTGGCAAAGAGATGGATTAATATTATTTTATGTTGAAAAAACTCTTGCGAATAATTGGCAATAATGCATTACCTTAAAAAAGGTTAAAGTGGGTCCATTTTAAAAAAAATCACAGACGTTTTTTTCACAATTGGCGGACATTATTTACACAATTGAAGAGGAATAAATTCATTCATACATATTTTTTGGATTACTTGAACCGTTTAAGCATCGCACGCAACGGAAGTCCTCAAATATGAATATGAAGCCCTCAAAGAAGAATAATTTTCGCCGTTTTTGCAACATTTTCCACTGGTTCTTCGCTATTATCGGTTGCAGCGTGATGTTATATAGCCTTCCTCGACAAATGGACTTTCCTGAGATTAGCGCGTTCAAACAAACAAACTGTTCAGGGCCCTCATCACGTAAGGATGTCGATATCGCTTTCGATATCGTCATCGATAGCTTTGCTTCACGTAAGCATAAAAATCCCCTATCGTCCAAACGATATCGAGCAGACGATTTAGCTTTTGCTTCATGTAAGTAACAAAGCTGTCGTCTTGACGATATCGTTTAAACGATACCGATTTAGCTATCGTTTTTGTTAGTTTTTTGCCTAAAAAATAAAAACATACATACATATTAAAGAAAATTTCATGAAAACGTTTAGGTTTTGAAAGCGTAGCCAAGGCATCCGTTTGACTGATATTGTTTCCTCATAAGAAAAAAAAAACAATTTCGTAAAACTCTATGAAAATTTTCATTTATCAAACCTGTTTGTTTATTCAGCGTCTGTCTGAATTATATTCAGCAAAAACGATAGACGACACGAGAGCAGTAGTGCTACGTGAAGCAAACTTCTGACGATATCGTTTTCTTCTATCGTTTAGACGATTGTCGTCAGAAAAATTACATGATGAGAGCCCAGCTTTAATATATTTAAAAAAAATAAAAATAATAAAGTATAGATGTAATGTAATTATAAATACATAATATGTACATATATAGAAGTATACATACATTTATAATTTTACTTGTTGTCTTTTATTTGTTTACTATTATAATTCTATCCATTGTACCTAATTGCTATTTTGGCATATTATTTACAAGGAGCATTTTTAGCAAAAATGAGAGCTCTACATTCCCTCTTTTCTATTTCCTATTTCCAAACAATATCAACTTGATTTCAAAATTTAAATGCAAAAATGTCAAAACACAAAAATGGACTTTTGTTTGTTTAAGAGTTTTAATAGAATACGCGAACATGTTCGTGTCATAACTTTTTGGAAATGATGAAAATGTGACCATAGACTCTTCTTTGCGGCCGCTATAGAAACAAACCCCAAAAGGATTAGCAAATATGATTTTGCTAATTCCAGTTATCAGCCTGATAACTTGTCCCGGATAAAAAAATCACGAGATAAAAACAATCCACAGAAACCGACCGGATACACAACGACGACGACCGCAACAAGGTTTCAGGAACAACGATTTATGAATTTTCTTATGGAACGTAAGACCGCTCTATACAGCTCGAGCTGTAGTCTGCAGAGCAGCTACATATACTTCGTTCAGCAAAAATGTACAGTACAGGGATGATAGGATATTTTCCTCTCACGCTTACATACATAGCTTTCAATAAACTATTTCACTGTAACAGCCCTCGTATTACATACCAATATGAATAGCATAACTCTATCACAAATGTTGGTTAGGTTACCATCTGTTTGTTATAATTTTGAATAGAAAAGTCTTGATCAATTACTTCATTGTAAATGTAACACATTTTTACTTAATTCATTCTTTTTGGACAAATATAAGAACATGATGTGGAAACAATACGAAAATAACTTAATTTCATACAATTACTTGAAAAGCGAAAAAAAATTAACAGTTTTTTAATATAATTTTTAGATCAACAAACAAACATTATTCAATCGGCAACTCTTAACATTCCTTGCTGCTCTCAAAAACTTAAAAATAGAAATATTTTTGGTACTGCTTCCAATTGGCAATGCTAACTCTGTTCGGGAAGAAAGTCTTAAAGAGAATTGTTGGCCCCGTATGTAAGGAAGGACGATTCCGGAGATGACACAATCATCGCAGATATCGTGAAAAAAATTAGGCATAGTAGACTCCGGTGGCGAAGTGGAACCAGCTTGGAGAGTTCTTTGGTGTACATTTTATGGTAGAAGACAGCGTGGTAGGCCATGCTTACGCTGAAGAGATGTTGTAAATCAGGAGGCCCGAAGACTTGTGGTTCGAGACTGGAATGCGTCGTCATCTTACGATCGGGATTATTGAGAGACTTGTTAACTGAGGCCAAGACCGGACTCAGGTTGCCGAGCCGATAATGATAATAAATGATGTAGGTATTCAGTACAAAATATTTCCTACCAATATAACCTACCTAAAAGAATACATAATTTGTGTACAAGAAGTAGAAAGCTATTTATCACACTCACTAAGGCGACTACAAATAAATAAATTCACAAACAACTACAAGAAACGCAGTCTCATAACCAAAAAAAAGGTTGTATGGCTTGTACAAAACATTTGCAACCCAATGCCAACGGTATTCATTAAATTTTTTGAAGTAAAACTTCTTTAGACACGCTTGGCTTGGGGATGGGGAGTAAACTGGCGAATGCGTTACGAAAAGTGTGATGCGAACGGAAGTTGAAAGAGAGTGATATGGAGTTAAGTTTTAGTAAAGATGAAGAGAGGGAGTTACATGTCGTATTCGTATGTAACTGTAGGGACAAGAGAGAGAGAGAGAGAGAGAGAGGTGCGCGCGCACATATTCTTTCTCTCTGACTCTATTATTTATTGAGACCCAATCAACTGATATTGAATCACAAAGGTGAGTGCGTATCTCATACTAGTTGCTGGTGTAGTAGCGTCATATACAGCCACAGCGTTCCATTTTTCTTGTCTATTTTCTCCCTCCATGATATGATAACATAAAATTTTACTTAAACGTAAATAAATAAATAGATACTTATTAATTGTAGAGGTTCACCATTACAAATAATTGGTGGCATTATGAATGAAAATCTTACTAGAGATCATGTACAAAAGTTGAGACAAATTATTGGAGTTGGGCCTATACACTATACAGGCCTATTGCCTGTATAACACTGTAGGAGCAAGAGAGAACAGTGCATGCGCACATGAAAATAATAAATAAATAAAAAAAAAAATTATACAAGAATATTAATTTATCAATGAAAACCGATAATAAATTTAAATATTTGTAGAAAATTTTAGAAATGTGTTGAAAATATATGTACATATATATATGTACATAAATATGTACATATATACACATATACATATATGTATTACAAACATATGGATGGAGATAAAGAAGTTTTACTTCAGTTGTGTGGTCTAAAGCACACTCGTTTTTTATAACGGTTATAATTATTTCGTTCAGAAAAATTGCAAATTCAGTTATAAAGGAACGACATGGCATGAACTAAGATTTTCTTGCTTGAATTTAAGAAATTGTGCTAAGGCCGGCCATTCACGATACAAAAAAATTGCTATTTCGAATATTAGTATATCATGAAATCCAAATCCAATCTAAGCCAAGAAGAATACTCAAATGTTTGTATCTTCAATAATAATTATGTATGTTATAATATTTTTTACTACTGAAGTTATTAAATATTAATTATATTACAGAATTCTGCCATAATTTAACCTTACATTTCTTGTTAACATTTCTTTTGTATGTTTGACCAAATAAAATAAAAGCAAATATAGTAGAGGAAAGATGACCAAATGGTATCTAATACCATTTTGTTTTCGCGATATAAAAAAAAAACTACATAGAATTTTAGTTTAATGCTATAAATTAATCGGTCACATATTTATAAGTTGTAATTAACAGCTTTTAATTAAATACCTACAAATATTAGTTATCAAACTTAAATCTAACACAATAACCAAATTCTGAAAAAGGTAACCAAATATGGAATAGGTACCCAAATATGGAATACAAACTAAAATCGTCATATTAATATCAAAAATGGACTATAATAGTCATGAGATCAAATAAATAAAAATAACATATTACATACATAATTCACTTGCAAAAGTCACGAATCCAAGTATATATACCGTTAGAGAAATTAAGGTATTCCAAATAAGGGCCCTGTTCCATATTTGGTTACTTTCCTCTATATTTGTGAAATTATGACAATAATTTTTTTCAATGCCTCAATAAAAAATCATTTTGAATTTGATGTGCTATTCGTGTCCTTTTAATTTGTTTTTGAACTATTTTTTTTTTTTATTTTTTATGTGGGTTCGCAAAATATCGTTCACAAACTGAAAAATATAAACAGATACTTTTTTCAGGATCTGAAAATTTCAGTTCTCTCTCGGAAAAAATTAATTTTTTTCTCTTCTTTTCATATGTGAGAAATTGGAAAAATAAAATTAATTTTTAATAACATGCATGCATACATATGTACATATGTATGTATGTATACAAATACAAGTGAAGCTAAATCTTTCGATATACAAAGAGCTTAATAGATACGTGTTAAAATTTAAAAACCAAAAATATTCACTCATACCTCAACTGTAGAAGAAACGCAAAAAAAAAGAAAATTTTATAAAGGTGACTTCCAGATTCAAGCACCCATATCGTTGCGAATGTTTGAATTTTCACATAACTCTGCTCTTGGAAATCCTGTTTTTTTCGGGCATCGAAGAAAGCAATTATTTTCAAATTTTCATACAGGACATTTGGAAAGTGCAAGCTGTATATGTATCTCGATTTTCTAATTTATTTTGTCATTTTAAGGCCCCCTCATAGACATTTCAATTTTATGTATACTAAACAGTAGCCGTGTTTTATTGGTAATTGAAAATACTAGCTAGTAAAATTTTACATGGAAAACAACAACACCTCAAAAGTGAACAAAAATAAGCTAGTGTTTATCCATAGTAATTTAGTGAAGATAGAGTTTCATCTAGTTAAATGTAGGGGCAGTCAAGAAGTGCAAAAAATATGCAAATGTTGGCAACATGAGGGTGTGTTCGGTAACAAATACACTTCTTTTATACTTCGCCTTCATTGAAAAGTGCAAGCGATCCACAAATTTCAAACCAAACATTGATTTGGGTTGAAATTATAAAAATGCAAAATTATTAAAATCAATACTTTACAAAACGATTTTCTTAAAAGCAAAACTCAAATATTTGTTGAGCAAATGTGAAACTATAAAAAGTGACAAGCAAACATGTAGAATAAAATGGTAATTTTGACTCTACAGGCAACTTGAAGTAACTTCTCATAGTTTTTATTAATTATTTCTTTGTAATTTCATGTTGACTTTTGTCTTTTAATATTTTATTTATTGAATAAAAAGAATAAAAGAATGTTTACTATCCAAATAAATGGTCTGTGTAATAAATTCTATAAAAATTTAAGGAAAATAGTGAACCACGATTAATCAACTGGTCTTTAAAGTTGCCAGAAACTTAGTTACATATTTTTCGTTCTTCCATATAAACCAAAAGAATTGAACAGGGAGTTGATAAAATGGTGAACTTTAATCTGTGAGTGATAAATATAATAAGAAAATCAATATATTTTCAAAGTTTTACTACAAATATAAGTAGAAAACATTCGAAACCAACTCGGTGTGCATTTCCATGCAAACTCCAACTCAACAACCGTTTTCATGCATTTTCCAACTCGACCCAATAATTTACACAATTGTACATTCTTCGAACGCACCCAATGCAGAACAGCTGTTGTTTATTTTTGATTTAAAACTCAAATTGAGTTTTTAATTAAAATGTAAAGATGTTAGCCAGAAATTTCTTTAACAAGTGAGTTTGTATATTTACAACTTTTGTTTGCAATATGCATTCAATTTTTTCTATTTTCAAGTGCACATTTGCGTTTTATATTTTGTGTGTGACAGAAGATTTTGAAATTTTGACATCAATGATTTGACAAATAATGTAGGGACACCAACTTTAAGAAGAAAAATTAAAAGTGAATATAGCGTTTTATTTGTACTCGAATACTATGATAGGGATAGGTTACCAATAAAACGCGGCTAGTATATATTTGAATGTTTATTCAAGCAAAGTCTATGCAAATATGATGCTGAGGTAGGCTTTGTCCGTAGCTCCCTTGGAGGGAGGTTGAGTCCTCTGTCCCTAGCACCAAACTAGGGCTTGTACGTCGTACGCTTAAAAGAAGTGGACAGCGGAATAAACAGGGGGAAAAGGATTTATAGGACCCAAAAATTGTTCCCGGATTTGCCTTGTACTTGAGTACTAGCTGTCCTCGGGTTTTCTTACCTCTTGTACACAAGATTGGTACACAATAGGAGAAGGTAGAGGACAAATTCCTACCAACATTCCACTTATTCATATGCTTTTTTGGGTCGGAAGTGGACGTGAATTATAAGAATACGAATGACAAATTACCATATGTTTCCGTAACATCACTTCTAATCTAAGCTGCTGGCTTCGGCGTGATGTTGCTTGTGCGGATTCGGTCGGTGCTGCGTCGCGTCGGAAGCGTAATGACTGAAACACAAACACGCTTTAGCTTCGGCTTCGCCTGACGTTTACGAGTTCAGCCATAGGAATTCAATCCATGCTATCACAATGTAGTTTTGACCTCACGTTTCGTTTGACAATCGTAAGGAAAAGAACGTAATGTTACGTAATGTGACTCCAAACGGAAGCTCTAGTTCAAATTTGCTGAACATTTGCTTTGTCGGACAGCTCAAAAGATGTAAAAAAAGTCAACAAACAAAAAAAAAATTAATTTTGGAAGGATTCCCATCGTTTAATAGATATAGTTCAAAGGTAAGTTATTGAAATATAGAATTACTATACAATTTTTTCCTGAAAACGGGTTATTTTTGTAGATCAGAAAATGTCTTTCTAAGGTTGAAACACACAATAATTGGTAGTTTCTAGTGTAAGAAAATGTTCAAAACAAACTTTTGAAAAAAAAAAACAGCTGCTAATGACAAAAGTGTCATATTAGAAATGCTATATTAGAAATGTCATTCAAAGCAACCTTGAAGCGAGCCCATCGAAGCGCAGATGAAGCCGAAGCTAAAGCGTGTTTGTGATTCAGCCATAACGTTTCGTTACAATACATCAGCACTTCAAGTGTAGATTTTTTCGAAAAAAATCTTTTGGAGCTTTATAATGCTATGGATTTTAGTATTTTGTGTTTATAGCAAATTCAAACGAAAAAAGTGATACAACTTGGCAATAATAACGAAAAACAATAGATTTTTAGATTTTTAACTTCCCATGGGGAGTTATTTTTATTGATCCGATTTTCCAAATTAATATCTTCCAAAACGTTTTACGGTCCTTAGAACCTATATCCATTATTTTTAAAGAGACGTCTGAGTTTGCGTGCGTACTTTCATTCGTATTGGTATTCGTTTTTACGTTCGCACTTTCGAGTTACCTTTTTCCGTCTACGATATCTCAGGAATTAATTCAGATATCGACAATTAAACTGCTTATAATTTTAAAGATGCAGAAAAGCCTTAAACAAATGTATTGGTCGATTTTTTTTACAATAGCAATTTTTTTTATTGATAACCATACAAAAAATTGCAAAAGACAGATTTTTGAATTGAAAATCTCAAAATCACTTTCAAATTTATTTTGATTTTAATAATTATGATATAGCTTTTCACAAATTATACAATTTTGATAAACTAGTTACTGAAATAACGATCCGCGTCCTTCGCACGCACTACGCTACACCACTGAGTTGAACAGTTATTTTTTCTGAACGACAGACAAAATAAGACCGATAAAACAAAAAGGGAAAATTTTTCTAATTGTTCAGCAATAATATTCTAGTTCAGAGAGTATTTTATAATATTTTTCTTAAGCCTAGTATACCAGATCGAGAAAAGACAAAATTTTTCTCTACAATCTTAATCTCTAAAAAAAAAACGGCCGGGCAAAAGTTTAAAGTTATAGAAATAAACAAACCTGTCGGGGCGTAACTGTTTTTTTACACTCATTAAGAATATTATTATTTTTGGTTTCGAGTCAATTTCGAATTGTTTATTTTCGGTTAAAACCATTTTGAATAGTGTTACTTGATTCATAACTAAACAATAGGAATGAACGTTGCACATCACTTTACTTGTAAATGAAATTGCTTTTGTCTATCATTCCACTTTACTTCATGTAGTTTTTACTGTTTTTAGTAAATATAATTTTTCTTATTTTTGTTTAGATAAGTTAAAAGTTTTACTTTATTAATGTATTTCAAACTTGTATACCTTTTTTTTAGTTTTTTCTTGGATTCAGTCACCGATTCATTACTTTACATTTATTTTTTAAATATGCTTTTAAGAAAAATAATGATTTCGAAAAATAAGAAACGGGTGTTATGGCATCCTATACTCTGTCCAATAAGTTTGTGCAATACATGCCTTATGGTCCGGATTTTCCCGGACATGTACTCTTTTTTATTGTGTATGGGACGTCCGGGATAGTTTTTGTGGATTTTCCGGGATTGTCCTCTTTTTATCCTGGGATTAATACTACTACTTCCCATTATAGTTTAAAAAGTTACCATGTATTGAAGAAATCAAAGGTTAATTCTTCAAAGGTGTTAATTCTTATGAACTTGTTAACTTTTGTAAAAACTGTGTGATCGAATTATTCTTGCTATTAATCGATTGACTTTTGATGTTGATTGATACAAATCTTACTAACAACAAAATTATCAGACATTATGAAATTTCTCGGGATATGATACAAAAAAAATAATTTTTGACACTTATTGTAAAATTGATATTTGTTAAAAGTGTAAAATAAATTAACAATAGTATCATGAATAAATTATATAAATAAAATAATTAATTTGCCATACATAAGTACCTAATAATAATAGTACAAAAACATCACCCGATGTCAATATAATTATGCAGTAAATCAATTTTTGACATTTTTAGTTTTAGTTTTTTATTTTTTGTAAAAAAAACGTGACTTGATTTTCCTGTCCATAATTTTCCCAGATGTCAAAAATGCCATAGTAGAAATTTACCTTGAAAATTTGATTTTTATACCTAATCTTTGTTTTATTTTAAAATTGAATGCAATTTCTTGCTTTCTTTTATAATAAAAAATTGTTTAATCTGTCCTCGTTTTGTACTCTTTTTTCAATTCTCAATTGTCCGGGTTTTTGAAACTAGAGTACTAGTTTCATCAAAACATATCTGGTAACCCTACCTTATGGGAAAGTTTTCCTCAGAACGTTCATCCCCCTATAACAGGCCTTTCGCGCGGCTCGAGCGTTAGCCGTACTGATAGTATAGCTCGCTTTGTGTGTCTGTGTTAGTTACCGTGGTAATAGTAATGCTTGGAAATTTATGTTTTTGTTCGTAATTCTCAAGGAATCTTTCTCTTGAAAGCTTATTATTTGTTTTCCAGGATACTTAAACCAAAAATGTTGTTTGGCAGATTTGATTTTAGTTGTGGTTTGCGAAAACATTAAAAAGACGTTAACAACGTATTTAGCTGATTGAACTTAGAAAAAAGGATAATTTTTTAGTGGATTTTCGAATGCGTTTGGTCTATAAAAAATCGCCTATTATCTTTCCGCTTAGTAGAGATTTCTCTGTTTTAAATTAAAGTTTTGCAACAGAGGTGGTACTATGGCAGTCGTAATCCTTGCTTTTAAAATTGTAACTCTTAAAACTTTTTACGAAAAAAAAAGGTTTCTTTGATTGTTTTTTAAAACTCGAGTGTCAAAGTCTCCCTAACGATTTGTGCAATATATTTAGCACATAATATTTATGATAACTTGTTTAATATACAAAAGTAATTTGAGATTATTACAATAGAATCGTCTTTGTGAAACACAGGACGCATATTAAGACTGCAGGGTCAAAGATAGATTTCTATTCCAACAAAAAAACATTCTCTCGAAGCACTAATTTCGCAGTGGAATTACTGTGAACGGAAACTTCTATGTGTGCATATGTAAAAAGGAAATTTCAAAGGGAAAAACACCAATTTAGACACTTTTTTTCAAAATGTAATTAATTAAGCTATTCAATAAATAAAGAAAAAAAATATAGTTCAAAAGACTAAATAAACAGTGCGGAATATTTAAAAACAACGTTTTTTTGCGTTTTTTTAGTTTTTTTTTTACTTTAAAAGGGAATTATTAATTCACTCGTACTAAAAATTCGGCTTTACAATACTTTTTGTTTCGATGAATTATGTTGTAGATTAAATAGAAGTTATACCTTTTCAAACACGCCAAACCGATTGAAAATTGGATATATATGTAAGTTGATAAAAATTTTATTAACATAAAAAATATCAGAGATATTGAATCTGAAAGCAATATTTACCTACTAATTTTTCTTTGAACTTTTTGCAGTGTTGTATTTCTTGTAAAAATTTAGTGTTGTATTTATTGTAAGAATGTCAATTTCATATTCGTCAATATTTCACCATTTTTTAGGTATTGACAAAGGCTTTTTAGTTGGTTGGAAATAAAAAACATTTGAAGTCAATATCATTGTTTGTTTGTACTGATGATATTTAATCCGAAAAACAATTATTTATGTCACTTTTATGTAAATTTTGGTTTTAGTTTTTAGGAAAAAAACTACCATTTCGACATTTGACAAAAATATACCATAAGTTGACAATTCTATTATGAAAAAATAAATAAATTCGAAGTTAAAATGATTTAGCACTCTGGACATATTCAAGTCAAGAATCTACTTCTGACATTTTTGGGCAAATTTTTGTTAGAGTATTTTATTTTTTTGTAAAAAAAAAACTGTCAGTTCTATATTTGTCAAAATTCTAGCGTATATTAATAATTGTATTTTGTTTAAGCTTAAATAAATTTGAAGTTCATATCGTTGTCCATTCTCATGATATTCAAGTCAAAAAACATTTTTTACCAATTTTTGTTAGAATTTTTTGCACTTTTTTATTTTTTGTAAAAAAACTGTCAATTCAATTTTTCAAAAATTTTATCAGATGTCAAAGATCACATTACACATAGTAAAAAATTGTTTTGAAGATGATATCATTTTTCCTTCATTGTATATTTTCACGCCAAACAATTTTTTTTTAGTTTTTACTTTTTTTAAGAAATAACGGTATGTTTAATTATTTTCAAATTTATACCAAACCTGTGTCACATTGTAATCGACACAATAAAATTTATTTGAAGTCAATAGCATTATTTGTTCCTGAGATATTTGCGACAAATTAAAATTTTCACTATTTTTAAAAAACTGCTATTGTGAAAAAAACCGTTCGACAAATTTTTTAAAAATTCGTTTCTGCATTTCATGAAGTTATAACCTATTGAACAAAATTTAATTCGTGTTGATATCTTTATTCATTCTCGAGATACCGTTAACAAAAAAAGGGGTATCGAACGTACAAACGTACACACACACACACACAGACATCTCCAATTGTAAATGTTATCGCTTTATTTGTAACATTCCAGCCTTTTTTTTTTTGGCTGGCCACCCAGCCTTAAAATAGGAACCAGTTGACAAGAAACCAGCATAACATAAATATACGTAATTTATAAGTGAAAATACGTATTGTTAAAGACGATGCGTCCGCACCTTAAGTCATCATCAGTAGTTCCAAGGCGAACTTGCCGATGGCGCCACTCAAAACAGGAATAGATCGGCCATCTTAGTTTTGTCTTTCTTTCAAAAAAAAATTACTAGATTCGAGAATTTTCTTTTTCTTTTCTGCCGTTCGATCGCCCACGAGGTACATTAAGATTTGCTTTCTAAAATTGTAAAACAAAACCTACTTAAAATATATGATAAAATTAAAATTTAACAACTGTATTAACTCAAAAACTAAGTAAGTAATGATCATCATTAAGAATGTATGTAATGCATAAATCTAATTGTAATAAATTTACTAATTCAGGTTTGTAACCTGGCAATAGAACTGCGTTGTGTTTCATTTAGCCCGTTCACAAAGGTTTTTGATTTGGTTGCTACCGAATTTGTAGCAACACGTATAATGATACAAAAAATAGAGATACATTATTATATGAACCACCTATAATAATTAGGCTAAAGCCGAAATTTATTATAACTAACTTTTGATAGAAACCTTTTTCACTTTAGGAATGTGAAAATCTTGTAATTGCTGCATTTTGTATTTAATTTAATTTTTATAAAAAAAAAGTTTTTATTTATCTCTTATAGATTTGTAAATATTGCCTTCAGAATTGGTTGATAACATTACAGTTTATGGAAGAAGCTTTTGAGGTTGTTGAATACGAGTATATTCTGAAAATTTTGCGAATTTGGTATGCTAATTTAGTTTTAGTTAGAAAGTTACAAGTTTAAAATTGAATTGAAATTTTTGACCACAAAAATAAGTTAAGGTAAGACTTTTCCATGAAAATTATAGTGAAAATCGATAAAAAAAAGTTATTATAAGTTGTATAAAATTTTCGTTTTACAAACACATGTATTTCCGGACAAGTTTCAAGAGATTAACAAGATAACTTAAACTGTTTTTGCTGTTGATAATGTTAAGAACCGTTAGTATTTTCAATAAAAAATAAATTTTCGATAAATATGTCGCTTATAATAATTTGGTGGTAAGGGCTAGATATGTCTATTTGTTTAAGTTACTTCAGTTCTGCTTTTATATTTAGAAAAAAAAACACACCTGTAAAGCTCTTTATTTGTACCTTGGCAATTATCCATATCATAATAAATTACTTTATATTCAAGAGTCAAGACTGCTTCAATATTTTTAACTTACCATAGGAAGTTATTGTAATCGGTCCGATTTGTCAAATTGAAATTTTTGACAAATCTGGACGTTTTATAGTTCCAAGAATCTAAATTCGTCAATTGCAGAGACATGTCTGTGTGTGTACGTACGTTCGTACGTTCGAGATACCCTTTTTTGTTAGTGATATCTCAAAAAGGAATAAAGAATTTTATTCAATAGGCTATAACTTTGAAAGATGTAGAAAGGATTTGTATAAAAATTTATCGAGCGGTTTTTTCACAATAGCAGTTAGTTGCAAATATCTCAGGATCGGATAATGCTATTAACTTCAAATAAATTTTATTGTGTAGATAACAATGTAATACAGGTTTGGTATAAATTTGGAAATAGTTCAACATACCATTATTTTTTTAAAAAGTAAAAACTAAAAAAAAATGTTTGGTGCGGAAATATACAATGAAGGAAAGATGATATCATCTTCGAAACAATTTTTTACTATAGAAAATACTGTTTTTGACATCTGGTAAAATTTTCGAAAAAAATCAATTGACAGTTTTTTACAAAAAATAAAACAGTTTTAAAAATTCTAAGAAAAGTTGATAAAAAGTGATTTTTGACTTGAATATCTCGAGGATGAGCACCGATATTGACTTCAATTTTTGTACAATAACTACAAAATGGGAAGTTATCAGTGTGGGTCGCACCCAGCCACTTTTTATATTTCTTTTTGATCACGAGTTTACAAAAATGTTTGCATTAACATTTTTTTTCACGGAGTTCCAGGGTCTACAAGTTCCGAAAATAGGCATTAATTATAAATGATTGAGCGTTTTTCAAACATTTTTGTTCTCAAAATCATCGACCCTTTTTACTTCCTTTACATAAAGGTCACACTGGCTGCTTGTGCAATCACTTCCCCTACTCCTACAATACTCTCTCCAGAATACTTCTTGCTTCTTGCACTTTTCGTCCAATGAAATTGATTGAGAAATTGAAGCAAGATTTAAAAAATTAAGTATCTATTAGTTAACTCATGTTACAAAACACATTTATCCAAGAAAAAGTATCAGGTCTTAAATCCTAATTAGATTAGGTAAATTAATTAAATTTTGAAATGTTTGTTCTTTTTTTTTGTTAAAAACTGTGTATTCGATTTGATTTTGATTTTACAATTGATAAAAGCTGTTTTTTTTTTTCAAAAAACCAACAATTCGATATTATGTCATTGTAAATACCATTTGTTTAGAATCGTATTTTGTAAAAAAATTATTTTTCAAGAATATCATTTCTCATTGTCAAGATACGCCGGGGAAAAACAATTTTTGAAAAATTTTTAGTAGAATTGTTCGTGTAATTTTTATTTTATTAAAAAAAAAAAAAACTAACCATTCAACTTTCGAAAATTTTACGAACTGTGCAAAACGTTACTCCCTGCTAATAATTATTTTGAAGTTGTTTTAGGTACTTTGAAAAATCCAGATTTGTCAAACGCTTCAAAAAAGTAAATGTTTTAAAGTGAACATTTCTTGCATTATCAAAATATTTGAAGTATGTAAGTCACTTACATTCACTTATTCCCGCCAGCCCTTCCTTGTTTTATATGTGTTGATAGTACTGATATTTTTGAAAATATTCGTATTCTTATTGTTAACTGGGAAACTGGAATCGATGTAATTCATTTTTCTTCAAGTCCATTTTGCTTAATTTCATACTACATCTAACACATTTTCAATACTTCTAATGGTAAGCTTTTTTCGATGAACTAACATGTTATACATAAATATAAGTATTTTATATTTATTTTTAAGATAAGTTTTATTTTTCAAAAATTGATTTAAGATAAAATTACCCACTGTATTAAATCCATAAAAGAAAATTAAAATTTGATTTCGTTAAACGAATATAAATAGTGGTTAAATTTTAAGGGCCGATGTTGAATGTGAACCACACCTAAACGTTGGGCGTTCAAATCAAAATGCATATCGTGCACTTCGTGATTTTTTCAGCTGTTCGCGATAGTGTGGCTGAAGAGCAGTCCACTTCAACTCGTTGTACTGTCCAACAATTGCACCTCTAACGTTCGTCGTTGATGAACATTATGCATAAAGTCTTGCATTTACACGCTTACAAGGTGATATCGACTCAAGAACTAAAATGTATTGATAAATTAATAATCCAAGAGTGATTGCCGAAAAACCAATGCACCCGCAAAAAGTGACTGTTTGGTGCGTTTAATGGGCTAGCGGCATCATCGACCCGTATTTTTTCCAAAATGAGGTCGGTCAGGCAGTTACTGTGAATGGTGTTCGCTATCGTGAGATGATAACGATCTTTTTACGGCCCGAGTTGGAAGATATGTACATATGTGGACGATATGTGGTTTCAACAGGACGGTGCCACTTGCCACACACCTAACGAAACAATGGCTTTTTTGCGCGAAAAATTCAATGGCCGTGTTATCTTGGTGGCGATGTCAATTGTCCGCCAAGGTGTGATTTGACACCGTTGGGCTTCTTTCCTTGGTTTTATTTGAAATAAAAGGTGTACGTCGATAAACCATAACCATTCAAGAGCTAAAGGATGAGATAATTCGGCACATTAAAGGCATAGCACCTCAATTATGCCGCATCGGGTGGAGGTGTGCCGCCGAGGTCGCCGTCGCGGCTGCCAATTAGCCGATATTTTGTTCCATACATAGTTGGACCATACCAATATTATCATAATAAGGGAAATGAAAATAATTTCCTAATTAATTTGTGCATACCTTTATATACTATTATTTTTTTAAATGGATACAAATATTAAACCAAACAAAAATAACTTAATACATGACCGATAATAAATTGAACTACAACTTTTTCCCAAAACTTTTTTAATTTTTTCAGTTAACAATTCCGTAGTAATGTTTTATATATGTCAGGTGTAAGTTTCAATGGCTCGAATATCAGTTATCAGTAGGCATGGCCGTGTCCAACCTCTTTTTTATAGTTTGGTATAACTATGTTTTAATTTTTTTTAAGGAATAGGTACTAGACGAATAACAGTGTACATACATATGTATAAATTCTAACAAGTGTAATCCAGTTAAATTTGATTATAATATTCCCAGCAAATGTTGTCATCATAAATTCACTGCTGAAACCGAGTGAATATATGCAATATTTTTTACTTAAGCAACTTCATATTTTTATGGTAAAAGCAAATTCATTATGATGGAGAAACATACCCAAACATTTGGTCGGCTATGTTGTTAAATCCCGAAGTCACTTTGTTTGTACTTTTTTTTGTTTTCTTGAACACTCAAATACCTACTCCTTTTATTATTATTTTTTTTTTTTTTTTTACTTTTACGAATTTATTGCCACTTAACTGATTTTATTACATACACTTATGCTGTTTCACTACACTACATAAGATATCTTCTTTTTGTGAAAAAGTAATAATAAATCTCGCGGTTGTTTGAACATTAAAATTATTTCATTAGACGCCAAACACTCACAAAAAAAAAAACACGCAGCTAAGATACATCTAAAAAAAAACACATTTTATAGTACCACCGCGACGATGTTTTCCGTTTAAAGAAAACTTTGAACTGGATAACCGAGTTCATCTTTAGATACAAAATTGTAGCTTACTTTGAAATATTTTCCCGCATTTTTTAGATCAATCTGCTATTCATAATAAACGAGTGCATTCGGGAAATATAGTGTAAGGGATGATTTTGCTTGAATTAGCATGCGCAAAAATTTACCAACAAATAAGATTTTCATTCATAAAATTTAGCAATGTTGCTAGTAAATTTTCTCCAATTTTCTCTTGCACATATCAACTGAAACTGTTATATAGTTGAAAAAGAACCTCTTTTTATAATAAATTATGTGTGTATAGAGTTTAAACAAACTAATAAAACACGCTCATCAAATCAATCTCAAAAATTCAAAATTAATAATTTTGTTTACGCTTGTAAGCAATAACATAAAAAACATAACATACATAAATACATACTTACAAACGAACATACATATAAGTGAAGCCAATATAAGCGTGTTAAAGAAAAGAAAGTTTTTCAAGTACTCAAGGTAAACATCCGATTTAAAATACAATTTCAAGAAATTTAAGTACATTCGTGCAGATCGGTTTAATCATTGAAACCTACGAATAGTTTATTAAAAACCCTCACTGGTAACTTTCCATCGTTGTCTTCGAAAACGTGACATTTATCAGATATTTTGTGTTATACTAACAATTCATTAATCAATAAAGCAGTATCAGTCATTCATGGCTTATAAAGTTTTTAATTTTTTTTTTGTAAAAAGAATTTATATATTTCATTTATTTTTGATTACACAGATGTTCCGAAATATTTTCCGACATTTATTTAAGAGTCCTTCACACAAAATAAAAAAAATAAGAGTAATAGCCTAAATAAAATCCAGTAGTGTGAATGTCGTAGTTGATGTTAAGATTTATCCAATAGGGACGGGTTGATTTTGACAGCTCGTGGCGGCTTTCTTTACCTTCTGTTCAAATATAGTTTTTTAATCAGTCACTGAAGAAAAATCATCATCTCGAGTTACAGCGTCGAATAACAGGTGGAACTGATAAAACTTTATTATCAAAATGGGTCCAGGTCATCAAAACTTTCTCTCAATGCTTTTGTTGGATTTTTCAAATTGTCTGGCAGATGTATGGCCGCTATGAATTTGTCTTGGACTCACCTTTTTGAGATCAGGAATTCGATATCTATGGTTAACATAATTATTCCCAGAGTTCTTTTTTTGGTTTTTAAATTGTCTTGCAAGGGAATGGCCACCATGAATTCATCTTGGAATCACATTTTCTTAATCAGATGGTTGATATGTATCTATAGGGCGAAGAAATTTTTTGGCTAACATAATTATTCCCAAAGTTGATTTTTTGAGTTTTTCAAATTGCCTGGCAGAGGAATGGCCGCCAAGGATATGTCTTGGACTCACTTTTTTGTAGTCAGGGGTCGACATCTATAGATAGGTGAAAAGAATTTTTGGTAAACATGATGTTTCCCAAAGGTAATTTTTTTTTGGGTTTTTAACCCGATATTGCGCCGCGACCAGGAACTGCAAGACATGGATTTTTGTGGTTAGATTTAACTACCACAACTTCCCACTCAAATCCTTCATTTTCGGTTAACTTTCGCAACCCATTTTTCTGTGGGCTCCTAGACTATGTATGTTAATGAGTGGTTTTGAAAAATTACGCATGGAAAAGCTTACTAGAACGTGAAACGGGAGTTCAAATTTGATTTTCTATAAATGCACTTTTAAAGGCAATGAATAGACATTTAAAATGGTCGGAGAAGATTTTTATTTTTTTTATATAAACTTAAAAATATTTTTTTCAATATTCTAATGGATTTCTTACCTTTAGCCATAATACAAAAATACCAAATAACTTTTATAATATGACATTATGTACATACATATATGTATGTTTTTTTCAATTGATTGACAAAAAAAGTGTTGAAAAGTCATTACTCACCTACAACGGAAAAGTGTGGAAGGGATAGTATTGTAGGAGTATGAGAAATGATAATAAAGTTGTGCAATCGGGAACTATAGTGTAAGGTATGATTTTGCTTGAATTAGCATGCGCAAAAATTTACCAACGAATAAGATTTTCATTCATAAAATTTTACAATGTTCCTAGCAAATTTTCTCCAATTTTCTGTTGCACATGTCAACTGAAACTGTTATATAGTTAAAAAATAACTGCTTTTACATACATACTAATAATATAAAAAGAAAGGTTTAATTTGTAGTTTGTCTATTTGCTTGAAGTGAATAGGCCCCTAAACTACGGGACCGATTTAAAAAATTCTTTCACCATTGAGAAGCTACACTATTCCTAGTTGACATAGGCTTTATAATATTTTCAAACAAAAAATAATATGGATCCCTACCAAAACTCTAATAATTTAACCTAAGGTGTATTAAAATAAACATACTTTTGACTCAACTTAAAGACTACCAATAATATGATGTGCTTTATTTATATTATTAATATGTCAACCCGTGCGATGCCGGGATGAGCCGCTAATAATAAACATATTAAAAAAAAAAACTAATAAAATATAAAAAACATCAAACTAAAAAATTTAAAATTATTTTTAAACTAAGCTGAAACTAATAATGTTCGAAAAATACTAGTTTTATTGTGAAAAAAAGCGCAGGATCCTGGATGCCTTGTGGTATGTTTTTTTTTATCCTATTTTTACGTTTAGCACACAAAGAATAAAGCTGAAAACTATAATGAACGAAAAATACAAGTTTCATATCCCTAAACTTGTAAACTAAAACTAACAAATTGAATTAATTTAATTTTTTACAGAAAATAAAATCCCATTATAGTTAAGTTCTTGTGTTTGGATATGTATTTGGGAAACAAATTTTCAAAAGACAAAGTCAACAAATGTAATTTTATTTTGTAGAGATACCCGATGGAATTGCACTTAGTTGCGAGGCCAAAGTGTGCAAATTGCAAAGAGTAGATGGTTTCTTGCGAAACTTGCGCTCGTTGCGTTGGCGGCATAACGGATGCGCTTGAATCTTCATTGTACTATACTGGAACTCCTTGGTTATATCACACAAAAGATTGCGATGAGTTTCTTAAAACCGAGGAAAAAGAAAGGGAAAGAAGCAGCGTAGTAACTTGTGTCAGGATTGGCAGAAACAAAAATTAAAGAGTCCCAAATTAAAGGGGATCACTCCTTGTTCGCCCATTCAACAATGTGAGCAAAACCGTCTCATACATATATCTGAATCTTCTTGAGTGGCACCACTGGTGCTAAAGTATTAAGTTTACATTAAATTTACTCGCAGTAAAATTTTTGAATTTTAACTAAATTTAAATAATAAAAAATTATAAAAACTGTTTAAAAGAACCAAAGTTATTGCCAAAAAAAATTAATCATACAAAAAAAAAAACTTTAAAAGCAATTGGTTAACAAAATGTATAGAACATAAAGCAGCAGAGTGAACAAAGGAAAAGTCTTTGTTAACAAGCTATGAATAAACGACCAGCATCTGAACTGTCACCAATTAAAATGGAAGATAGATCAAAAAATAATTCCAAAGTTTTCGATTTGACTGTGGAGCAACGATTTCAAACAAGAGGATCTTGCTAAGAAAACTGATATCGATGAGCTACGCGATGTCTTAGGTGCTTTAAGAAAAGAAAATAATGAACTGAAATGTCAAGTTGAAGCACTCCAATCTAAAGTAAATAATACTTTGGAGCTGGAATTGGAAAACGTTCATAAGCTCAAAACCGACAAAAATCTCATAATCAAAATAGAAACAAAAAACCAAATGGACCAAAAAAAAACAAGTTGCTGAGATTTACACTAGTCTTTCAAGTGGCAAAGTTGATGAAATAGGTAAAGCACGATCACATAAGAGAAATAAAATCTTGGAATCCTAAATCTAAATCTTTTATTGTCAAATTTAAGAACAAAGAAGAAGTTTACTCTCAAACTTCATGTAAATGACTTTATTTGTGTTAGTGAACTTTTTTTGTCATGAATTTTTATTTTTTACTCTCTCTCTACACTCTTTTTGAACAAGAATAGAGTCGAAGAAAAAAAATGAGTATCTTTATAAGATCAATAGCACGCAACGAAACAATCAAATGTGAAATAAATGTAAGAGGAAATAATTCAAAAACGAAACGATCGAAAAAAGAAACTATCAAAAACGAAATTAAACTTAAACTAAATAATTAAAAAGATATACAAAAATTTTCGAAACAAAAAGAAACCAAATAAATAAAAAGTGAAACAATAAAATGCGAAAAAACAAAATACGAAACGATAGAAACGAAACAACAAAAAAACCAACTGAAAAAAACGAAACGAACCATACCCAAAAACTAGAACTACAGACAATATTGTTCTGCATACTTCCTACCACGCGAATTTGCTGTGCACTTGCTCTAGTCAACACATGGCCAAAAAAACTGGTTTGTCATTACATATTCCTCAAATTCCATTAACCGGTTTTTCTATTGCTTTTTCTGTTCTTGATACAAAAAGGAGGAAATAACCAGCAATATGTAAACCAACAACAAAAATGTTTGAGAGCTGGTGGGCGGGGCTCATTTCTTTTCCAATTGAAAAGCATTCTCTGGAAGCGCTAATTTCGCAGTGGAATTTTTGGTAACTGAAACTTCTATGTGTGCCTGTAAAAAGGAAATTTCAAAGAGAAAAACACCAATTTAGACACTTTTTCAAAAATTTATTTAAAAAAAACCATCACCGCAATTAGAATTTTTGAATTGGAGACCAATAGAAAAAAAATACTGAAAAAAAATAAGAAAAATATGCACAAGCATTATTTTCTCTGGAAAGCTAATTGTTATTTGGGCTTTTTCAATGAACATTTAAGGGGTTAATAATTTTTTTCGAAAAAGTCCATCCGTCACTCCCCAGGTAATTAATTAAGCTATTCAATAAAATAAAGAAAAAAAAATATAGTTCAAAAGACTAAATAAAGAAGGAGGGATATTTAAAAGTCCTCAAAAAACGTGTTTTGCGTTTTTTTTAGGTTTTTTAATTTTTTTAAAAACTTTAAAAGTGAATTATTTAAAAAATGGCTTTACAATACTTTTTGTTTCGATGAAATATGTTGTAGACTAAAGAAGTTATACTTGTTCAAACACGCAAAACCCATTGAAAATTGCATAAGATTGGACTATCCGGCACTCCCTTAATTAACTTAATTTCTTTTGAAAACACCAAGAAAATTAAATAAAAATCTTAATTATACCAAAAATAAATGGTGCATTTTAAACGACTATGAAAATAACGACAAAATTGTAGTTTGTTTCACTCTCAGAATTACTGTATTATACATTTAAAAATTATAATGAAGCAGTATACTAGCCAATGCATTAATTTTTATTTCAATCAATTAGCATTCGAAATGTAAAAGTTATCGCTTTATTTGTAACATGCCTTAATGAAATTCTGTTCACATGGGATAATTTATCTGGTCTAAGGTGTCTAAATAATTGCGGTATCGATAAATTGATTAATATGTTTAATTTGCCCGAAGACTTCTTTCTCAGTTGTTTACCAACAAGCAACTTGACAGCTGAAAATGACAGAACGTTGACAGAAGCGGATGTATACACAGAACCGGCACGTACTTCACGCCAATAACACAGAGATGTTAATGAGGAGAAACTAATAAAAGAAATAAATGTTTGTAATCTTCGTATTGTATCATATAATGTGGGAGGTCTTTATAATAAATTGGTTTTCCCTTCATTTATTAACTATTTGTTGAATTATGACTTAATTTTTCTGTTTGAAACGCATATTATTGAAGAAAAATGTGAAAGGTTTGAAAAATACTTAAGTTGCTAAGTGGGAAAGAGAGAGCGGTGGAACAAGACTTGCTATGAAAAAGAATTTATATTGGAAATAAAAGGTTCATCAACATAATAATTACTACTTCTTTATCGAAAATAGTGAAAATGGAAGCGGAAAGAAGTACATTATACCTATTTAATGGGTGATTTTTTAAGATGTTTAGAACTTTAAAAAAATAAAACACAAAAAATTCGAAAAAATGAATAAAATATTTATTTGAATCGATAGTTTGAACCTTGCAATTTAATGTTTAAAGATAATTTCATGCAAATGTTGACCGCGGCTGCGTCTCAGGTAGCCCATCCGCTGAGTCCAATTTTGGCATACTCTTTCACACATATCGGCCGGTATCTCACGAATGAATGCATGGATGTTGGCTTCCAGTGCGTCAATCGAAGCGGGCTTGTCCCTATAGACATTAGCCTTGACATACCCCCACAAAAAATAGTCTAATGGTGTCAAATCGCACGATCTAGGCGGCCAATTGACCGGCCCGAAACGTGAAATTAACTGTTCACCAAACTCGCCTCGCAATTGCGCCATTGTTTCGCGTGCTGTGTGGCATGTGGCACCGTCTTGACAGTGACACAAGGTACTAAACACACGTCAGCTGTCAAAACCAGTGTTGCCAAAACCAAACCAGCTAAAAAATCACCCGTTATATTAATTGCGCAAAATGGAATTTGGACTACAACAGCTTCTCCGATTTGTTAAGCAAAATACCATCACATAACTTACTGATAATTGGAGATTTAAATGCCAGGACCGGTAACTTAGAACCCACTCTTAATATCGCAGCTCAGCAAAGAAAGTCAAAAATTCCAAAGTCAATTCTGAAGGAAAATATATATTGGAACTTTGCAATGATTTTGGTCTTAACATCTTAAACGGTTGTTGTTTTGGAGATTTGGAGGGTGAATTAACTTTTATTGGAAAGCAAGGTAGTTCTACAATAGATTATTGTCTTGCTGATGGAGACTGGTATTCCATTATAAAAGATTTTCGAGTAGGGGATCTTAATCTGTCCGATTATCTTCCGATTTTAACCGAAATTGAATTAGAGATTCTCAAAAATTCCCACATAGATTTGGACAAAAATTTCCTAGTCTTAAAATGGAATGGTAGATTTACCGATGAGTTTCAAAAAAGAACAAATAAAATGAAATGAAATGGAATCATTTTCAAGAATCAAATTCTTTCCACTCCTTGAGCTAGAAAATATTATTATGGATGCAGCTAAGCTTATAAAAAAAACAGCCACTTTAAAAAAGCAAAACTATTGGTATGATTTTTCCTGTGAAAAACTAAGAAAAAATTCTTAGCCTTAGTAAAATTGTTGCAAAAATACAATACACCGAGCTGAAACTTTCTTATCTCCATGTAATAAAAAGAAAAGGAATTTTGATGAAAAATTGGCTAGATCTTTAGGTCAATGCAAGAATTCAAAGCAGTTTTGGGGTCTTACAAAAAAAAAAAAATTAATGGCAGCAAAAAGCAGGATTCCTAACCAAATGTGGACATCTTAAAAGAACATTTTAGCAAGCTATTAAGTTCATCGATGGAGGAGCAAATTAGTTTTCAATACGTCCGGCCGTATTTGCGGAACAATTTCTTCGACTTAGATATAAACCTCGAAGAACTAGAGGTAGTATTCGATTCAATGAAGGATGCTAAAGCTACTGGGTCAAATAATATTCCCGTAGAATTTTTCAAATATAACTTGCCTGGATTTAAGGAAAAGTTGGCAGAAGCTTTAAATATTATCTTTAATTTTGGTATTCCTCCAGATCACTTTTACGAAGCCCTGATCTGGCCTATATTAAAAAAGGAGCTCCAAACGATCCCAAAAACTACCGAGGAATATCGTTTTTAAATGCTTCGCTAAAAATATATTCTTCACTGTTATGTAAGAGGCTCACAGACTGGGTGGAAACCAACCAAATTCTCAGTGAGTAACCAAGCTGGATTTCACAGAGGTTACTCTACAGTAGACAATATTTTCGGCTTAAGTGGTATGGCAAGAATGAAGCTGAGCAACAATAACAATGTATACGTTTTTCGTGGACTTTAGGGCTGCTTTTGACACAATTGACAGAAATGCATCGTTCTTTAAGTTATACAATTTAGGAGTGTCCTTAATTAAGTCAATGCCTTAGAAAAACTTTACCAACAGTCATTTGCGAAAGTGTGTAACGGGAAAAATATATCCGAAAAATTGGAAATGAAACGAGGACTTAAACAGGGTTGCAATCTTAGCCCGTTACTTTTTACACTGTATCTGGATGACTTGGTGCACTGGTTATAGTGTGGAGTTAAAATTGGTGATATAACCATTAAAGTTATTATGTATGCAGATGACATTTTCATATTAGCAGAGTCGGCAAAATCACTACAACTGATGATAAATAGACTGGCAGAGTACTGTAGAATATGGAGTTTGGAAGTCAACATTGATAAGTCAAAAGTAATGATTTTTCAGAAGGGCAGTGGAAGACTTTCAAGTGATGAACAATGGAAGTTTGATGGGAGAGATTTGGAAGTAGTAAAAGAGTACACTTACCTGGGAATGGAGTTGACTTTTAATCTAAATATGGAAAAACACTTAAAATTGAAAGCTTACAAGGCAAGAACAGCTATTGTTGCAAACTTATCAAAAATATTTTGCAATAAGAACATTGCCTTGAGTTCAAAGTACAGGGTTTTCAACGCAACTGCACAATCCATATTGTTTCTCGGAGTCCAAGTTTGGGACAAAAAAGAAAATCGATGATGTGGAAAACATACTTCGTTTCTTCCTTACTCCAAAATATATGTTTTAGTTGGAAAGCGGTCTAGCAACATTCTTTATTTCAACTCTTAAACTGAAGGCGGATTACCTGATAAGGATATCAAAAATGCAAAGCTCAAGGTTGCCAAGAGTAATCTGGCCCCATGCTATTCAATATAGAAAAGGCTGGTATGAAGATTGGATAAAGCTTGCAGCGGACTGTGGAATCACGTTTAACGAAATTGGAGTGAATCATTGGTAACTGAAGAAGTCACTCTATGAAATCATACATCTAACTGATGAGAAGGAATGGTATGCTTTCAAAGAAAGTGCAAGAGAATCAACAGAAAGACTATTTTACTCTAAGTTGAAATACAATCTCAATGAGCCGAATTACTTTGCACCAAATTTCTCAGTGGAAGGCATCAGAATAATTTTTAATATAAAAGGAGAGATGTTGCGTCTCAATTTCATACCTCACCGCAGTGATTTGGCAGTTATTTGCAGCCTCTGCAACTTAAATGTAACGAAACCCCCCTGCCTCAGCTCTAAATCACCTCTACAACCTAAGGCTTACAGCAACCTCAGGCTGGTCCAGGCAATCGTGTCGAGCTAAGGGCAGTGTCTAACCACGGTTGCGTGGCATGCTGGCATTGCACGGGTCGTAGCTCGTCGGATGGGGAGAGGTTCTTGCTCCCGGGTTAGACTATGGTTACCTTTATCATGCCATTTCTAAAATTTAAATACTATGGAGGCCGAAAATGATACTGAGTGTATGTTGCATGTGTAAGTGTACGTGTATGTGTATGTGTATGTGTATGTGTATGTGTATGTGTATGTGTATGTGTATGTGTATGTGTATGTGTATGTGTATGTGTATGTGTATGTGTATGTGTATGTGTATGTGTATGTGTATGTGTATGTGTATGTGTATGTGTATGTGTATGTGTATGTGTATGTGTATGTGTATGTGTATGTGTATGTGTATGTGTATGTGTATGTGTATGTGTATGTGTATGTGTATGTGTATGTGTATGTGTATGTGTATGTGTATGTGTATGTGTATGTGTATGTGTATGTGTATGTGTATGTGTATGTGTATGTGTATGTGTATGTGTATGTGTATGTGTATGTGTATGTGTATGTGTATGTGTATGTGTATGTGTATGTGTATGTGTATGTGTATGTGTATGTGTATGTGTATGTGTATGTGTATGTGTATGTGTATGTGTATGTGTATGTGTATGTGTATGTGTATGTGTATGTGTATGTGTATGTGTATGTGTATGTGTATGTGTATGTGTATGTGTATGTGTATGTGTATGTGTATGTGTATGTGTATGTGTATGTGTATGTGTATGTGTATGTGTATGTGTATGTGTATGTGTATGTGTATGTGTATGTGTATGTGTATGTGTATGTGTATGTGTATGTGTATGTGTATGTGTATGTGTATGTGTATGTGTATGTGTATGTGTATGTGTATGTGTATGTGTATGTGTATGTGTATGTGTATGTGTATGTGTATGTGTATGTGTATGTGTATGTGTATGTGTATGTGTATGTGTATGTGTATGTGTATGTGTATGTTTATGTGTATGTGCATGTGTATGTGTATGTGTATGTGTATGTGTATGTGTATGTGTATGTGTATGTGTATGTGTATGTGTATGTGTATGTGTATGTGTATGTGTATGTGTATGTGTATGTGTATGTGTATGTGTATGTGTATGTGTATGTGTATGTGTATGTGTATGTGTATGTGTATGTGTATGTGTATGTGTATGTGTATGTGTATGTGTATGAGTATGTGTATGTGTATGGTTGCGATTCCAGTGCGGGGATGAGGGACTTAGATGTTCTGCCCTCAGGAGGTTTTCCCACCCTTGTAACACCTTGTTACCACCGTGGCTACTGCTTCCTCCTTGGTTTCGCAATAGCCCCTAACCAGATAGATGTTTCAGCTTACCAGGTTAGCTTCACCATCGTCATCCTTCTGCGTGTCACCCCACCTCTGAATTAGGGTTTAGTGCTTCATGCTATTCTTAAATTATTCAAAAAAAAGCAAATCAAAAAAAAAATTTACCTCCCATTAAAATAATCCAAATTTCACTCAATCCATACCGCTCAATGGACGATTAAAAGAGAGAAGTTCAATTTATGATACAATTTTATTATGGGCGAAAATTAACAACAAAATTTTTAATATTTAGTTCTAGTATGTTTAAATTTAGTTTGGAAAGCAAAAAACTATTAAATCTAAAAAAAAATATTTATATATATTAAAGATGTTTTTTTTTTTTTTGTATTCTTATTAAATTTCATAACTAACCATGAAAGAATTTCAAAAAAAAAAATTTGTTTAATAATTTGTAGTTGAAATTTGTTTATATGTTTTATATTATTTCCTTTCAAAAGCATCTCTTTTTAAATATTATTATTTAAATGAGATTTACTTTTTTTTGCTTTTATTTTTTTTTTTATTATGATAAAACCCCTCCACAAGTGTTCCAACAAAACAAATTAAAATATTTTTTTGATAATAAATATTTAATTGACTTACTTGGTTTCGTTGCCGCCAATGTAGTGCACCACCTTGGTTTCCTTTTTATTAATTTTCACTGGGAAATAAACAAATTAAAAAAAGCAAAACAAATATTTTGATAAGTTTTGATGTCACTTTCTTTTACTCTATTCTTATTTTTTTTTTTTTTTTTTCTCGATTAATTTTAAAATTCTTTCAGGTAGGTATATATTTTTTTAAATTTATATATATTTATATATTCTTTCAGGTAGGTATATATTTTTTTAAATTTATATATATTTATATATATATTTTTTTTTTTCAGATTCAATTTTTTTATTTGGTTAATTATTATTTATAAGGCCCACATTATTCTTTATTTATAAACTCTCTTTTTTTTATTATAAAAATTTTATAATTTACACTTATACACCACGTCGGACAAAGTGAGATACATGGTACAATTAGGAAAAGGGGGGAGGCACACAGAAAATCGAAAGGTAGGGAGGTGAGTATAACAAGGGAGAAATTTCACGGGGTTGTTCCGGTTGATGATCCTCCAGGTAAGTACGATGAAGATTCGAAGGGAAAGGGGTCCTCATCACAGGTAAGTAAGTAGGTAGGTATTGTTTGTTTCTTTTTTTTTTTTTTGTAATTTCCGATTTTCCTTTTTTTTTTGTAGGTAAGTATATTTTCTATTGGTTTTTTTATTATTAATTTTTTTTTTCAGCAGGTAAGTATCACTGGTTTTTTTTTTTGTTTCTATATTTTAATAAATTTTTTTCCAGCAGGTAAGTATCACTGGTTTTTTTTTTTGTTTCTATATTTTAATAAATTTGTTTCCAGCAGGTAAGTATCACTTGTTTTTTTGTTTCTATATTTTAATAAATTTTTTTTTTTCCAGGTAAGTACACTGGTTTAATTTTTCTTTCGGCAGGTAAGTATCACTGGTTTAATGTTTTTTCTATATTTTTGTATTTAATTTTATCTTCGGCGGGTTAGTATTAATTTTTCTTTTTATATTTTCTATTTTTTTGTTCTTTTAAAATTTTAACTAGGGAATACATCGTTTGTGCTTTTTTTTTTTTTTTACTATTATTGGCTTCAATAAGAATCGCGTAATCCTCTTATAATGAAGGGATTAACCAGAGGCCGAACCGCACTGCTTTATATTCCAAGATCAACTGTCCAACTCTTAACTAATTATCTTAACTGCAGGTTCTAACTTTCTCCACTCTCACTCTTGCGGGATAATCGTCCCACCTACGTAGCGGTCAATTCCTACAGTTCGAGGTCGTGGTATATACATAGATCATGCCATCAAGTCTAACAGTTAGACTGAGTTATGTACATACATATTAGGTATGCTAATCTACCAAGAATTGGTAAAAAAATGTTTTTTGGCTCGAATATCTCAAGACCGTGTAACGATATTGTTGGAATTTAAGATTTTGTTATGTTATCATACTTTATGTTTATGTTGTTTATTTATGTAGGTATATCAAGTTGCTAGTTATTTATATGTTTATTTTTATCGAAAATACAATTTTCATTCATATTTTGAATTTCAATACAACAGATATTGACTTCAAATTGATTTTTATTATACAAATACAACTGTTAAAATATGGAATAATTGTGACAAATATCGATTTGAAAGTTCTTTTACAAAAAATAGAAACCTAAAACCAAAATTAAGTTAAAAAATGCTAAAGTGTTTCTTGACTTGAATATGTCGAGAGTTTATTGTTTGCGTAATGCACATGTTAGAATATGGTAGGTACCTACATACATTTTTGACATTTATCGTATTGACAGTTTTATTAAAAGTTTTATTAAAAGTATTAAAAATTGTTTTTCGACTCAAATATCTTCACAACAAGCAATGATATTGACTTCAAATGTATTTTTTTTTCATCATAAATAATACAATTTTCAATAAATTATAAAATATTGAGAAAAATCATATTAACATTTTTTACAACAAAATAAAAACCACAAAAAGTTATATGAAAAATTGGTATAAATGTCTCGAGAAATTTCTTAAGTCTGATTATAATTTTTTTATTATTAAAATTTGTATCAATCAACATCAAAAGTATTAAAGATTAATATCTCTCTTTTTTCATTTTTAAAAACCTGACGATATACATAGAGTGATGTTGAAGTTTAATTCAGGCTAGAGTTATCAAAAATCTTATAACTTATTTGCCGTTTAAAAACCTTGTTTGCAATATGTACCTACAGCTAAAGATAAAATGGGATTTAATTCTTTTTCCATTTTTTACTAGGTATGTATCTTAGGTTTATATCTTTTTAAAAATAGCTTGATAACCCAATTCAAAAACTTTTACTACAATTTCTTTATTCTTATCAATAAGGAAATGGGAAAAAATGTTTTATAACTCACTGTTAGGAAAAAAAAATCCCTCAAATGAAATAAATTTATGAGTTTTGCAGAATATGTAAAAGGAAAACTAACCTATAACAATCCAAATTTTGGAATGACTTGGAATACATAGTAGCTACATTTTTGACTTCAAGTCGATTGAAATGCAAACTTGTAAAAGTCGAAATTAGTAAAATACTTTTATAAAAATTACTGGATGCATAATCTAGCTACAATTGATGTCATAAAGTAAATACATACATATTATGTACATATCTATTATTTGAAAAAAGAATTGAAACGATTTAACTAAAATTAATGAAAAATGATCTTAAGACTTTTTTAATTGGCAAACTTATCTACCTAGGTAAGTCACGGTGTCTGGCTTATTTTGCCCATCATTTTTAGGACATACAAGTTTTGATAAGGTATTTAACTAGTTAAATGAAAGACATTAACACATCTACAGGTATACACACATAAGTAGGTATGTAAATTAAAAAAAAATGCTTTACTTACCTACCTACCAAGTTTCTTTTCGAAGCTTCAATAGAATTAAAAATGCAAAATAAGATGATAAGTAAGAAAAACTAGTCTAAAAAGGAACATTTAAAATTCTTATTCTAATAAGAAAAAAATATACATACCTACCGACCTATGCAGATACATTTAAAACAACATTTTCTATTTTTATTAAAAAGAGAACACATAATATTTAAACCATTCCTATTTCTAAATATGAACATAATTTCCGTATACTTATCTACCAAATTCATAATTTACAATAAGGTAGTCTTTTAAAGATGAATAAGAACCTACATATTGTTTTGCATAGGATAACCATTCACATAATATTTAGCTTTATTTTGGATTTTCAAAAATTTAAAACTCTTGCAAACCTTTTTCATATTCCTTAACGCTCAGCTTTAAAACATTATAATAATTATATTTCCATACCTACCTATCTAAATTACATCCATCTGATCATCAACAACACAAAATTCATCAAAGATCAAACCATACAGGAATACGAATGCCTACCCAAAATTGTCTCTTTCACCTGCTTTGTGTGTCGTCTGGTAAAGACGAATACCGTAAAGCATACTTGACCAAAAAAATGTAAACAAACCAAAGTCTCCCAAAACAGCAAAATGTCCGTTTTTTAGTCTTTCTAACTCTCACAAAAATTGTATAGTCTTTGCTTGTCTCACTTCGATTTGAATTATCGTCAGTTGCATGTCTCCCATCTCTAATAATAATGTCTCCACTCGACGTTTAATGAAAAAAAAATAGATGCCGCACCATTCGACCTCAGCCATGAAAGTACTATAGTTTTCATATACAAAGGTTCTTATTGCAGGTATCCATTTCAGTATAAAATCTTGAAAGTCTGTTGCATAATGTGACGTGTTTCTCTAAATAAAAATTTCGAATAATACAAAAATATTATTATCTATAATAATTTCAAAAAAGTTCTTAAATATCAACTTGTTCCCTAGACCTGAAATATTATACGAACGAATTTTAAAAGATATATTACTATACAACTTAACATTAGAAGAATGTCTAGTGCAAACGTGGCTGACGGCATTTATATTAAAAATAATTTGGGATCACTGCCCTGCTAGAAGTTTTGATCTTGGCCCTATTCCACAAAACAAGTTATCAACTTTTAACTTTGCAAATTGCAAAACATTCTGTTCCCCAGAACTATAAAATCTGATAAGTGAAAAGTTGAAAATGATAAGTGTAATTTGCAAAGTTTTTGCAATTTTTATATTAAATTTGCAATTTCTGCTCCACGTACGTGCAAAGTTAATATTGAAAAGTGTAATTTACAAAGTTTTTGCAAAAATTATGCTGTTTCGTTCCACAAAAACTTACATTTGTTTTTTTTGCAAAGCGAATTTTGATAAGCTTATCAAAAGTTTGCAAAGAAAACGATCTCTTTGCAATTGCATATTGTAATCGAATAATATTTAGAAATGACAAGTTTTCAGAGTATGCATAATCGGAAGTTATCATCGTAGGTCGCACTCAGCCTATTTTTTCAATTTTGGTTTTGCAAAGTCAAAGTGATAAGACAAAAGTGTAAAGATGATTAAATGCTCTGTGGAACACTTTGCACTCTCAATTTGCAGAACAGTGCAAAGACATTTGCATTAACTAAAAAGTCTTTCCATAAGGTGCAAAGTCTTTGCATATAGTGCAAAATCTTTGCAAAAATTTGCTTATGGAAAAGTAAAATTTTGCAAAGAATATTGTGGAACAGGAACACTTATCACTTTCCAGAAAAAACAATTTGATAAGTGCAAAGTGAAAAATTGATAAGTCTGGTGTGGAATAGGGCCCTGATGTCAATTCGTTGCTGGCATCGATCAGTTGCTGCAGAAATGACATTCCTCATTCATCATCACATGTCAAAATATGGCAGGAGTTAAAATGAAATATTTTTTCTTCAATTTTGATTGATTTGAGATTTAATTTTGATTAGTTTTCTTCTTCTTTCTCTTGCCGTGGCGGCGGCGGCGTCGGCGTGATTTGGAGGATTCCGTCCTACGTCTTCTTTGTTTTGAAGTTCCACGATTACAATTTCGGTGTTTGTGTTCTGGGGACGAATTATACGCGTGGCTGCAATTGTTGCTGGATTTTGGAGAGTCTCCTCGGTCTAAAATTTAAAAAAATCGAATTTGTAAGAGATTTAAGAAGAATCGAATGTAAATATTAAGATTCCACGCCTGTATGTACAATCACAATGCTCATATATTGGTCTCCTCTATCGTATTTGTGGATGATTCAGAGAACGCGTTTGCTGCTGTTTGTTATTCACTTTTTGAGAAGAATGGGATGGTGGAGTAGGCAATAGCTATGACAAAGACGAAGGTGGCTCCAGTGAAGAAACTTCCTGTACTGTTTCGAGCTACAATCTGCAGTCCTTGGTACACGTATTGCGGAGACAGTCAAGAATTCACACTCAATTTATCTACACGATATAATTTTTTTATCTGACTCTAAGACAGAGCTAGCCTATATTTGTTCCTCCAAATTCAAATATCCCAGCTTTGAGTCAGTTAGCATCGGAGAAATTTTAGATGTATTGAATCCAAGTCAATGGATTTATGTGAGATCAACGGAAAACGTTGCCGACGACGGAACAAAATGGAGAGAAATTTCGGAAAATGTCGATATAGGAAAGTCTAGGTCGTTTACTGGTCCGAGTTTTCTGAGGTTTCCTCAAGCTGAATGGTCAATTACGGTAGGAAATGTCTCTTTCATAGAGATAGAGGCAAGGTTTCGAGCTAGCTAGCTAGTTAGCGCCTACGAATTGTTTAACGAGCTTAACACCTTAAGATTGAATGTTCAGAACAATTCAACAAGAAAATTCTCTGATGAAAATGTCTGTCTGAGACGAAAGCAAAGTTTAGCGCCTACGAGTTGTTTAACGAGCTTAACACCTTTTATAGACGATGAAGGTACATTACGACTAAGCTTAAAATGCAAAGCTTTCATATGCTGCACGTAACCCAGAAATCTTACCTTAGACCCATCCACTGGTTGACAAATTGATTATACATCACCACAATGCGAATACGAATATTCACAGAGGAACGGAGACAGCTATAATGTTGCTGTAGCTCGCGTCCAGTCGAAATGTTTTATGTGCCGCCGACTGAATGCGGAACCAGCAATTACTTCGGTAGGACAACTTCCGGAAAGTCGACCCGCCTCTGATTAAAGGCGGTTTATTTACGTAGGAGTCGATTGCTTTGGATCGATTGTTAACCGAGAAAATATAAGGTTACCAATAGATGATTTATAGACAAGGAAATCCCTCTTGTGTAATTCGAGTGTCAAAAAAAAGACCTAGAAGTGTTATTTTAATAGAGTTGTTCTTTTAAACTATACTAAAGGACCGGGCGAACTTTATCTCGCCTGGCTGTTAGAATTCGAGGCTACTAAACCGGTTTGGGTTGGGGGGAGTAGTAGTCGAGCAAATTGAAAATTAGTAAATTACTTTTTAGGAGACTTTTGTTTCTTTTCTTACTTACTTACATATGTAAATACTTGAAATTTAAAAATATATTGGTTGTAGCTCCCAGTATTATGGTGTATAAGCAGTTAGGTATGTAAGGGGGGCATCTGGAAATCTTCGTTGAAGTGAAGAAATCAACGAATCTAAATATGGAATTAGAAGGGATCCCTTCCCATTTAGTGTATCTCACAATCACTGGGATGATGAACTGTGCTGTCGTTTTAGAAAAGACCAGTAATAGTAATAGTAATAGTAATAGTAATAGTAATAGTAATAGTAATAGTAATAGTAATAGTAATAGTAATAGTAATAGTAATAGTAATAGTAATAGTAATAGTAATAGTAATAGTAATAGTAATAGTAATAGTAATAGTAATAGTAATAGTAATAGTAATAGTAATAGTAATAGTAATAGTAATAGTAATAGTAATAGTAATAGTAATAGTAATAGTAATAGTAATAGTAATAGTAATAGTAATAGTAATAGTAATAG